>PVJH01000939.1:0-246651 GCA_004026705.1 Nesogale talazaci
ATCCTATTTTGTCCATTCTAGTCCTCACAGTTGCTGCTCTTTCTATCCTAAATATTTGAATTCCTAAATGCAAAATACATGGCAATCGCTTTGATTGCAACACATAGTGATTCTGTATATGATTTCTGAGTCTTTAAGACATTGTGGAAAGTGATAGTATTATCTTTCCCCCACCAAGTGGCTGATGGGTTTAAATGGCTCAGTCAAAGTTTATCCAAGAACAATTATTTGGGAGTCCTCAACTTGCAGCTGATTTTTTTATGATAGCATTGAAATATCAATTTGAAAAGATTCCCTATGTCTCTGGGAAGCCTTGCATATGGATAAAATATTGTAATTAGCAGCATTTATTAGCATTGAATTAGATAATTTGCTTTTCAACAAATGTGTAGGATAAGGTGATCTCTTTTTCCTTAGTGATGATTGTTCTCAGAAAACCAGGAACTAAATCTTCAACAAATTAGCATGGAAAACCTAGCTATCTGAAATCATTAAAGAGTTCACCCCATTGACTAAATAATTGACTGAGTTCACCCTTTGTTACTGTAGAATCCAATGGTCTTTTGAGTAAAAGAAAATAGATTATAAGCCATTAATGTTTGAAGTTAGTTATTCCTATCAGAGCTAACCCTTGCACGTTAGAGGCTGGTTTATAGCCTGGGTCTGTTAATTAATAGCTAGTCATTAGCTCCACAGAATGTCACTGGTACAAGCTTTCACATTTTGATTTGCTGTGTATGTAAATATTCTTGCCTTGTAACAAACGTTACTTGAAACCATTCTGGCGTGGGGTTTACTTGTGTACTTCATGGTTGTTTTTTTTTTTAATCTAAAACAAAAACCTTAGATAGTTAAGTCACAGGTACAAATCGAAGCAAACAGAAATTTCTAAAATTAAGGTCAAAGAAAAATCCCTGAAGTGGTCCAGTTAACTTTGCACACACAAGCTATGGTAGCACTTGCTGACCTTTTTGTTCTGCTGTGAAGCTGTTTTTGTAAAAAGGTCAAAGCAGGCCCCTGCTATAGAGACCAATTATATACATTGCTGTATACATGGAGTGGAAGACCATCTCTAAGGAATGTGGATACATTCTCAACACAGCTTTGCTTAGTGCCAGTAAAAAAAAGGCCTCAGTGCTTCATAAAGTTAAAGCTTTCCTCCTGGAGATTCTTTTCCCCTTGTGAAAATATAACATTGATTTCAAGCTTTAGCCAGAGTGTAAACTTAATGTAGTATGCACAATATTGGTGATTAAATGTCTCTGAAAACCTTTCTGGACTTTTATGCAAGGCCAAACTAGAAGCATATTGATATTTCACAAGTAGTTAAATGTTGACTTGGTTTATAACATATTGAGGTGTCTATTTTTAGATTGAATTTTAAGGACATTCTCTTCAAAGTCACTCAATATCCACATTTACTAAAATAAACTGAAAAAGAAAAAAACTAATAAAAGGGTTAAATCACCTTTTAGTTTGCTGTTCTATAAAGTAGAGCAAAAGTTCACCCCACTGACTCTGTACCAGAGTGCTCCAGGGTTATGGTTTTTAAAATATATATGCAGTTCTACACACTGATACTGAAGTTTTACTTGTGAGACTCTGGGGTGAGAGACTTAGACACTATGAATTTCCAAAGTGTGATGAATGATTCTGAAGGCCTTCCCTACCAAAGATCCATAGGGTAGAAAGTGACAAACAGGAGAAACTATACTGAGAAGCACAATTGTCTTGGTTCGGCAGAGTTTACTACAGCATGCTACAAAATTGTAGCAGTGCAGACAACTGAATGGAGTTACTGATATAGATATAATTTCAGTGTTTTAAAATGGAAAACACAGGGATGAAGGAAAAGAACAAAAGATAAAGATGCATATACAAATACTCAGAGTTGGAGGGAAAAATGGTCCACTCTTTGTATCCATTATGATACTCCATAGTCATCAGTTAGTTAATCAAACACTATTTTAGATGATTCCTAAAGATACTTTGTAGATGTGATTACTGTTCACATTTAATGGATTTGAACCAAAATGAATAATCCTAATTATCAAAGATAATACAAATGATTCTAAGGCAATGATTTCAAAGGCTGTAAGAGCAAGACTTGGGCTCTCTACGAGGAGAAGTTCTGTGTATAGAACATAGCTTTTAACTTGCCCTTTCTGATGGCCTGTCATTAAAACTGTAATCTTGCTTAGCCAGCTGCACTCTCATATAAATGAATTCCTAGCAACAGATCCCTGTATATACTGCATTTTTGTTTGGTGGGTATGGGAGTGCTAACTGTAAGCTGAACAATTTGGGTCCATTGTTGGCCTATCCTGAAGGAGAACATTGAGCCTATTTGCATAATGAAAGTTTCAGAGTTTCCAAAACCACCCCTATATTTCAATCATAAAATTGACATAAGCACATGACTGCCACAGAGACCTTACATAGAGTTTTGGAACAGTTCACTTGATTTCATGGCAGGAATATGTGTGTGTGTGTGTGTGTGTGTGTGTGTGTGTGTGTGTGTGTTAGTCCGGGTAGACTAGAGGAACAGATTTCATAGACACGCATATGGATATAAGGAAAGGATTTATATACAAAAGGAATGTGACATTGAGAAGGCATCCCAATCCCGTCCTGTACAAAGTCATAAGCCCGATATTAACCCATATGCCCAAAATTAGTCTACAGAGTCTCCTTCCGACTCATGAAGTCACAGGTCAGTGGGTGCAGAATTCTGGCACTGTCAGGAGTCTCCCCATGGCTCCTCACTTCCAGGGCTCAGGGTCCATCAACAGCATGCTGCTCCAGCTTCAGAGGTCTGGCTCTATTGGGGCAAAGCCATGTGGTCTCTCCGCCGGCTCCTCCAACTTCTCGGATGTTGCCATCTTGTCTTTTCTGTGACTCATCGCCTCTGAGACTAACTCCCAACAACTGGGGAAGATAGCTTCTCATCTTCACGAGATTTCCCAGAAGCCTCAGGAGAAAGCCATGCCCACATAGAGGTCTCATTGGCTACTCAATGGCTATCTCTGGATTAACAGGCTAGACTCCACCCCTACATTTCATCATAAAATTAACGTAAGCACATAACTGCCACACTACTTCAAAGTGGACTTGAGATCTTATACGGACATGTGCTTTGTCAAGGCTCATTTTCCTTGGGGCTACTTGTTATCGGAAGTTGCTAAAAAATCATGTAACCTCCAGCTGCTCTGTGACAGTTTCCTAGTCTCACAGGCTGCCTAACAACTCTTCCTTGCACTTCTTCTAAGACTTATAACTCTTCCCTTGCTTTTCCAGCCTTTGAATCATAACATGTTATGATATTCTAGGTATCTGCTCATTACTCTTGGGTTGTTTCTTATGACTGTCAATCTCTTCAGGTGTCCAGGTACTAAGTACAAAGGCCCATGGATCGATGTATTCTCATGGCTGCACTAAGTAAATGCATTTTGAGAAAAAGAACTGATGGTGAAGGTTGTGAGGTATGTGGGGATCGGAGAGCAGAGAGTTCCAGGTAGAAGAAAAGCAGGAGGTGGAGAGTGGGAAGGGTTGTCACAGACCAGAACAGCTGGGGAAATGATTGAAGAGAAAGGCTGATATATGAGGGGAGCAGATGGAGAGGTGCAAAGATTACACAATGAACCTTTTCAGAAATGTCATCTTGGCACCTACATATGGAAAAGAGTCGTGTTGAGAAATAATGGAAGACTAGAGTCTCTGGTGATAAGACTATATTAATAATCCCGGAGGTGTCAAAAGCCGAAAGGAGTGGATAGTGTCTATAGTGAAAAGCATATGGCAAAAGATAATTTGATAGTAAAGTCATTAAGGCTTTATGAAGGATTAAATATGGGCTGTCAAGGAAATGTCCAGATGACTCAAAGTGTTTTACCCAAATGCACTATTGGCTAAAGGTATGGTTTTTTTTTGTTTTGTTTTTTTGAAGAATGAACTCACCTGTGATGTTTATACCAAAAACTCAACTTGTTATCAGGACATCTTCTCAATTGTAACACGAAACCTGCTAATGATTTTCAAATGCTATTAATGATTGCCTTGGAACTTCACTTATATAACACCTGCCAAAGAAACTTGCTATTAACAGAAAGCTGTGAAAGAAACAAAAAACTGCACACACACACACACACACATACACACAAAACCTAAATGTGTTCTGTTTATTGAATAGACTAAAAATCAGTGCTTTGCTTTATTACATGGAGCCTGGATGGACATCTCCTTTGTATTTCCTCCCTGTTTTGTGACACTTATGCAGTTTAGAATGGACTGTTATAAGATTATTAACATCATCAATATCAAAACAAACTCATTGCCTGCAAGTCCATTAAACTCCTAGCAATCCTGAAGGACAAGGTAGAACTTGCCCTCTGGAACTCGTTAGAGGACAAAAAGCCTCAAGTTTCTCCTGCAGAGTGGTTAGTAGATTCAAATGTGATTGAGTCAGCAGGCCGAAGCCTGGGCACAATGCCACCAGAGCGCCATCAACCACAGAAACCATCCAATGTGTACTAGCCCCCATATTTTGTCACCCTGCTCCTCCCAGGGAACTAGTCACTCAGTATTTAGAAACACAGTGTCCCAAATGCAATAGTACATTAAAAGGAATATTAAACATATCTATGGAGAGTTTAACTTGCTTTAGACCTTTTTAAAATAAATTTTGTGTTACTGTATGTGAGGACTAAGCAGTCTATTATAAAACAAACACTTCTAATAAGCAGTAGATGACCATGAGGCTAGACAATAAAAGGCCATGCATTGTCAACACAACCTGACATAGACAGTCCTCATTCTTGGAGATCTTATGAAATATTGGTCAAAATCAAGTTGTTAGAACTTGAAGGAGATGACACATGGTTTAAAGCAATATAGTGGAAGTTGAGTTGGTAAATTTTATAACCTTTAAGCAGGTACTCAGTAAGAAATGCATCCCTACTGATTTCTCTCCTGAAACTGTACTCCCTACAGCACCTATTTTACTAGTCATAGCTTGACTGGAGCTTGAATAATCATCATCTTATTATTCAAATTGATTTTTCTTTGTCTACTTTTTGTTTTTAAAATAAACTTCATTGAGATATAAATGATGTATAATAAACAACTGACTGTTTAAAATGCATGTGTATTGCTACCATATATTTATACTTATAAAAATCTCCATTTTAAGAAGGTCCTTAAAAATCTTTGATGGAAAAGTTAGCTGAATAAAAAAATATGTTTTCCTTCACATTTTTTCAGAGCACCCTCATGTTTTATTATTTGTATGTTTCTAATTTATTAATTTATGCTCTTCTCTGTATTTCTACATTTACCTTTTCACTTGTGGCTAAATTATACTTTTGTTTTTATAACGTCTTAAAGTGGAAACTTAGATCATAGAATTTAGACCTTTCTTGTTTTTAATATATGTTATAGCATATGTGTGCTGCAGTTTGGATATGTAGTCTTGTAAAATTTATACAATGCTGGTGGTATTATACAGATTATCTAGAGTTAGCAGTGACTTTATTTTGATAAAATTTGGATGAATAGTGTTTTATTAAGGTACAGGAATCCAAGTCTCATCTCGTACTAGAAGGGAGGGAATCTGCTACTTGAACAATTTATTATCATATGGAACTTATGAATATTTTACATAACAGAAATTTTAAAAGAGCATATTGCCATTTATCATCCCAAGCTGATATTTGTGGCATAGGCATAAAGATTTTAGTAAACTACTAATAATGTCTTTTAATGTTTGTTTCCAATAGATCATATTTTTTAAAAGAGATTTTTGAGTTAAATACATGATTTTTTTTTCAATGCACAAAGGACACATTGATCACTGTTTTATAAAATGGAAGTTGCCTTGGTGTGGGCTTGTTGGAAGTCAAGGCTGATAGCTTCTTATTCCCTTAGTTCTTTTTAATATGAAATATATTAGATACAGAATCCTCAATAGTATTTTCCTTCAGTGTTTTCAATTTATTCTAAATGTTTCTTACTGATTTATTCCTGTCATTTTTTGTACACAAATTACTTAAAAATTTGGTTTTTAAAATAAATGAAGATAGTATAACAAGAATCTGTTATAAGGTTCATATAAAAATTCACTCTATCACCATTATCTAGAATAAAGTCATTTCGTTTTTAATTATTTAAAATTTGTGACAATTTATAGATGTTACATAATGCATTAAATTGCACGAATCCTGAAAACAAAACAGTACTTTGAATTCAGCTAAAATTTTAAGTTATCGGCTGAGCCCCAATAGCGTAGTGATTGTGCGCGGGACTGCGGCCCACTGGGATAGAGGTTCAATTCCAGCTCCAAGGAGCAAAGGCTGGGCCTCCTACTCCCACCACCTAAGGGCAGTGATGCCTAAAAAAAAATTAAGTTATCAGCTTCTTAATATATATTTTTAAATTATAACCTTAAGATCATAATAGCCACTGCGGTGCTTTAACTTGATTGTAGAACTCAGAAGGTTTTGTTTTCTATAACAACGCAGTGATACAGAATTGGGAAAAGCAGATGAATCTTTGGACTGAGAGAAAAAGGATATTTGATAACATTTGCTGAAGAGATTTAAAATTGTCTCTTTCTATAGAATTTGAATGTTCTTGTCTAAAGTTCAAAGATGAAAACTTGAATTGGTAACTAGGTAAACTTTCACATTTACCTCTTGGGTAGTTGAAGTGTGTATCTATTGACAAAATGCTGTTTTATGACCTTAGTGATAGGGTGAGTAAAATGATGCCTGAATGAAGGTGATAGTGGTGAATTCACCGAGATGAATTATATCCATACAGGCTTTCAGTACTCAGATAGACAGCCTTACTCTAAGTGCATCCAAACAAAGCCTGATAGTAGTGGTAAAGCTATTACTCTGAAGTAACTGTAATTTGGTAAGAGAGGATAGGGCGTGTAAAAAAGAAAATCACAGAGTAATTTCAAAGAACCAAATGGTGAGGGTAAAAGTCTGAAGAGTACAATAAAACCAAATAAACAATAAATCAAAGGCAGAAACCTTTGCAACCAGCAGAATGAATCAGCTGTACTCCTGTTCCTGACTTCTGCCTTGTAAAATTGAAATTATTTCTTATTTAATATTTGTAGAAAAGCTACATAGAATGTATTGCATGCATTTTATGTTTTGTGTCAATACCATCACCTCTACCCCACACCTATTATTTGGAAAATATTAGCTGAGACCCTTAAAACTTGATCTTTCCATTCAGAAATTCAGGAATTCTTTTTTTGGGAGAGTGGGGGGCATCACTGCCCTCTGGTGGTCGTGGGACCTACCTAGCTCTGCTCCTGAGAGCCGCTGCTGGACTTGAACCACCAAACCTGCTGCCACAGTCGCGCACTCAACCACTGACACTACCGGGGCTCAGTCCCAGAAATCCTTTTTTTTAAGTTGTCTCCTAATCCCTATATTGTCATATCAAATTCGTTTCCTTCTATTGTTGTATTTTTATTATTTTTATTACTCTTCCTCTAATATCTGAAGATCATTGTTCTCCAATTACATTTCACAGTGAAGAAAGATAAGCTTCTATAAACCCCAAATTATTAGGACTGATGCATTGTAATGCCAAAGTCAATACTCAGCTAAGCTCTCAATGACCTTAAGGTCAGTGTTGGCCAGGTCTCACTTGCTTAGTAAAGGACATTGCTGATATTTATTTAATCCTGTGCAACATTACTGCTGTTGACTTTGTATCTCATTTGATCAGAGCAATATTCCTAGGTCTAAACAAAATTCCTCTGGGGAAAAAAACTCTCAGGTGTCCTATGTTGTGACATGGAACAGTCTAAAAGGCCACGCAGATTAAATATCATTTTATTAAAGACAATATATATGGCACATATGTATGTAATGAATGATTATATAGTATAGAATATATCGCTTGACCCATTAATGGAACCAAAACTAAAATATAAGAAATTATTTGTGGGTTAAATTGTCCAGAACAGTATAAAGAAAATTAAGAATTTGATTGAAGTTCTTGAATACTTGGTATAAGGCACAAAGAAAGAACATGAACAAACTGAAAAAGGAAACAAAACCTCAGCATGGCCAGGAAAGTCACCTTTTCCAGTTTCAATTCACTATTTCACTCATCAAATTTTTTTGACTTCTATAATGCTAGCTATCTTTCTGTGTAAATTTATCTTTGTGTGAGATAATGAGCTCAACTCACCAGAGACTCTCTCTGAGATTTATAAGGAACACAATTGAACAAAGTAGTTGAGGATACTATCAGCTTATAAAGGTACAAAAGTGTGCCTTTTCTTGATTTGATATTTGTTCTTGGTTCCTACAATAGAAACACCCTCTACATTCTGCATTCACTATGTCTAAGCTAATATTATCACCATTTGCATCCTAGTCACCTCTTTATTTGCTCACCTCTTCATAATTCTGCTTCACATAGTTCCTGTCTTCAAATTAATGTCTAGCAAATGGGATGTATATCCAGCTGAACAAGAGAAGCATGTAATCCTAAGTTTCCCTACAAGTCAAGCTTACACACTTAATTTCCATTGTGTTGGGGTTCCATTCTAAAATAGTTACTTCATTCTTTCCCAGTTTGAGAAGAGATGATGTGGTCATTTTACTTTTGTTCCTGAAACTATTGTACCCGATGTATAACCATTATCAGAAACAATTTGTGACCAAATAACTAAAGATGTGTCTATGCCAAAGTACATAATTTGCATGATTATAATTAAGAAGTGGCATTACCAACATGAAACATTCTTCACTCAATCAGAGTTGTTAGAGAAAGTCCAAGCTTAATATTTTTAACTTCGAATGGAGTATTTTAAAGTACAACTTATGAAGAGAAACACACCATGTTAAGGAGGCAGTCACACAGCCATGGAACCACACTAGGATGTTACCCTCAATTTCCCTAGCATCCTTTTATAGTAATTTCCTTCTGTTCATTCTAGGAAATCACTGATCTGCTTAAAATGACCTTAAATTAAGTGTGTTGACTGACATTGATATCCTTCTATAAATGGCACCCTGGCGGTGTTGTGGTTACACAGTAGGCTGCGCTCCACAAAGTCAGTAGGTGGAACCACCAACTGCTCCTTGAGACAAAGATGGGCGTTCTATTCTAGTAAAAAGTTATCATCTTGAAAACCCTGGGGGCAGTTCAACCCTGTCCTAGAGAGTGGCCTTGAGTCACCATTGCGTAGCTGTTAATCAGTTAAGTTTTGTTTTGTTTTGCTTTTTGGATACAAGTGGAATCCTATTCATATATGCATTTTGGATCTGGCCTCTTTTGCTCTGTATAATGCTTCTGAGAATTGTAATTATACTTTACCAATTTTCCTCTTCAGTAATGATTGTTATAGCAGACGGATTCATTGTTCCTTCTTAGAGAGGGTCTAAAGCAGTGGTTATGAGTTGGGTAGCTCACCACAAAATCAGCCATTTGCAGCCACCCGCTGCTCCGTGGGGGAGAGGCGAAGCCATCTGTTCTCTGAACACAGAGTTGCAGTGTCAGAAACCAGCAGGAGTCAAGTTTGCCTCTGGTCTGTAAGGCTTCCAGGAGCTGGAAGCTACTTGAGGGCAATGAATTTGCTTTGGGAGGTCTCTTTCGATAGTGGAAAATCAAATGACATGTTTGCCATGAGTCTTTTGAAGCCAATTCATATTTAACGTGTTTTTGTTTTTCCTTAGAGTATGCATAGGAAAAATATAGTGGTTCAACCATTTCTCCTGTGCAATTCAGTGATCTTGATTATATTCCTCAAATTGTGAAATCATTCACATCCTGCTTATTAGAGTTGCCTCTGCCATTTGGTATAAACCCACCATCCTGTAAGGTTCCCATCTATTTGTTTCTTTTTCCCGTAGCCATTGTCATTTGGACACCATGACTTCGTTTTTGACAGAGCATGATACTCAAGAGAACATTTTAGGTGAAGTTAAGTATACTATAATGCTTTGGGACACAGGATTGCATAAGTGATTTGCGTGTTTTCAAAGAGGGACCTTTTATATCAGTTATTGAACTGGCTGAAGTTCTGCAGTTGATGAATTAACAGCAAATCGCCTCAGCCCAGGCCCCCAGCTCCCAACAATACACAATTCCTGTTGACCTCTTAAAATCCCTTCTGAACAAAACACACATATTCTCAGAGATGTTCTCAAGCGTCCCATATATGCAAATCTGCAGACACAGGAGTATGCACAAAGCAAGAATGGCAGCATAGATTCCCCGTACCCCCTCCATTCTGTAGAAACCTTTTGGACAAAGATTTCCATCATAATGTTGCAGAAATTCCTTTCAGAGAAACAGCTTCCTTTGATTTATTTTTTTCTTCATTGGAACTGATAAATAGATGTCCTTGTTGTGCTTTCCTTTTCCATGGTTTGAGGTAAAAACGAAAATGGTAGATGCGAAGGGAGGTGCGCACCCCGTCCGTGCTCTGCTCTTCCCCGAGCTGACATTCATGCCGGACAGTGCTCTCCCCGTGCGTCTGCCGCTCTCCTCAGTTGTGCCCCTGTCAGCACTTCCTCTCACTTTTCATCTGAATCACGCTTCACATCTGCCCTTTGATGATCGGATGTGGCTATTAGCCTCTCGTGGGTGCCTGCTTCACCAGCCGCCCTGGCACAGAGCTCACATTGTGACCGGCATTAATATTGATGGCATTAGTGCTCCCAACCTCTGCTTCGCCCGCATAGCAGTCAGTCCTCATGCTTAGTGCCTTCCCTTGTAGCAATCAGAGCCACTATTTCTGCTTGTAACCACGCCCCGAATGCGCGGGCCTGGCACCAGCAGCTTACTCTGTGTATATTACCGAATGCCTTTCCAATCCCTTGACTAATGGAAGTCTCACCTGCTGTTAGTCTCACCTGCTGTCAGTGTGGAGTGCACTCTTGCAGTGGGCAGAGAAGTCCAGGAGCAGGAGAAAAAGGAGCCCATTTTCCAGTGATCAGTGCTTTGGTATCCAAAATTCAACAGATGTATTATTTCTAGGATCTGCTATGAAGCTTGAAATTTTACAACTCTTCCAACCTCAATTGATTCATCTTTAGAACAAGCAAATGCAAGAATTCTCGTGTCAGGGGCTTAGCTCAAACGATGAACATGGGTCGCAAAGTTACTTGGTCAGTAGAAACCAGTGAGTGCTAGTTCAGGCTCTTCATAGAAAGAGTGTGGTTGAAATGATATTTTCTCCTTATACAATGGATATCATATTTATATAAATGCATCTTAATTGATTTGTCCTATACATTATATGCACTGAAGATCCATTTTATTATAGGCAAATGGTTTTAATATATTACATTTAGAAAATACACTTGGACAATGAGATTATACAAAATAGAAGAACCTTACCACAACTGGTACTTTATAAATTGTTTAACTTGCTTCTTTGCCTTTTTTCAACCAGAATTATTATAACATTTTATCTACCTTCTCCTTTTCTTGGGACACAAATGAGTACCCACAAATTTCTGATTTTAAAGATTGAATTTATTTGCTCTCTATAGTTTTAAGGATAAACTTAGTCTCTTTAATATGTTCTATGATGTGTTCCTTTCCCTCATGTTCACTCAAAAAAAGGAAGATTATTGGAAGTTTCCAGAATGTATATGTGGTAGCTACATATTTCATATCAATTTGAAGGTGTTTAAATGCATTGGGGTGGTATCCATCAGGTCAAAGCCCTATGGTGACTCTTTGTGGCGGTGGCCTTCTCATGAGGAGGGTCCTGGAACACTCCCCCTTTACCTACTTTTCCCTTCCTCCTGGCTGACCCTGCAACTTCTGAAGCCCTGCCATCTTTTCACTAACCTTGGGTCCATGCGACCACCCAGTGACCTGAGGTCTTCCTGCATTCTATGTCTTCGCATGTGGTTGTGTGAACCTGAGGAGGGAGGAGGGAGAGTATTGGACTTGTGGATTTGAATCGAACTGGAACCCTTTCATGATCTATAATTGCTACTTTATACAAATTGCTTTCTTGTATATATAAGAGTGTCAGTTTGTTTCTCTAGTCAACCTGGCTTAACACCATATATTGCTTTTCCTCAATCATGTTTTTATGGTTAGATATCATCAAGTTGGGTCTGACCCTGTGCACAATAGAAGGAAAAACATTCATCCCATGACATCTCCAGGATTGCTTCTGTGTTTGAACCCACTGTGGTAGCCACGGAGTCAATCCACATCCTGAGGGTCTTCCTCTGTTGTGTTGCCCCTCAACTTTACCAACCAAGATGTTCCTTTGCAGGAACTGATAGCACTATGGCCTTATTTCTTGCAACAAAAATATGTTGTCCTTTCAGCAATCTATGGCTCAGTCAGTTGTCTTCTCTAGCATGCCAGTTCAAATGCATCAATTCTTCTTTGATCTTTATTTGGTGTCCAACTTTCAAATGCATATGAATCAACTGAAAATACCATGGCAGTGAGGAATTACTAAGCCCAAATGAAAGCTGAGTGTCATGGTGTGATAAGAAGGAAGTAAAAATAGAGGAAAGAACCAGAAGGCAAAGGATATTTATTGAGGCCTAAGTACAGGAATTCACTATCTATTTATCTATCATTTATATCTATCTATCATCTATCTATCTAGAGAGAGGTGGTGAAGTTAATAGAATTATATTCACTTATATTTGTTAAGAATTAAGGTTGCATATGGACATTGGACCTCAGTTCAAGTACTTCCTTAATGTAAGAACACTTTTTTCTAACAATACAGCATTCTGTGATGTTCACATTCCCCATATGATCACTGAAGAAAAAATAGTAAATATGGTGAAGAAAATTGTTGGTGCCCAGCAATAAAAATATATAGTTATCTGGATGTTAAAGACTTGAAGATAAACAGGCAGTCACCCAGCTGAGAAGTAACAGAACCTACATGGGAGAAATACACCAGCCTGTGTAATCATGAGGTACCAATGGGACCAGGTATCAGGCACCTAAGACCCAGCATTGAGCCATACCCAAGGTGTGAATGGAGGTGGGACATGGAGTGCAGACCCAATGCCCATTGTAGAAAATGGGACCTCCCCTCACAGAAGGGTCACAGGAAAGAGGTGAACCAGTCAGGGTACAGTATCACACCAATGAAGCACATGACTTTCCTCTAGTTACTTGGTGTTTCCTTCCCCAAACTATCATGATCTAAATTCTACCTTACAAATCAGATTAGACCAGAGCATGCATACTTATACATATAAGAGCCCCAAACACCTTGGGACCAAGAAGGAGAATTGAGATATCAAAAGGATTAATGGAGGGTAGTGAGAGAAAGGGGAAATCATTTAAAAGGATCAACTATTAACCCCATTCCAGGGGGACAAACAATGGAAAAGTGGAGGACTTTGTAAGATGGAGGACTATGTAAGGTATGGAAAAAAATAGTCCTTAACTTCTCAAGGGTTCATGGGGGAAGGTGGGGGGGAACAAGGGAAGAATTGGAGAGCAGAGATCAAGGATTCAAGTGGGAAGAGAAGGTTTTGAAAATGATGATGGCATATGTGTAAATGTGCCTTGACACATTGCAGGAATGTATGGATTTTGAAGAGTGATATAAGAGCCCCACTAAAAGTATTAAAGAAAAGAAAAGAAAATACCATGGCTTAGGACAGACATACCTCAGCAACAGTTCTTAACCTTTAGGTCATGATCCTTTTGTGGGAAAAGAGACCCTTTCAAGAGGTTGCCTGATTCATAACAGTAGCAAAATTACAATTGTGAAGTAGCAATGAAAATAATTCAATGGTTTGGTGGGAGGATCAAAGTAACGTGAGGAACTGTAGTAAAGGCATTAGGAAGGTTGAGAGCCACTGCAAGTAAAGAACTCGTGCACAAATTTTAACAAAAGCCACTTGTCTTTTGCTCTCTTGATTGCTGCTTCTCTAAGCATTGATTGTGGATCTAACCAAGATGAAATCCTTGAAAACTTCAAACGTTTCTCCATTTGTCATAATGTTACATATTGGTCCCAATTGTGAAGATTCTGGTCTTCCTGACATTGAGTTGTAATTCATACTGAAGGCTGCAGACCTTTCTCTTCATCAGTAAATGCTGCATGTCCTTTTCACTTTCAGTGAGCAAGAATGTGTCACTTGCATACAGCAGGTGGTTATGTCTTCCTTCAATCCGAACACCACATTCCTTTTTATATAAGATAACTCCTTTGATATTTGCTCACTATAGAAATTGAATACATTTGGTTAGAGGAGACAGCCTATTACATCTCTCCATGTTTTAAATCACGTAAGGCTAATTTAAGGCATTCTGAATTAAGCACTGAGCTTCTAACTACAAGACTGGCAGAAGTATATGCCCTATGCTTGTTTTAAGGTATGACTGTCTGTAGCAGGAGCTGCACAAGTTCTTCTCAGATAGCTTAGTTATTGGGAAAAGATTTCATTGACCCTCACACTCTGTCCTACTCTCAATAGAGTTGATCACATTTGTGTTGTTGCTACACTATAAAAAGTTTTGCTTTAGATGTGTGCATTTTCCTCTTTAAAAGCTGCATTATCTCCCATGATTACCTCTCCGTTCCCTTCAGGACTCTGTTGAGAGTCTTTAGTAGGTCACTTGTGGGTCTTGTGTAACTTCCAGCTGGCTGGAGTCTATGACATTAAAATATTTCTCTTTAAGGTTCTAGAATATACCTTAACAGTTAGCCCATAGTCAGATTTGTAACTGGCATTGTTTTACTTCCATGTGAGTCTAGTCTCACTCAGGGTGCCTTTATGAAAAGCTTTTCATGATGCTGTCACGGTAGCAACCACCCATCAATAGATTGAAGGGTCTGCCTCCTGGGGCCTCTTCCTGGGTACAAACTGCCAAACTACTCCCTAGTAATTAAACAGTCTTCAATTTCTACCATCAGGAACTCATTGTTTGTGGTTTATTTAATTCGTAAAATATAAACTCACTGCCATCAATAGAACTCATTATCACATTTTGACTAAAAGTAATCTTAGATAGAGGTTCTGAGACTAAAAATTTTTAAGAGACCTGATAGTCTCAACTTTCATCCACAGAGAAACTTCTGGGATTTGAACTGCCAGTCTTGTGGTTAGAAATCCAATGCTTAATTCAGAGTGCCTTAGGGCTCCTCTTTTGAATGCTGTTTTATTTTATATATTATTTTTAGATAGAAATTTTAGCGTACAATTAATACTCCAGAAAATCAATCAATGCAGTGGGAAAGCAAAATACTCATCTTTTTTTATTGACATCAGTACTAAAAAGAGTCAATGGTTTATCTTATGGTTAGACTAGAGATCTTCTTTAAGCTTTGAGTGGATGATTTTGTTATTTTATTTTAAAACATTTTTAGTTCTGACCTTGTTAGCAAATGTGGCAATTATGTTCCATTACATAATGCTACTGCCTGAAAAATGAAGATATCAGTATTCCACTTCTCCAAGGAGAAACACCAGGGATAGTATTACTCAAATAACAATAGAGGGCATAAAATTCAACGTATTCTGCCTCAAGCAAGTGTTGAAATATCTGCTTCCTGCAGCCAAGAATCTGCTTTTATCTATTGCTGAAAATGTGTTTTATGTTAGTAGCAATATATATCACAATTTATTAGGAAATTCATTTAAAAAGGCAGCAAGAAATAATGTGTTCTCACATTACAGTGTGCTTTTTTATGTATCAATAGAGGTAAACTTCAATGATTGCCACCGTGAATGCGTGAGCAAATACCTTTCACGTCACGTGTGTCTGGTCTACACACATTACACTGGTTATCATTTCAAATGGGACACGATCTTTCTTTGCTAGTCTGACTCTTTCGTTCATTTAATTCCTCACCCTGTAACTGGCAATATTGATGATTACACATTATATCCATCAACTAAAATGGCAAAACCATGTTCATCTTTTGTTTACCATTGCTGGTGGAAAAGGTGCCTGAGCTCTACCTGCAACTTAAAGCCCTCTTTAAGAAGGTGGGCTTGGACTACATGAGGAACTGGCAGAATACCAGTGAGTATTCCCTCTAGCCAAGCTGGATTGCACTCAAATGATGGACTGCATTCCAAACAATGAAGATCCCTGCTGAGGGGAGCCAAGGCAAAGGGTCTGTGCGTTTGGAAGAACTGTACAAAACCACGTCTGCAGATTATGAAACGTTTGTGGTATGGGAATCACCGAAATGAATTTCTATTTCAAGATCACCTAATGTTTTCATTTAGGCAAATGGGCTACCTTTCTGTTTACTTTATTTTTATAGATATCCTACACATGGCAGAATAGAAGCATGCTTCTCTAGGGTTTTTCAATGGCTGATTTTTTGGGAGTAGAGGGATGAATGCTTCTTTCTCCTGGTTGCCTCTAGGTGAACTAAAACCTACAGTCTCCAACCTTTTAGTATGTAAGTGTATGAATCAATAAAATAATCAAGATGCTATACTAATAGGAAAACAATATTCAGGAGAGAAGGAATGAATAAAAATGTTCTGCACTGTCTTAACAATTTTTTTAGCCCTAAAACATCTCCAAAAACCAAGAAGCAAATTCTATTAAAATAGAATTATTTAATTTTTTAAAAATTTACTAGTTGATCAAGTAAGTCACTTCCATTTAGAAAACTGAAGAGGATTTAAATTAGAAAAAGTATTCACAACAACACTATACAATAGGAAACATAGATTCCCTCTAATAGTCTTATAATGTAGATGTGGGTAAATAAATGATGACTAAGAGAAAAACTGAAATTTAAATCTCATTTTCAAACTTTATTGTGAATCTTTATTTACAAAGGAAGGCAGGAAAGAGAGTGAAGAATGGTCAGCAGGAGGACATGTAAATAGATAAATGTTATTGTTAGGTTTCGTCAAGTTGGGCAAACTCTTAGCAGCCTTATATACAGTAGGAAAAATTATTGCCTGATCCTTCGCCCTTGTGTTAGTCCAGGTAAACTAGAGAAGCAAATTCATAGACATGCATATGGATGTGAGTACGGTTTATATACAAGAGGAGTAGGATGTTAAGAAAACGTCCAACCCTGTCCAGTTCAAAGTCATAAATCTGATGTTGGCCCATATGCCTGATACCAGTCTATAAAGTCTCCTTCTGACTCATGAAGTCATAGGCCAGTGGGTAAAGTAGTCCAGTGTTGGCAGGGGTCTCCCCATGGCCCCTCCTTTCCTGGGCTCAGGGTCCATCAACAGAATCCAGTGGTCGTAGAGGCAACTCAGTGCTGGCAGGGATCTCCATGTGGCTTCTCCAGTTTCAGAGATCTGGTTCCATCAGGGTAAGGTCAAGGCCATGTAGCTTCTCCTTTGGCTCCTTCAGCTCCTCATATGCTGCCATCTTGTCTGCAATTCATTTTCTCTGAGACTTACTCCCAACAACTGGGGCCATATCTTCTCATCTCCATGAGGGAAATAGTTTGAGATTTCCCAGAAATCTCAGGAGAAAGTCATGCCCACACAGAGGCCTCATTGGCTACTCAATGGCTACCTCCAGATTAACAGGCTAGACTCCACCCCTACATCTCAATCATGAAATTAACATAAGCGTATGACTGCCACAACCCTCCTCACAATTGTTGTGCTGGTAGGCACCAGCCAATCTAATTCTTTGATGGTCTTCATCTTCTCCGCTGACTTTCTAATTGACAAAACATGGCATCCTGGACTCACTTGATAACGTTCCCAAATATGTGAGATGAAGTCTTGCCTTCCTACTTCTAAGGAGTGTTCTAGCTGGACTTCTTCCAAGGAAGATCTGTTCATTTCTTTCCTGGTCCATGGTACTTGCAATATCCTGGACCAACACTCTAATTCCAATGTAAGGAATCTTGCATGGTCTTCCTTATTCATTGTCTGAAGTTCAAATGCATCGCAAATGCACACCCATAGTGAGAAGGACAGACTAGAACTGTCTCAATGAGATTTCAGGGGATAATTTTATGTGAATAGAGAACCCTGTCTTTCTCCCCAAAGTGTATTAGGTAATTAAGAATGCCATGGCTTTGGCCAAACACACATTAGTCCTAAAAATCACATCCTTCCTCTTCAGTCCTTTAAAGAGAACTTGCACAGCATGTATGCTCCATGTAATATATTATTTGGTCCCTTGATTGCACCTCCATGCTCATTTATTGTGGATCCAAGCACAATGAGATCCTTGAGTGGTGATCAGTGATTTGGGGTTTTCTTTACTTTGAGTTGTAAGGCATACTGAAGACTGTCATCCTAAATGTTCATAAGCAAGCACTTTGATGCTATTAGGGAGGAAAAAAGAAGAGAGATAAAATGTGCACCCTTTAATATGTTAAAATCACCCAAAGGAGCAGCATTAACTGTTGACATAAGCTGAAGCTTCGATGAAGAAACCCCCCAGTAGGGCTGACCCTAAGAAAGGCGTATGTTAATGGATGAGCACAATGGATGAGCCTCTTTGGCATACATGCTTTCACCCTAAAGTTTTCATCTTGCTTACATCTGAAAGTGCATTTTGCACTTGTAATTTCTTGAAACGAATGATCACCAAGGAAACAACTAAGCACAAATTGCTATGGATTATTTTTGATTTGTATGGACTTAAGTAAGCGAGGTCATCAGATTCTTTTGTTTCTTCAATTATCATCTCCATTTTATCAGCTACACTAAAGCTTCATTGACAGTTTCAACTTCAAGATAGAGAAAATATATTAAAATAATATAAGGAATCCAACTAATTTACTTTCAAGGCAGTCTTTATGAGACAATATTGCTGATCACTTGCTTTCTTTTTTACCCCTGTTGCGAAATGCATGATGGCATTCTATTTTTCACTCTGATTTGTATTTCTGAAAAGATCAGCAGAATGTTATGAGTTAGTTCACCCTTTCGTCAAGCCTCTTCCAAACACAGCATAGCACAGAGTGCCAAGGAACTACTGAAAGGATGTATGTTAGCATGACTTCTAATGAATGTAGATATTTTGAGGGTTTTTATTTTTAAATGGCACTATGTATTGCTTCATGTTCAAAAACTATGCCACCACTGACAATGAGTGATATTAATATATGGAAAATGATCAAATATAAGGTTAAACTTTAGAATTAAGACAAAAAATGAGTAGATAGAGAAAATAACAATGATGTAACTGAATGCCACCATGAGAATGAACCATGTAAATACTGGGTTTTCAACATCACCATAACTTTTTTTTTTCCTTTTAAATGATATGGAATCCAGCCTCACAGACAGTTTGATCTGGTGGAGCAGACATAGTTCATGATTACCGTCGTTGCTAGTCTCCACTTGTACGTGTGGAAAACAGAGAGAGAAAGATACTCAGATTCTCATGCTCAGAACCTTTATTAGACTCATGACTTTCCCTTCAGAAATAGCTGCCATCAGTTGCTATTCATAAGCTGCTAAGCCTCTCCTCCACAAGGGATGGGTACTAGAAACCAAAAACACAGAGGAGATTTTGAAGGAAAACTGCTTTTTTTGTCAAGTGTCTTATATAGAAAACACCGCCAGAAACCTTGGGAATCAGTTTCCAAAAGAGAATTCAGTCGCAAACATTTCCAGAGTTACAAAAATAAGAGACAAAAAATTGCCAAGTTGTATTTTATTCCTGTGAAATTCCCTGAGAATTCAAAATCTGGGCCAGGAAGGTGGGGGAACATACCACACAATTCTTAATCAAAGCTGTGTACAGCCAATGTGAAGGAGTACAAAGAACTTGGGTTATAGTAGATGGATTCCCTCCTCAAATGGTTTGTCAATATTTTATTGTATTAAAGTTTTATCATTTATAGTGTGCGAGGTGATGTTCTCATTTTCTTGGAATTAACCAAATGTCCAGGTTTCTGCTGTAGCATAGTGGGTTACACATTGAACTACTAGCCATGGGACCAGAACCTCAAAGTCATAGCTGCGCTGAGGGAGATGGGTGAGATTTCCTATGCCAGTAAAGAGCTACAGCCTCGGAACCAACAGAAGTTGTTCTCCCCCCACCCTGCCAGGCTCATTATGAGATGAAGTTGACTGGGTGGTAATAACTGAAATATTCCCAGTGCCTTGGCATTATCAAAATGATACTCATTTGGGTGACTCTTTTTTGGTATTCCAAATGGGGTCAAAAAGTTGTCTCCAAGTAATCTGTCAGAAATTATTTATTATATAAACTTCTTTCTAATGCCATACTTCGTGATCTCATGTTGGTGTTCTTGCATCAGCAATAGCAGATGTGGTTAGACCAGGGAAACTAGATCATGCTCTGCTTCATATCTCAAAGCTGCCAGACCTCTGTCCTTTAAGACTTTGTAGAAAGCTACTCCAAGGCAATCAATCTAAGAATACTGAAAGAGTAGAGATCACATGCTT
Source organism: Nesogale talazaci (assembly GCA_004026705.1). Lineage (NCBI taxonomy): Eukaryota > Metazoa > Chordata > Mammalia > Afrosoricida > Tenrecidae > Nesogale > Nesogale talazaci. The sequence goes on from PVJH01000939.1 coordinate 20,355, forward strand.
TGTTCAGAGAGACTAAACACTGATTTTTACTCTTAAGTACAATGACTTCAGAGGGAAACTGCTTAACATGGCTCATCTTCATTATAGTCATATATGAAAGATGGAAAATACTTTCCCCTATGAAGATTCATTAAGATGTTATCATAGACCCAGTAATGAGCAAATGTCCCATAAAGTGCCCTTAGATGCTATCAAGTGGTTCTGTAAGTAGAGGTCATTATTACTTTGGACCAGGGTTTTACTGCATTTGCATCATAGCAAGTGTCTTATACTTTTAAAGGTATAAGATTAATCCTGTATTAACGACTAAACTTGGAAGGTGTAGCAAGAAACCAGCCACAGACAATCCACACATGAATAACCTTAGAAGCGTCTATGTTAAAAGTTTTTGCAGAAACAGGTGGTGGGAGGGTTTCACCTTCAGGCTGGCTGTTATCAAGCCAATCCCTTGCCACGCCCAGGTATGTTTTCCACTCACCCAATCCTTCACTGGCTTCCGTTGAACCTAGTTTTCTTTCTGTCACAACCATAATAAGATAGAACATTCTATTTGCTTTGTTGAATAAATAAAATATCAAGAAAGAAGAAGTAGCACTCATTCAAGTATCTATGCCTTGAAAGATTAGAAATGCTAGGTTCTGTGACTTTTCTTTGAGTTATTGAACCATAATGCTGATGAATTTCTCTAAGGTAGTCAAGGAAAACCAATATTTTACCAATATGCTAGCAATAATCTTTATCCTTATGAAATATCTAGCGGTAGAAGCTGAACCCCTCCCACTAACCCAGGGGCATTTTGTTGTTGAAGAATTGATATTATTTTGTACTCAGTTGTAATGAGCATATCATATAGTTCAGTGATTCATCATATCAAGAAAGGCTGCAGAGTCATTGTCACAATCAACTTTGGATCCTGCCCCCCCCCCTTCTTTTATGTGCTGATATTGATTCCCATTCCCTGTCCCTCTTCTTCCATTTGTCCCATTACTTTCATTCTCTCTCCTTCAGTCCCAGTTTCCCTAGAGAGCTAGCTATACAAGCACTGCGGCAAGTTTAATGTGTTATATGTTGTAATTATACCGGCCATTCTACAGTGGTGAAACACATGACCAAGCACTCTCAGTGCTTCAAAAGTCCGCATATCTTCCTTTTTAACACAAGTGAAAATTGTGAAAAAAAAAAAGTGCCCTGGAAGTTAATCATTGGAGGAGGGATAGACAGAGGTGCCCTGAGAAACTTGCTACCTTCTGTGTTTCTGCAAGTCAGTTAAAGATTAGACTAAAAGTCTGAGGTACCGAAATAGAAAAGCAAGTAAACACTTCAAACAAGGTTTTGTAAAGGTCTCCTTTTATCAGGTCTTACGTTGAACCAGGAAGTGCCATTACACAGGTACATAGTATTTCCTGCCTTCTTGCCCCTAAGAGTGACAAGAATGGTACAGACACGAGATCCCTCTCTCAAGCTTTAGGAGAATTGTGAGGGTGGCTAAGGACTAGGGAGTGTTTCATTTTTGTGCATAGTAGGGTCAGTATGTGTGAGAACTTACGATGGCATGTTACAACAACAACAACAACAACAACAACTACAACAACAACACTAATAATCACCCTCTCTAATGTTTGCACCATGCTGTCTCCTTGGCACTATCCCTGGACTGAGCATGCTCCCTGCAGACAATGGTGAGCTCTGCAGAGGATCATGTATGCTTTTGTGACAGGTTTGCCACTCACCTACATTCCCAAACAGACACTCTGTGTTGGCTGTGTGTGCATTTAACTGAGATCTCATTCACAAGTTTAAGAGTTTGAATTTAGCTCAGGCTTTTGGAGAATTGATAGCAAAATTCCATCCTGTTCACATTTGAATTTCACCATTCCTTGAAGAGAGTCTTCTGAAAAGGGGAAACTATTTCACTAGGAAAGTTTGGTTTCTGCATATCTACTCTGCTTAGGTCCAGGCTTTTCACAGTCCTTCCCCTACTCAAAAGTAAGATGTCGGAGCTTAGCAAAGATGTTTTCACCAAGTCTCACACCTCTGTCCTTTCATGTGATGGTAATCCTTGCAATATTTCTTCACATCACATAGTAATTATCTAATACGTAGCTTACATTGAACAGGAAATTCATATACTATCTCATTTCTAACACACATTCACACACATGCATGCAAACAAGGTTATGGTGACCTTCTGTATAGAACAATAAAATTTTGTCCAGTCCTGTGAAAACCTTATGATCCCTGGCATATTTGAGTTGATTGTAACTATTCCGTCAATCCATCTCATTGAGGTTTCCCTCAACATAGAGCTTTATATTTCCTGGAAACATTTTTGGAGGGGATGTTATTTTGTGTGTGTGTGACTGCAGTCCTGCACACAACCACTAGGCCACCAGGGCTTAGCCGAACTTTATATTTCCTAATAAATTGAAACAATAAAATTTCACAACCATTCTTGCAGAAACAGCATCAACAGGGTACTTGTGGCTGAGAGAGTAGGCCATAGAAAAGGGTCTAAGCAAGATTTACTGCTTACTAATTTATGAAAAGAATATATTGATCCTGAAAGGATCCTGAAAATTCTTATATATATCTGGTTTCCTTTTGAATGAGAAACTGTGATAAAATACATCTAGCATATTATAGTAAGAAGAGCCTGGATCTGAGAGTCAGAAAATATGGATTCATAGTCAAGATATCCCATAACCCATATGCTTTCAAGAGCTCTCCATTGATTTTCTTAGACCATCAGCTTTATCGTGCACCAGCTGGTACTCTCGTACATCTCTACATCCCAGGGGATACTCAGGAAGATAAAAATAGAAAATCTCTCTGAAACGCCTTTGAATATTGTCTTTTTCTATACAAATACACAATATTATTGATTTAGGTAATACAACACAAGGCAGATAAAATGCAATATCTCTTTTAGTTGTATCTTCACCTCAGCCTTGAACTCTGAATTCAATTTACACATTCCTTTATCCTAAACAGTATCAAAATGTATTCCAAATAATTGCCCTTACTTTCTCTCCTTGATGGTGACTTTTCTTTTTTTTTTACTGGACTGTATTATCTTCATACAATAAAGCTTTGCAAAACTGAAAATGTTGCAGCAAAGATACAGAGAAGTGTTTTTCTTGGCATCTGAAGGTTTCTAAATTCCTTAAAACCAACTGACAGTGTCATTTTGATGTAGATTCTCATATTTTCATTTTGAATATTATTTCCCAAAGTCTTTGATCAAGAGAGAAAATCACAAAGCCAAAGACCTCTGTTAACCTGACTGCCTACCCCACTTCTGTCTGGCTAATTGAAGGAGGTTTGTGATTTCAAATGGACCAAAAACTGTGCAGTTGATTATTGACCTACATTTAGCATTTGAAACTCATGCAATTGTACCAAGAAAGAAGGACTCAGAGATATGTTTCTGAACAGCCTGTTGTTAGATATTCCCAAGTTGACTTCCACTCCTAGGAACATACACAACAGAAGTAAACCCTTCCTGAGCCAGCCTTTCACATCTTCATAATTGTTATTTTGTTGGCGTCCATCACTGCAGCTATGGTGACAATCCATCTTTTTCTCAGCCCCTGAACTTTACCCAATTCAATCTCCAATTGTCACATGCATATGAAGCAATTGAAAACACTATAGTGTGGTCAGATGCACCTTAGTCTTCAAAGTTACATCCTTGCTTTCTGTACTTTCAGGAAGTATTGTGGAGCAGATTCATTCAATACATTGTGTTGTTTCATTCCTTAACTGTTGTTTCCAGGGGCATTGATTGTGGGTCCAAGGAAGAAATCAGCAGCTATTTCAGTCTTTTCTTCATGAAGCAGGATGATACTTATTGATGTAGTTGTGAGAATTGGGGTCTTCTTCAAATTAGGTTGTTGTCCATATTGAAGGCTACAGTCTTTGGTTTTCATCAGCAAGTTCTTCAAGGCTTCCTCCTGTTCAGCAAGTAAGTTTGGGCAGGTTCTTACTAGGTCTTCCACCAGCTCTGATACTCCCTTCCTCTTTAGATAGTCTGAAAATATACCACCTTAAAAATTCTGTGGCCTGCAGTTTGACTCTGCTCAGACAGATTTGCCAAGAGTCAGCATTGACTTGATGACAAATGGTTCCCTTATTTTGGGGACTAAACAGTACATTTATTTTTCTGAATTTAAGAATTCTTAGGGCTTGACTCACCAACAGCATTTTGAAGAAACTAGCAATAAAGTCATAACAGTTAGAGAGAAAAGAGTACATAAGTTCAAAGAGAAGCAAACATTTAACCCCAAAATTCAAAACTTCAGAGAATTGAAACATTAGCAGCATTTTGTTTTCCATCCTTGATTGAATTTCTTTGTTTATGATACAATCAGTTAATTAAATTTTTGTAATATTGTCTTTATTATATCACTGTCCTGACAAAGAGATGTCACCCACTGCAGAGTTTTAAGATCTAAAAGAAAGCTACATACATTACCAAGAGGCATCTTACACAGAAATTGCCAGACAAAACCCTTTCCACTAATTCAGAGTTCCTTTTGGGAACAACAGATTGCGTATTTTAAACACTGGGTTAAGTATAGGTGTTTATTTTTTAAATTATTATTTATTCTTATTTTAGGATAATTTAATTGAACCACTGAAAATCACTGAAGCATTAAGGAATTTCTTCTGGCATTTTAAGTTGGCTCAACAGATTCTTTGAATAAGCATGAATTATGCAGGGCACATTTTAGAAGAATTTATTGAAGCATTTAAACTAGTCTAGTGCCTTTCCCATCAGTAAATTGAAAGTTTGGGGAATATGAGAGAATGAAAAATTTAAATCACTGAGATCTAGACTGTATGAAATGATGAATGTGTATATTTAACTAAAAAGTAACTAATTTCTCAAATATCTTGCATCTGCAATGAAAAGAAATCATATTTTGTTTTTCCCATTTTTTAGAAAATGCTGAGAAACCTGGCATTAACCCAATAACTTTATATAGCTATGTTTAAATATGCTACATATCAGACTCTATTTCATTGTTATTTATAATTGGGTTTAAAATATTCCTTTTAAATCAATAATTGCTCTTTGTGATTCTTTGTAGAAATCTTCAGAGATTTTTCCTGAAATTGATTTGAGAAAGCATGGCATAAGGATAAATATGACCTTTCATAACATTTCAGAATTTAAATAAAATATGCACTTTTTGCTCAAATTCTCAATTTATGAATGAGAGGGAGGAAATGTGGTGCAAAGTTAAGTGCGTGTTTTATTGTGATGTCACCTTTGTGTGCTAGAAAATTTATTTTCATCGAATATATAGTATGGGATCATTCCTTTTTTTAAGCCATCACTATTTTCATCTGTATTTATTTATTTTAAAATCTTCTTATTGAGAGATCATATAACTCATCACAATCGATACATCCATCCGTTGTATCAAACACTATTCTTTATACTTGAATTCACTTGTTTTTTTAATGGTCCAACATATTCAAATTCATTTGATATTTTAGAGACTGGTTAATTGTCATGCCGTATCCATTAAACGGGACTCCATTTGGGCAATAGTTGAATGTAATTTCCTAGAGAAGACCACTCCTATCTCTTTGACTTCACTTTTAGAGTAAATGAATCTTTTTTCCCTCCCCCTGGGACTTGCAAGTTTAAAATGCAACCAAGGCAGGACAAAAATTGCATCCTGCAGATTGCAAGAGAGTACATCGGTAGCCCTCCACATGTAAAAGAGGCATTCTGTCAAAATGATACTGTATTACATCTGTTCTAATCATGTACCAAGTTAGCACAATCAGTTTGATTCAGAGCGCCCTACATCTGAATAGACCCTTAACCTTGACAGTGTGAATACAATCAGGACCTTGGGATGCAGCGTGCCACCATCATTAGTGGGGCTATGGAAAGGAAGACTTCAAATTACTTGGTAACACAAATGTCACCAGCCCATGAACAAAAATGTGTAATTATTGATATCAAGTTATAATGTTACTGTCATACTGTGCTCGTCGGATAACTAGGGCCTTTAGATGGACTGTCTTCTAAGTATCCTGTGTATTCTCAGCCTGTTTCCATAAGTTCCTGTGTTACTTTGACAAACAATCTCCCTTCTTTTTCCTCCTCTCACTGACATCATGTTTTCCTCTGTAGAAACTGGGGTTCCTCCTGCTGCTCCTTATCATCAGCAATCCCTTTTATCAGTGCCACTTTTGATTATCACAGAAGTCACTTCTATTGCTCTGTGAATTGACTGCTATGCAACATGTCTTCTCCAGCTTGTCCCCTGATGACAGTCTCCAGCTTGTCATTAAGCATCTGCATCTTAAAAGTTAATCACAAAAGGGAAATTTGAGTTCTAAAATATTCCAGGGCTTCAATGTGCTAACAACCATCTCTTCCCAAAGACCTAGTAATGAGCCTAAAAGGTAGGAAATGACATGCTTGATGTGTAATTATTGAGCCCTTCTCTGTCACACAAGGAGCAAGATGTGGTTTCTACATCAAGTTGATAGCACTCAGTTATTTCTGACCTACCTGAGGATTCATTGTCTCAGATGAGCCAAATCAGGCACCCTTTCTATGCACTCAGCTTCTTCCATAGGGGTTTGTCAAACATGACCAGAGGTAAATGCATCTCCAGTATTAGGTGGGACTTCACTCCGGCTCTGAAAGCTTTCAAGAATTTGAATTATATGGAGAATATGTGTGTGACTTGCCATAAGGGCATTTGCTTATTCTAGACTCCATTGCAGATTTTAGTTAAACTTCTCAGTATAAGTCTGATATGCACGGTCATTGAAGTAGGTTATAAAAAACTTTTCCATATATTAGATTTTATTAAGTTATTTGTGAAAAAGTTTCAAAATTTTTATGGAAAAATGTTGTCAGCTTTCCAAAAATTTGTTGATGTTCCCTCATGTCTTTGACTTTCCATCTTTCCTCAATGGAAAGGGGGAAAGGGAGGGGAAAGCATTTTTCTGGTAGTGTACTTCATTACAGGGATACTTTAAGTTATAGCTACTAAAAGCAAGTTAGATGCATATATTTCAGTTATCTGACCAAGATTGCTCATGAGATCTGTGTCATCACATGTCATAGACTTACTTCCTCATTACTCAGGATTTGGGAAAGGAACATTCCAAGGTCAGTGTGACCATATTCCCTCTATGTGCCACCAGTGTTTGTTTTTAATTTGAAGCTGGTAAATAAAGCTTTAATGGGATTTTAATGGCATGTTGGACACACTTCAGTGTCCAGAAATGTGGCATCATATTTAGAGATGTCATTATCTGGATTAATTGTCAATAGCGGACAGATATCATTAGAGCAATGAGAAAATGAGAGAGGTTGTAAATGAAATTTGCTAGGCAGAAGGAAACAACATACAATCTTCCATTATTTAGTATTTCTATTATCTTTTGCAGTAATGAGTGTCTTCTTATTGCTGAAAGTAGGCCCAAAGTAATGCCATAGAAGTATTTTGACTAGCTGCTTTAATTTCAAAAACCTACATATACTCCTTAATTAAAATAAATTAATGACTGGTATGCTAGATGGAGGAACAGCAGGTATAAGAATACACTATGCATTCTTCCCAGTATATCTTGATTTTAGAGTTAATTTGGCTAAATTGTATTATCCTAGAAAAGAGTAGTTTGAAGTATTTCATATAGTTTTTAAATGATAGCAAGATGTACTTTCAAGTTGTTCCTGTTTCATTATTTGTAAAAAGCAACTAAGTGATCAGGCAGAAAAAACAGTCACCATGAGGAAATAGTTACTACATATGCCAAGGGTCTAAAGAACCCTGATGGTCTGTGGGTTAAAATTTAGATGACTAACCACAAGATCAGCAGTTCACACCACCATTCATTTGATGGAGAAAGATGGGACATTTTGTTCCCATGAATATTTTCAGGCTTAATAATGAAAAGGACCAGTTCTAGGACCAGGTCACAATGAATTGAAATGGAGTCAATGGCAGTGACTTAGATATTCAGGACCTATATACTGTATAGTACCAAATCTTATATGTAATATTTTGTTTAAATATGTCTTTGCTTTTAGTTATTTAATTACCATGCATACTTCTACAGCATTTATAGCATCAATGTGTTAGAATAAGAATCCTAGAATAATCGTCTAATGCATGCTTTGTGATTAAAATACAAGCAAACAAATTTGATTTAAGCAAATTTAAATGCCTTGATTAAACATACATCAGTATTTTATGTACCACATGGAAGGGGGAAAAAACTACCCATGACTTACAGTTTTAGTGTGAGACATTGTCATCTCCTTGAAGATATTTTAAATTGTAATTACACGCAACAGCCATGGTTTTAACAAGGCACATAACTCTACTGAAGGGGTGACATTGAGGACGACTGTGACCAAGTTTAATCATGGGTCAGCAATGACAAGTATGTCACCTTCGCTGTCTGTTCAAAAGGGGTTGTAAAGGGAACTTGGTTTCAGGGACATAAGAACTCTCAAAATTAACTCTCTCTCTCTTTCTCTCTCTCTCTCTCTCTCTATCTCTCACACACACACACACACACACACACACACACTGTACCTTTGAGTTGATGAAATAGAACATTTCTAATACTACCATTATCCCCTTACTACCATTTGTCCTTGAGCTACTTAATTTGTCTTTTGAAGTCTTAGTTCCAAATTCTTGAAATAGATACAGCTGTGCACCCACCTCATTCTACTGCTGTAGGAACGAAGATATTTTCAAAAGCAGACAGAAAAACTCTTCACTTAATCTGTGCATGCATTCAATAAAAGGGTCTATGAGGAGAAACAACAGCAAGCGCTACCCTGCAAAGTTAGCCTGTTGAGGTTTCCTTCGACCCTGCAACTTACCCTGAACTGAGATCTTGAAAAACCTGCTCGACCTTGCTATGCTGAATGTTAACTACTAATTATAGAAGAGGAGGAGGGTTCTTTCAATTTAGCTAAAATATGTGCTGGATAAAGCATGTATACTATTTTGCTGTTTCATTGCTAACTTGAGAATGTCCCTATTACATAGCTTATCCAGTGAAAAAGGTCCCGTCATGTAGAATATTACCAGCCTTGACAATCTATATAGAATAGATTTGGCCTTTAGTTAATGACTCTGACCATCTTAACGACAAAGAGCTATATTTTAATTTGTGAATCTTTTCCCCTCTTGTGTAGTTCTGTGTGACATTCAAGGATGTTTCATAGGTTGTAAATAAATGTTTAATTGATGCATGCTCTCATATATTTATCTTTCTCCTTGTCCTGATGGAGAGTAGTGATAGGATAAAAAGAATGATAAAATAATATGAATGGTGTTGTCATATTTAGATAATAATTTCATTTATCAGAAAAGAAAACACACAATATGAAATGGTAACTGTACAAAAATGAAATTATCAGAGCACTTCTTGAAGTGTTCCCTCTTTGTAATTTGTGTTTTGCTGTATAAAGTGTATGATGCAGTGTCCCTGAAAAATTCACTATTAAGTTCAAGGCTACAGATCACTGAATGCTCTGCCAAGAAAATTAAATGTGTGCCCAACTAGCAAGATGCTATAAGTGAATGTCCTGTAGAGAAAGCATCCGTCAGCAATAGGCCACAAACTTGGCTCAAGTTTACTACTTGAACCTCTTTCTTTTTCCAAATTATTGGGATTCCAAGGATAAGAACTGATAACTCTACCATGGTTAAAAAAAATGTAGATTCCTTGGGTTTGTGAGGCTACTTTATTTAGGAGTCACTTTTAAATTCATGTAGTTCTAATACAAATGGAAACTGCATACATGATGCATTCTGTCTATATGGCATTTGTCTTCAGAGCCCATGTCCCTGTGGAATGTTTATGCGTACATGGCTTGCTTTTGAGGTCACTTTACATTTCATTCGGCCCTCTAAAAGGACAGTGAGCAAAGAACAAGTAATGCTTGCATGTGTAAGCTTGCATTTTCTTGCAAAACAATGGACAACATACATTTTACTTTACCAAAATGTATATCCTCACTTGTTAACTTAACTCTCATTGCATTGATGCAAAACTGAAGAGGGGAAAACATAAGGAACTGTCCAGAATCCAAAAAGTAGTCAGTAAAGAATCCTATAGCAGCAGATTGTTTGTGTGTGTGTGTATTTCAGAGACAATGCTATGTACCCCTACTTCTCTCATCATGCACAGGTCTCTTGGGTATAAAAAACACCCTCTGAATATAAAATTCAAAAACTATGGATCAGATTCAATTCAAAATATTCTATTAATTTCAAGAAGAGTCACATTTTGGGTCTATCCAGTGGGAATCTTTTAGTGCATATGTTGTAGGGTTGGTATATTTTGGTGGTGTAATGGCCATGCATTGGACAGTTATCTGCAAGGTCAGAAGTTCAAAACCACCAAACACTTCACAGGAGAAAGAGGAGGATTTCTACTCCTTTATAAAATCACTGTCTCAGAAACCAACAAGGATAGTTCTGTGCCCTTTGACGTTATGGTAGTGGGATGTTTCTTTAGTGTATTTACCAAATAAAAATATAGAACACCAAATAATTTTGAATTCTTATAAGCAATATTTTTAGAGAAAATTCACTTCAAATATCTTTTACAGCCTGCTTATGCAAAATATTTGTCATATAAATGAAATGTATACTTACCTTCTAATTTTGGATTATTTTTGCCCATAATACCACTATGTGGAAGAACGAACAGAAAGCACCAGAAAACAGATTTTCCCCTTCCTCAAGAATTTATAACTGTGCTTTAAAAGAGACAAGAAAAAAGCCAACCCAGAAACACATGAAACAATTTAAGGAAACACTACCCATTGAAGTGAGTTGGTGTCAGTCATAAACTCTGTCTTCCCTTCCTCTCATCTTCTTTTCCTAAGAGATACATTTGACAAATCTGGTACACATGCTTCCCACCTGCAAAGTGGAATAATGATTATCTCCTATTTTCTACTTTGTTGATTGAAAAAAATATGAAGAGATTCAAAAGATCGCTTAAAGTGGATCTGTCAAAATTTCCCTGAGGCTTAAAAAGATCAAAGATTATTCTGGGGAAAATGGTCATAAAATTCAGAAAGGCAGATGGGAATGATATTTCTAGCTAGAAGTAAAGCCTATCAGGAAGCATGCATGCTTCACTGACATATGTGAGATTCAATACCAATATATCTAAAACAATTTCAATGTTACCTGGAGTTCAATAACATTATTCAGAATGCTAAATTATTTCTAACATGCACTAAATTGCCTTTGCTATCAGATATAATGAAAATTACCTTGCTCATCTTCTAGAGTCAATGGCCAGTTTTAGAAGTGGATTTATCTTCATATATGTGGTGAAATATAGAATTTGTTTATCTGGGTTCAAATGAACATTGGTTCATAGATAAGAATTAAGACAAGTAAGACAACGAAAAGTTTCTATCATTCTCAAGGGAGAACACAGTTGTTTTCCTAATAATATTAGTAGCTATGCAAAAGGTACAAACAGGGACAAGGGGAAGGAGAATTCCAATTGTTTGAAAGGAGTCTTCATTTTAACAAATATATGTATATTTGCCTCCTGATATGTGTGTATATCAGAAGGCAGTTGTAGGTGATGGTAAAGGTAGGATTTGAAGATTCATTCAAAGTATCCTTTATAGAAACAAAAACACTGGCATCTGCTATAGCCCCTGGAAATGTTAAGCTATGCTCTTTCAAACTGTACCAGTTTGATAAGACATTTACATTTTTTAGAATAATTTCAACTGCCCTCTAGCAGCAGTCTCTGAAATCCAGGAACCCAGGCAAATGTAACAGCTGACATCTTGATTATAGTGACTTTCCAAGTGGGAACAAGAAAGAGAATTCTGCAGCACCTCACTCTTTTCCATAAAGTAATGTCGAACACTTTTTTTCAGAAGGTATCAGTCAAAACTCGTTCCAGTGGTGCCTGAAGACAGAAGAAAGCAAACTTCAGCCAACCCTTGCCGGGAGATGATTAGGTCTCAGAACAACCCGAGAGTGGGCTCATGTTAAGCTGGGAAGGACAGGGACAGCAGTTAAACTCAACCAGCCATCCTGGGGAAGGAAAGTGGGTTTTTTTTGTTCCTGTTAAGATTCTCAGACTTAGGGCTGATCCCCGGTGGCGTAGTGGTTGTGTGCGGGACTGCGGCCCACTGGGATGGAGGTTCAATTCCAGCAGCGGCTCCACAGGAGCAAAGGCTGGGCCTCCTTCTCCCATCACCAGAAGGCAGTGATGCCCCCCTCCCCCCTCAAAAAAAAAAGATTCTCAGACTTGAAAAGCCAAAGGGTAGGGCTGCAATGTCCTACAAAGTCACTATAAGCCAGACAGGAGGCTAGGTATTAGAATTTTAGTATGATTGTAGAATGTGGAAAGTAGAAAACATTGGCCTCACAGTTTGGTTTCGTTTTTTAAAACACTTAGAGTCATCATTATTATTTGTGATTTGTGGATACCCTAATGGTTGTTGAATAAATCTAGCTATATATGATGCGGAGCCAGGGTGTGGCACCATGAAAGCATTTTATGTAACATCACAGCTACTTGGCAAAGAGATAGAAATGACTATGAAATTATCATAAAATTAGCAATACTAAATGATGCCAAAATACAGTTTATAATCATATGTTATGCCAGAAATTATTCTAGTCTCCGAGGACACAGTCATGGACTGAAAAGACACAGCTACTGCCTCATGCATCTAGCATTGATATAGTATGTTTGTCACTTATAAACAAATATGTTATAATGGCAGAATATAGAAAAGCTAAAATATACATGCTAGGTAGGAAGAGATGAGCAACATGGGGGGAGAGGTGATCAAAGCAGGAATTTCACAGGACAAGTACAGATGTGAGTTACTGAATGGGGCTTTTACTCCCGCCAAACCACCTTCCCTGCATGGGGCTGCTAAGCTGGTAGGGGAAGATATCGTTAGATAGAACTCACCTGTAATTAATTCTGAACAGGGTCTCCTGTTCATGCCATACTAGAGTGGATAATATGATGCCTCTGAGAAGCAGGAGGAGAGATCGCATCACAGACAACCAAGAGTGCAGCACCACCTCTGGTGCTTCTTGATCTGGGAGACGGCTCTAGTATCAGAGGAGAAACAGCGGAAGTAGGAGTCAGCACCAGGACAGGAGTGACCGCCTTCCCAAAATGCAAAGCAAGCAAACTGGAATGCTGTTTTGCAGGAAGCTGGCGTGCTGAGTGGAGCATTTCTGGGTACTTATTTGGGGGCGTGGATCTCATGACTCATGGACATGGAGCTGAGTGCCTTCAGGATAAGTTGTACTGAATTCGGGTGCTTCTGGCCATATGATTCAGGAAGTTGGACTTGCTTGAGTTGAATACCTTCAGCTAAGACTTGCAGGGAGTGATATGCCCTTTGGGGCATTTCTTAGTAGACCTGTGGAACTTTGGTAACATGTCCCCAAAATACTCAACTCTGAGCATTTTTCACTATAATTGCAACATGTTAATTTCCTTTAAAAATACAGGGTATCCAGGAAGGAAAAGAACATTTGGAAACTGTACAATATGGCTTGATGTGATGGAATTATGGAATATTATGATATGTGTATTTAATTCCAAATTAAAACAATATTAATCATGAATTTTGTCTTTGAGCTCTGTTTAGTTATTGTAAAAGATATTAGAGACTAGAGAGTTCAAGGAGAGAATATTAATTAAGTCCACTCAATGATAACAAAAAGGAAAGGAGGAGACTAGTTTCCCATATATCTCTCCAGCATCAAGGAAAGTGATGAACAGATAAGACAAATGTCTTCATCAGTAGAGGAGACCAGAGCTAGTGAAAAGGTTGGTGGAGAAATAATGAATATTCAAACTACCACAACAAAAGTCTTTTGATTTTCGGGTCTACAGACAAAGGCACAGCATTAAACCCTGGGTTTTCAGGATGTAGGGAGCACACATATTTGGAAAAAGGCATACTACAGAGAATTAGCCAATAGCACGATACCTTCGGGAAAACCAGCAATTAGTGGATGATCTACCACTTGCAGATTAAATACTGCAGCTCTGTATTGCACAGGGCCTTTTGACTAGTTAAGGGTCCCTTTGGAGTTCTTTTCCAAAGTATCCCCTTCAATAAAATCACTTTTTCTGCTCAATCTTTTTCTCTGACTCTTGTCTGTACTTTGTCTGTTACCAAAATCTTCCTTGCAAGCAGGACAAGAAATGAGGAGTGGAGAGACTGAAAGCCTTGAACTGCTGTCAATAACATAGATATATGAGATATATGGAAAATGATAGGCAAAATTGCTGTGAATAGCGATGGAGATGGACATATCTGGCTGTCATATGCTTACATCAATTTCATGATTGAGATTTAGGGGTGGAGGCTAGCCTGTTAATCTGGAGATAGCCATTGAGTACCCAATGAGGCCTCTGTGTCAGCATGGCTTTCTCCTGAGACTTCTGGGAAAACTCGCAGTATTTCCCTGGTGGAAATGAAGGGCCATCTCGCCAGTTGTTGGGAGTTAGTGTCCCAGACAACGAACTATGGATAAGACAAGATAGCAGCATCTGAGGAGCTGAAGGGGCCAAAGGAGAAGCCAAACAGCCTTATCCTGATGGAACCAGACCTCTGAAGCTAGAGAAGCTCTATGGAGATCCCTGCCGGCGCTGAGTTGCTTCTACCCCCACTGGATACTGTTGATGGACCCTGAGCCCTGGAAGCAAGGAGCCATGATGGAACCCCTGCCAGCACCAGGACACTGCATCCACTGGCCTGTGGCTTCATGAGTTGGAAGGAGACATTATGGGATAATATTGGACTTAAGACTTTGAACTGGACTGGGTTGGGATGCTTTCTCAATGTTTCATCCCTCGTGTATATAAACCATTCCCTTATATCCATACGCATGTCTATGAATTTGTTTCTCTAGTCTACCCAGACTAACACAACATTATCTGACCTTCTCTGCCTTTCCTAATACCACATGGGAGGAGTCATAAAGATCCGTGCTCCATCCTTCTTCACCTATTCAGATACCAACCATTGTTCCCACCACATTCTCACTTTTATTCTGGATTTGATCATTCATTGCAATGGCCTCAGAGAACTCACAGACAGTAAATCAATTAAAGAAGTTTATTATGAAAGAGAATAAGCTGTTATGAGTCTGGGTAAGCAAATATTAAGGGTACAGTCATTTATCCGCCACAATGTCCCTCCTCAGCCAGCTGCCAAGTCTTTCTCTGGATTCAATCACTTGGCCACACCATCCATCATCTTTTGGTCTTTGTTTTCAAGGAAAAGAAGCCAGCCTGCCATTGCTCTGCCCTAGGATTCCATGACCTCAGGACATATAAAAAGTCACCCCTTAGTCTCAGCACTACCTTTCAGAGTCTCTGTGCAACAGTGTTGATGCATTTGGACCTTGTAGCCTTTACCATTCAGGCAGAGATCTTGGATAGGCTATTTCAAATGGTCCAGTAACCTTTTCTGTATTCCAGAGGGCTCTTCAATACTGAGGAATGGCTGTCACGGAAGTGTAGTTTGTCATTTAGCAGACCATAGCCCCTCCACCCCCCTTAAAGGGAAACATGGTGATTTAAGTCACATCCTGTAGTAAAGGCGAAAGATCCCCCCAACCCCCAAGGGACACAAAGGGTATGACTTGGTTCACATTCTCTACTAATGTGGTTCTTAAAGATTCCCTCATGCCTCTGGATCAGTTGAGAGTGGCAAACAGGCTTTCTCGGTACCACACTGATCTTACTCTTATTGGGTTCTTCTGAACCGCAACATAAGAATAACTACATTTTTTGCTATGAAAAAAATAAGTCAAAGCTAATATCAGTTTCATGTGTTCCATATATTTTTGATGACTTATCATTTCCTAGGTTTATATTCGTGTCCATGCCATATTCTAATTTTTACATGTCAGGAGACTGAAAATGGCATTATTACAATGTACACTGAGGTCCGCACCTCACATGGTTTGTAATTTTCAATTTTAAGAGGAAATCTGAGCCTCAGGACACTTTCTGCTTAATGAGTGCCCAAAACATTGTGAGAAAATCAACTGCCTTTCTATCAGACGCTGAAGCAATATTAAAGCTAATGAAGGTACATTTCTGAGGAATTGTAACTGAGGAAAAGTATGGATCCATCATTATGTTCCAGAGTAAAGTCCAATCAAGACAATGACTTCTGTGAAAATCTGATCAATCAATACAACATAGAGAGATTAGCAGAGAAAGTAAAAAATACTGCTTTTTGTTTTCCAAGAGATACTGTTGATTGATTTTTTTTCAAGAGACACATAATGATCACAGGATCTTATTAGGCTGAAATTCCTTGGACCTAGAATAAATGAGAGAGTACAGAGTTCTTTGAAGGAAAGGTTAAGTTGATGGAAACACATTCAGCTGTTATTATTCTTAGATGACAGATATCTTGAGGAAAAGATATCTTAGTGTGCTGATTTTATTGTTGGTATTTAAATGATTTGATATTTGTGGCAGTCATGTGCTTATATTAATCTTATGATTGAAATGTAGGGGTGGAGTCTAGCCTGTTAATCTGGAGATAGCCATTGAGTAGCCAATGAAGCCTCTATGTGAGCATGGATTTCTCCTGAGACTCCTGGGAAATCTCGTGATATTTCCCTCATGAAGATGAGAAGCTATCTTTCCCAGTTATTGGGCATTAGACTGAGAGGTGATGAGCCCCAGAAAAGACAAGATGGCAGCATCCGAAAAGCTGGAGGAGCCGGCGGAGAGACTACACAGCTTTGTCCTGATGGAGCCAGATCTCTGAAGCTGGAGTGGCATGCTGTTGATGGACCCTGAGCCCTGGTAGCGAGGGGCTCTGGGGAGACCCCTGCCAGAGCCAGAATTCTGTACCCACTGACCTATGACTTCGTGAGTCAGAAGGAGACTCTGTAGACTGATTTTGGGCATATGGGTTAATATCAGGCTTATGACTTTGTACTGGACTAGATTGGGATGCCTTCTTAGTGTCACATTCCTTTTGTATATAAACCCTTTCCTTATATCTATATGCGTGTCTATGAAATTTGTTCCACTAGGCTACCTGGACTGACACAATATTGTAGTGTTGCCATTATAATTTTCTCCCCTTTATATCATTCTTAAGAGGTGAAAAAGGTGGAAGTGGAAGAAAGCATGACTAGTCAAACTACCTTGTCAAGAACTAGGGTCACAGATGCATATTTTCAACTGGACCAAGAATGTCTAATATTTTAAAATGTCCCCTAATACATGTGTCAAGAATCTAGGATGTTTCAAGAATGAAGCAATCTTTATTAACTATTGAATTGCAATTTTTGCTAATAAAACTTAATACTTTTATGTCAAAGAAAAGCCCCAAAGACCAAACTCAATACCACCAAGTTGATTATGACTCATGAGCACAAAATGGTTGATAGAGATGAATAGCACCGTAGGCCTTACTTGGCTGTAATCTTTTCATAGAATCAGATCAATAGGGCTTTCTTCAGAGGTGGCACTGGAACTTTATATGTATATGAATGGTCATGACTTAGGAATTGCTATCTTTTTTTCTTTTTTTTTTACTGTCAGGCAAGTTTTGCAGCATCTTATTTTGTTCACTGCTACATTGCCAACACCAAACACATGTATGAACAGTTCATACATGAATAAAGAGATGATAATATCAGATTTTGGTTTGAAATGCCACTATTGTTTAGGAAATGGTCTAGGCATAGCTGGCCTATTTTCTAAAATCGTTCCATACATTTCCTTTCTTATGTGTCATAATGGCTACTGCACATACGAATTGTTTGCGGGTACCACAGCAGCAGATATCTTTGGATTGAGTCCCCTCTGAATCTCCAGTGCACAAAGACTAGGAGTGATTTTAGCCCTAACACTGGGCAAAGAGCATTGTGAAGTGGATTTGGGTAGCTGTCCTTAGGCTGAATCCAACACCTCATCACTTGATCTCTCTCTGAAAACGGGTTGAATATAGTCTAAATTTTTAGCTTCCCTGCTTTATCTTAGGCTGAGGTCTTTTTCTCTTTTAAATGGTTCTTGTTATTGGCTCCTTGTGGGTTGTTCCCCCCCCCCCCGCTGTATATTTTGTTCTATCGGGAAGCTGGAGGGGGTGGATGCATGAAGACAGTCACTGGATGAAGGGTTGCCTCAAAGAGGATCCTGGAGGTGTAGTTTTTTAGCTCTGAGCTGCCAACTGCACAGTCAGCAGTCTGGAGCCATTAGTGAGTCTATGGGAGGAAGACGTGGCTTTCTTTATTCGTAAACAGTTACAGTATTGGAAACTCCCCAAAGTACTACCACGTCCAATGAACTCACTATGAGTTTGAATTGACTCAATGGCAATGAGCTTAATTTAGTTTGTGGAGACAGAAGGAAAGGGTGGGGAAATGGGAAGCCATCAATGAGTGTAAGAAAGAAGAAAAGCTTCCAAAGCTGATTATGGCGATAACTACCCAGACCTAGTGACTTGTATTATATGTTAATAACAGATCAATAAAATTAAAACATACAAGCAATTGTTTTCAGCCCCTTTGCACCAACCTTCATTTTAAAGAAATAATATTAACAAGAGCGCGGTTGTGTCAAGCAGGTAACAACATGACACATTATCTCATGTAACAATTTGTTTTAAAACCAGTTTTAAAAGACAGAAAGGAACTTTGAGAATCCAGACTGATAACAAAGACAGTAAATGACCAACCCTATCCTGAAATTTTGAAAAAGAAAAATTTGGAGTTGGAAAATTTAGAAGCTAAGAGAACCAGTCCAGGAGAGCTAGGATCACTAGTTTAGCACCAGGTTCACTCATGATAACCACACAGATGCTGGAAAAGAGCTTTAGGTCTATGCCAATTCCTGAGGGAGGGCTCCACAGACAGTCCTGAGAGTGGCAAGAAACGAGTGCCAATCTCTGATGGTATCAAATGCTGCTGCTGGGTGAAGAGTTCCTGCTAGGATACATTTTAAAATAATGATAAACACACCAGAAACACCACCTCTCTTCTCCCCCCTCCTGCCATCCAATTCTCCTGCAAGGGAGAAATGTATTTGACAAAACTTTAGTCCCATCACCACTGTACCTGAACATAAAATGAGGGATTCTTGGTGGTGAGACAAGCCTTGAGAGCTTGATAAAACGCCCATGGGAATCAATTATGAGAACTTGTAGTCCTCATTATAACTTGTAGTATAATATTTTTAATTATTAATATAATCATATTGATACCAATGACATTATTATTACATCTACTAATTACAATGATTAGTGTAATACTATTGTGATATAGGCATTTCTATAAGCTTTAAATCACAGTTTAGACATGCAAGGCAAAACAATATGCAGAGTTCTTTTATGTTCTAGGACTTCCAGCTAAGTATGTGTGTATGTATATGTATCTGTATTAGGTGTAAAACAAATCATTGCTTTTTATTCATTCTAATTTCTCACTCCAGCTTTGGATAGCCTAAAATCTATCTATGAATATCATATTACAAAAGAAAAATTCATTCTATGTACTATTGGACACTGGTCCCCAAAGCAATTTGAACCTAGAGCTCGACCATTCTTACGCCGATTACTTACCAACTCTATATGTGTGTGGAGAAATAAAGTCACTGTAGCCAGCAGGCAACAGAAAGGTAATATGCCAATCATATAACTTTAGAGTCTTAAGGAATTTTAGGTTTTGAGTGAGGATTGGGCTTGATTTTTATAAAATCTGGAACCTAAATCCTAAGAGATAAAGTTAAGCAGTTATATTTGCTTTGTTTCTGAAAGACTTTACACAAATGCTCCAAACTCTACAAAATACCCAGCAAAGGGTCATTTCATTATAGGGGAATGCTTTTATGGAGCGCTCACTGCTTAACAAGACAAGGTATTTTCGTTTTAAATAATTCTGTTACAAAAGAACTGTCTTATGCTAACAGAGTGTCCTTTTAATGTTCTTTAAATGCCTTTTCACTGAATATTTATTGCACTCTAGAACCAAATTTAATTCCTGCTTTTATTTATGAGAATTCCTCTAGGCTCATCTATGATAAAAGAAGTAATTAGTGAGAAAACTTGTCCTAAATGCTATTCTTCTCAAAATTGAACTGCTCTGTTATGTGATGCTGCCTTAGAGAAAGAAGATCCCGGAAATCAATCTTTCCCAATGAGCCACAACCACTGCATTTCTGTTTCAGAAATTTCAATAAGTTTTCAGAAGTTTCAATAAAACCAAAATTTATGTTTTCTGTGGATTTTCAAAGTCTGTGCATAATAATAATCAACTTCACAGTATTGGTTATAGAGACCCATTATAGATCTATTTATTATATGATACCACATTTTAAATACTAGCAACATTTTTTGCCCTCTGACACTGTCCCCCGCCACACCTTAACATCCTTTGTTAAATTAATATGTTATCTTTTAAAATATATTATCATATTAATGTTGGTCTTTGTTTTAGCCTGGGTTGACTAGAGAAAAAAATTATAAAGACACTCTTGTGCATAACAAATAACTTTATATATAAGATGTGTTAGTCTGTGTAGACTAGAGAAACAAATTCATAAACATGCATATTAAGAAAGCATTCCAACTCAGTTCAGTCGAAGCCTACAAGTCTGAAATTAGTCCACATGTCCAAAACCAGTCTATAAAGTCTTCTTCAGATGCATAAAACACATGCAATGACACTGAATGCAAAATGATCACAAGCCAGATGGGTAGAATGCCTTTGGATCCAGTGGTGTTTTAAACATCTCAGTGCTGGCAGTGATCTCCAAGTGGCTCCTCTGGATTGACAGACTAGACTCCACCCTTCCACTCTTAATCCTCTAATTGACACCAGATTAGGTGACTGCCACAGGCCACCTTTTGTCAAATTGACACTTTCACATAACTCTGTAACCATATGTAATTTTCAAACAAACAACAATAAAATCATATCTATACCTAGCAGGATAAAACTAAAACACATATAATTCAACATGCACCACCATCATTTAAACATAACATTCTATAAGTGAATAAAGCAAAATTCCTATGTCTTACAATTACAGTTAATTCTATAACCTTAATTCTATAATCCTATGACTATATCCTCATCTATGGGAGTTTGTATTCCAACAATTTCATGCCTTTATTCCCCCATTTTGAGTATCCAATTTCTATATTGTCCACTTATATCAACCAAGTGCTCTGAGGAAACAATCATATTCTTTGACATGAAGAATCTTAATTCCAGTTGGAACATTGTGAAGTCCTCATCAATAAGCAAGTATTCTCTTCATCTGGTTTGGTTCTGGTCAACTCAATGTGGGCTGCCTCACTTAGCCTCACCATTGGTCACCTTGCTTTAGACCATGACCCATGAAATACTCTCAACAAGCTTAGCCCTCTTTTGCTAGGTCATGAACTGCAGACCAGTCAACCCGCTTTTGCCTTTTCCATTAGTTCCTTGTAAACCAGGTCCACAGGTATCAGTGGCCAGACTTAATCCATCTCTTTAATACTGCATTTCTCTTACTTTCACTCAACAAGTAAATCCAGGTGGTCACCTAACAAGTATTCCAGTCTGTCTCAGGCTTTCTTTAACATTCAGTCCTAGAGAGATGTTTGCTTCATGGTCCCAAAGTTTTTCCAGCTTCTGAAAATAACCACTAGGTCAAGATTTCTAGAAAAAAACAAGTTCCTCTTCTTCAATCTGTCAGTCCGGCACTTAAGCAGGTATCTTGGAATGCATATACCCTGAGTACTCCAAAACACTGGATGGGTGGGACTAATATCTTCAGAGTCTTCTTTGAAGGTGTGTCCTTAACCCATCTAGAGATCAAATCAATGTCTTAAGGCAAGTGAAATTATAAACTCTCCATTTTCATACTTCCCAAATTCACTTCTATAAATCATTATATCTAAATTAAGTAAAAAAGTCAGTCTAAACAAATTAGAATCAGATACTAAACTCAATTCTTAAAACAGTCAAGTTCAATCCTTATTTAGCTTAACTAAATCCTTATCTAAGCTATGCTATTTATACAAAAGTATGGGATTAGGACTCTGAAGGCATCATATCAGAACCAGACTTCTGTCAGCTATTTTCCTTAAGCAGCATGGTCTCTGGGAAATTTGAATGGCAATTTCTACCCCTGAGCTCAAAAATATACATGAACAATATTCATATTCATCATTTTATACAGGAGAAACCATAAACTACAACCAAACAAAATAATCAAAGCTTTAACTTCCCATATTGTTTCCAGAAAACAGCCCAGTAAACTGCATGGATATATCTGACTTCTGGCTAATCACAAAAGAAACACTACCATGGGCCAGAAGTCAAACAAGCATCAGTTTTCCATTATTATGATTTGTTTCTCCAGTACCCCACTCCGAGTACCATAATGTGTTAATCTGGGTGTTCTAGAGAAACAAACTCATAAACATACATATGTATATGAGAGAGTTTTATATAAAAGGTAACTGTACATTAAGAAAGCATTCTAACCCAGTCCAGTCCTAGCCCACAAGTCTGATATTAGTACAGTCTATAAAGTCTACTTCAGACTCATGACACACATGCAATGACACCAAATGCAAGATGGTCACACACCAGATGAGTAGAATGCCTTTGGATCCAGGGGTGTTGTAAACATCTCCATCCTGGCACGGGTCTCCAAGTGGCTCCTCTGGATTGATAGACTAGACTTCATCCCTATACTCTTAACCCTCAAATTGACACCAGATTAGATGACTGCCACACAATAGTAATTGAATATTGAGAAAACATCCCAGCCCAATCCAGATCAAGTCCATAAATCCAAATATTAACCCATATGTCTAATACCAATCTATAAAGTCCTTTTCAGACTCACAAAACACATGCAATTATGCCAAATGCAAGAAGATCACAGGGAAATGGATGGAAAGTCTTGTGGATCCAGTTGTTTTGTAAACATTTCAGGGCTGACAGGACTCTGCATGTGGCTTCTCCAGCTCCAGAAGTATGGCTCCATCAGCTTGTCTCCATGTATCTTCTCCACCAAGGTGTCTCATAGGGAGTGATGAGAGAGAAAAATATTGACTCCCACCTTCAAGGAGCAAATATAGGAGTTCTCATAATTCTCAGGAGAGGACCATTACCTCACAGGGGTCTCATTGGCTATCTCTTGATTTACAGGCTGGACTCCACCCCTACATTCTTAATCCTCAAATTGATACCAGATTATGAATCTAACACAGATCACCCATTGTCAATTTAACCCTTTCACATAATTGAGCCATATGTAATTTTTCATAAAACCCTAATAAAATTATATCTGTACCTAATAGGAGATATATATATATATATATATATATATATATATAAAATGCATGCAATTAAAAATGCATCACATTTATACATAATATTCTGTAAGTGAACAACAAAAAAATATCCTTTGCCTAACAATTTACAGTTAAGTATCACCAATAACTTAATCCTATAATCCTGTGAATATATTCTCTCACCTATGAAAGTTTGTAAGCCAAGCACTCCATGACTCTATCTCACCAATTTTGGTTATCCGATTTCTATACTACCCATTTACATCAAGGAGTGCTCTGAGGAGACTATCATATTCTTTGATGTGAAGATTATGTAACTACCACAATCCAGTTTAATAAACAATATACAAGATTATAAATGACCTAATTTATTGTGGAATCATTGACATTGCAATTTATATTTTCCATGCTTAATGTCACTGATTTTATTACTAAGACATCAGTTTGCAATGAAAATAATGATGCTGATAGACATTGTGAGAGGGCTTACGGTATGTGTATGTTTGTGAGAACTCACTGTTTATGTATCACTATAGCATTCCTGTGAAAGGTTCTGGTGAACATAAAACAGAAGTATAGAAGAATTTCAAAATTGGCTTTATAGCAGTTTTTTTCATTGATAAACACATTGTTAATGAAAGTTACCACACCAGCCTTGAAAATATTATGTGCATTTTTTCAATGGGCAAGAAGTCTGTGGGTTGCGAAATAGATATTTAACAATGCAAAGACACACATGATTTGATATATTTGGTTGTGGATTATTAATTTACAGAGTATGTTATCATTAAGGATCAAAATCAAATCCTTAGTTTTTTGCATAAGAAAAAAATCAGAATTAATTTATAGAATAAGAAGTACAGATGTTTTTAAATGCAGCTCCATACTATGAAAAGCAAAATGTTCTAGAAAGCAGAAATACTTGTGGTGAAGAAAATCTCTTTTATTATTTATTTATTTATTTATTTATTTATTTATTGGGCACCACTGCTCTCCCGTGGTGGGAGTAGGAGGCCCAGCCCCACTGCTGGAATTGAACCTCCGTTCCAATTGACCGCAGTCCCGCGCCCAACCACTATGCCACCGGGGCTCAGCCCGAAAATCTCTTTTTAAAGGAAAATTAAATTTATCCTAATAAGGTCACGATTGTTTTATGGAGTAAGTGGAGAATGGTACATTTCCTCTTGAACAGAAATAGGCCCAATTACATGAGTTTGACCATTAAAAAAACACAGAGTTTAAAAATAAAGAAGAAAAAGTTATAGAATCAGCAATTGGTATACTGTTTTACGGGTGTGGGGGTGGGTTAGGGCACATAGAAAGGAAACGAGAAGGTACATTTTATTGTGCACATCTGTAAACTTTTTCCTTAGAAAGGCAACTGAGCCCCAACCCATGGGGGGGAGGGCATTACTAAGGGCAGTTCCCCTGGGTGTAAAGACCAAAGCTTAGTCATTGATCTTCAGGTAAGAACGTTTATCCATTTCAGGTATTTTCAAACTCCTTTTGGCTTTGACATGGATGTTTTCTCTAAGAATTCTTATGGGAAAATGCAATACAATGGTTCTGTGTGAACAATGGAATTTTTCTTATTGAAAAGGACAACATTTTACCTCTTCAGCTTTCTTCTCACCTATGTGACCTTCTACTCTCGGATTTCAGCAGGAAAGTTTGGAAACTGCTAATCTCACTTGCTGCTAACTAAAGTCCACAGCATAGGTTAGGGTTCATCCTTTGGTTGTACAGGCCTGTGTTTGGAAGCACATGATATCAAGTATCCACCATGGCAGTATTATAAGATAGTTACATTGTCCTAACAATGCTCTCTGCTCTACCTATTCATCCCTCCCCTCCCCCCTTCCCAGGACCTCCTGCTAAGCATTCTTTTCATGGTTTCTACACCTTTACATTTCCAAAATGACATGCAGTTGGAAGCACATAGACTATAGCATTTTTAGAATGGTTTCTTTTGCCTAAAAGCATGCATAACTACTTCCTCATGTCTTACCCTAGTTGGATAGCTCTTTTATTTTAATTATTTTAACCTTAGAATAATATGCCATTGCATAGTCACCATTTTGATTGATTACCTCTCTACCGATTGATGAACATCTTGTTTGCTTCTAAATTTTAGCAAATTTTAATAAAGCGCCTATAATCATTCACTAAGTAAGGTTTTTACATGAACATATATTTTAATGAAATTATTTAACATTGTAGAAAGTTGATGTCTAGAGTGAATGGCACATCTATCTGTAGTTTTGTAAGAAATTGCTAGACTGTCCCCCAGAGTGGTTGCGCCATTTTGCAGGCTCATCATCAATGGATGGTGACTTATTCTCTCCCACATCCTTGCTAGAATTATGCTTTGTCAGCATTTTGGACATAGCCATCCATGACTGTTATTCTCTTTGCTGTTTTAGTTTGATATTCCTTAGGGATATATATGACTGAATATGTTTTTATATTCCTGTGGTTGTCGGTCATATTCATAGCATATTTTCTTCAGTGAAGAAAATTTCTTGGGTCTGTTTTTTTTTTCTGCCCCCTCTATTTTAGGCTATTTTTTAATTCAATTAATTGACTTTTTCTGGTATACTTATTTTAAGTAATGTATGTACAAGTTCACTGACTCTTTAGTATTCTTAAAAGTGTATTTATAGTCTTGTTATACTGGGTCATTCTTGCAGCTCAAATCCCCTTATATCTTCTCACTGACTCCAATGTGCTGCAGGCTGTAAAATATATTTTATCAACTTTAAAACTGTCTGAGCCTTAATTTTTAGATACACTCCAAAATTACCATAAATTGTGAATTTTTTTCAATTCAAAGTATCATTTATTTTTAATTAGAAATAAATATTTTGCAAATATAATTGCATATTGTTTTATGATTAATCACTCTGCTTTAATTATGTTCCATTTGTAACCATGAAACTACATCCTGCATATCAGATATTTACATTACAAATTGTAACAGTAGAAAATTACAGTTGTGAAGTAGCGATGAAAATAATTTTATGGTTGGGCTCACCACAACACAAGAAATTGTATTAAAGGGTCCCATGGCATTAGAAAGGTTTAGAATCACTGCTTTAATCATTATAAAGTCTTTTTCTCCTTTTTAAAATCATTTGATCGGGGGCTCATACATCACTTATCACTATATATATATCTATATATCTATAGATATATAGATATATAGATAGATATATATATAGTGCCAAGCCCCTTTGCCTGCCTGCTGTCATCATTCTCCAAATCTCTGCATTTTCACTTGAACCCTTGACGTCAGCTTTCATCCCTTCCCCTCCCCACTGTCCTACTACCTCTCATTACTTTATAAATCATTATTTTGTCATATCTTATGTGGTCCAAAGTCTCCTCTCACCCACTCCTCTGATGACCATCCTCCAGATAGGAGGTTATCTGTAGTCCTTGTGATTGGCTGCCCCTCTCTACCTTACCTTCCTTCCACCTATCCGGTAACTCCACTCTCACTACTGGCCCTGAAGGGTTCATCTGCCCTGGGCTCCCTGATCACCAGTTCCCATCTGTAGCATTGTACCTCTGCCAGTCCTGCTGGATTTGTAGGGTAGAATTGGGATCATGATAGTTTGGGTAAGGAAGCCTCCAAGAAGTAAAGGAAAGTTGTTTGTTTCATTGCTACTTCACTGCAACCAGGCATCATCAGTTTTCTTCCCCAGTCTTGTTGATGCCCCCACATGTCCTCAGTGATCACCTCGGGAAGGTGAGCAAACAATGATATATATATATATCTGTGACCTAACCCTTTCAACACCTGGTGGTCACACTGGCTGGTGTGCTTGTTCAGTGTGGGCTTGGCCACTTCTCAGCTAGATGGCCTTTTGTTTATCTTCAGGCTTTTAAGACCCCAGGTACCATGTCCTTTGACAGCTGGGCGCCATCAGTGTTCTTCACCACATTCGCTTATGCACCCATTTTACTTCAGTGAATATATTGGGCCAGTGAGCATCATGGAATACCATATTCATAGAACAAAGTGTTCTTGGATTGAAGGAGTACCTAGGTGAGGGCCCAAGTCCATTTGCTATCCTAGTACTGAACCTATAAATATATGTTCTTAGATTTATCCCTTCCTTACATAGATAATTATATTTACATATGTACATGTCTGAGTTTAGACCTCTGCAAATGTCCTTTCCTCTACTTCCTTTTATCTTCTTCCCGTCCCACCATCATGCTCCTCCTTCATTTGAGTTTCAGTACTTCCTCTCAGTTGCATTACCCTTGCTTAAGCCCTACCAGCCCTCCCACATCTTCCTTGCCACTGACTCTGAACCACTTGTCCTCACCCCAACCCCCATCCATAACCCTGTCCACACACCTTCCCCCTCTCCCCCAAGCCCCCCAGAAACTGTCAGACCCATCATTCTTTCCTCCTGACTGTCCATCCAGGAGTGGTTCCTTCTTGATTCATTTTAGAGGGTCAGTCCGCATTGCTTCCCCACCACGTGACCCCAAAATGTCCTCTGTCACTGTCTGCTTCAGTAGAGAGACAGTGTGATGTGTCTCTTATTGTTTGCCCAGTCCTTTTGGTGGCCAATTAGGTCCTCACAGAAGTGTTGTCCTCTGAGCATTGTGGGCCAGTGTGGGAAAGGGACCAGCTCCCTTTCTTTTCCTCCCTTCATGCCTTTCACACTAACATGGGTGTAGCATGTTAGTCCCCCATCCCAACCTGTTTTCTGCCATGCCTACATCCAGGGAGGGAGGGGTCAGTCTGCTCTGATTGTGTTCGGCCCTGCAGCTCTCTCTTTTCATGCATCCTTCCATGTGTCCACATTGTCCTCATGATTGGGTGCTTCAAGGTAGGCTCTACATGCCCTCTCCAGTTTCTATGGATACAAGACCAGTGCTCTCCCCCTGGGTTATCCTCATTATTCCCTCACTTTTGAGGTCCCTTTTTCTCCCTCCCCCCTCAGTCCTTCTGCCATTGCTGTGTTGCACCCAGAATGTGCAAACTCTGTGAGTTTGGTCCACCATCCTCCCCTTACCCTAAATCTCAGCCCAACTGTTATGATATAGGAGGCTTCTCTTCCATACATACTGTACTGGTTGCACTTACCGCAGGGTACTCATACAGTACTTCTCGTTTTGTGATTGACTGACTTCACTTAGCATAATTTCCTCCAGTTCTTCCCTTGAGGATATGTGTTTCATATGCTCATAAGTGTTTCGAATGAAGCATTGTACTCCGTTGTGTGTATGTGTCAGTTTGCTGATCCATTCATCTACCCATGGACATTTAGGTTGCTTCCAACTCTGTGATTGTGAATTTTTCTGCAATAAACATTGATGTGCATAGCACTGGCTGTGGTTTATTTCTTAGTTCTTCTCGATATATACCCAATAGAGGAATAGCTGGATCATAAGGCTGCTCAATTTCCATTTTCATTAAATATAGCCAGACTGCTTTCCATAGCAACTGTACATATCTACAGGACCACCAGTAATGTTAAAGTGTTCTTTTCACCACATCCCCTGCAACATTTATCGCACTCTGCTTTTCTGATTTGGGCTAACTTCAAAGGTGTTAGATGGGGTCTCATGGTTGTTTTGATCTGCATTTCTCTAATGGCTAATGATTGGGAGCATTTTCTCATATGTCTATTGGCCATATAGGTCTCATCCCTAGTGACACTCTTTTTCAGTTATTTTTCCCATTTCTTCAAAGGGTAATCTGTTTTTTTTTCTTTTTGCAGGTAAGGAGGGTATTGTATACTGTCATAATAAGCCTTTTGTCAGTTGTGTTGTTGCTAAAAATCCTCTCCCATTCTGTGGGTTGTCTAGCTACCCTCTTGGTAAAGTCTTTTGATGCATACAGATGTTTTATTCTTAGTAAATCCCATTTGTCAAATTCAGGTTCCCCTGCATGTGTACCTTGCCCTATTGCAGTTGGCCTTGTCTTCCGTGGGTCAAGGTTCTTAGATTTTTTCCGATTCTTTCACTAATGATCCTTATGGTTTGGGGTTGTATTTCTAGGTCCGCGATCAACTTTGAGTTTGTGCTTGTGCATTGGGTGAGTTAGAGATTGTGTTTCATTTTTGTACAGGTGAATTTCCATTGTTTAGAGCACCTTTTGTTAAATAGGGCATTGCCCTATATTTTCTTATATTGCTTTATATCTTCTCACTGACTCCAATGTGTTGCAGGTTTTAAAGTTGATAAAAACTGTCTGAACCAGAATTTTTAGATAGACTCTAAAATTACAAGTTGTGAATTTTTAAAATATTCAATAGGTCTTGCGCTTGCCCAACCAAAAAAGTTTGTTCTTTAGAAAAGTAGCTTTATGAAGGGTTTTTATTGTCATTAAAAGGTTGTTTGACATTCCATTCAATTTTTTGAAAATAATATTTTAATGCTGTGAGTGTAAATATATCAGACATCAAATCATGAGATATTCTTCAAATGTGTTTTGACATTAAATGCAAGTATTTCAGAGATACATGTTTTTGATTTTGACAGACTCAAATTATGTTTTTCAATTAATCAGGCAGTTTTGATTCACTACTCAACAAGATTTGCTTACTATTTAAAGTGGCATATAAACACTTGTAATCTGCCTTTCCAGAACCTCAATGGAAGTCTGCAAGGACACATACACTGTTCGCATCTCTTTATTTTATATGTCTCCTTTTTAATCTATATTTTAAGATAATTAGATCAATTTTGACAGGTAAATTGGATAATTTTCTGTTAAGTATAACACTGTTATAATATTATGATAGTATAGTATATGTAGAAGCATTACTTTTTTATTCTTACTTTTTATTATATATACAAACCACCTCTTTACTATATCAATATGCAAACTAAGACTTTACTAATATTGAATCTAATATAATTCACAATGATTCCATGGGATAAAATATAACTGCTTTCTATAATTTCCTTTGATGTAAATTAGCAGATATATATATATATGTATATATATATATTCTTTTAAGTGTGCCAACTTCAAACATTATCTTCCATGCCTCAGTGATTCACTTACCAAACACTAAGCAACAGCATCTAAGTACCGATCTTCCCCAAATTGAATTCAAAATGACTCTCCCATTTGCTGAGTGTATCAAAGAAGTTTGGATGCCATACTCTGCTGCAAATGATTTTGAAGTGCTTTTGATTTGACAGTGTACCAATGGTTGTAGGGTATTCATTCCCCAAAACCATTAGTTCTTCATGAAGGAGAAAAATAGACTCTACAAAAGATGTTTTCTTTTTTGTTTTGGACATCACTGCCCTCTGGTGGTGGGAGTAGGAGGCCCAACCTGCTGCTGGATTTGAACCTCCATCCCAGTGGGCCACAGTCCTGTGTACAACCACTATGCCACCGGGGCTCAGCAAAAGATATTTTCTTTACCAATCATTGAACCACATTTATTATGCACATAGTGTCACCCAGATAGTAGCTTAGAGTTCATTTTGTAGACATATATCATCTTCTAAGTTTACCTTACGAGTAACAGAATGTCCTTATATTCTTGTAAGGTTAAAATAAGAAACAGATCTTGATATTATATTTTATCTTATTTTTCAAAACATCTTCTTAAAGCATGAAGAGCAGTGGTCATACTTTGTTGAATAATTATTAGTTTTACAGAATTTGAGGATAAGAATATTGAGCCTGTTGCACTGAGGTTAAAAAATTGTTGTTGAAATAGAAACCAGACTGAATAGTAAGAGGAAAATAATAGATAGAAGTAAATGTTAAAGACTAAGTAACAAAATAAAGAACTTGTTGATAAAGTATTAAGATGCTAACACAATTCCGAATTGCTCAATCTACTATATTTTCAGGTATTAACATCACATTTTCTCAGGTAAATCATGCCAAAAAACTCTACACACATTAATCAGGCAGCTGCTCTATCAATGATCACTTATATATGCAGTTATGTATGTGTGTATGTATATAAATGTAGATATATGCATCATTCACATAAGTATGCTATAGATTTATGAATATTTCTACAAATGCTTCATGTATCTGACAATAATTGTGATTGTTGTTGTTAGGTGCCATACTCATAGTGACTTTATGTGTAACAGAAGGAAACACTGTCTAGTCCTGAGCTGTTCTCACAATTTTCTTATGTTGAGCCCCTAGCTCCAACCATGGTGTGAACCCATGTCTCTGAGGGAATTCCTCGCTTTCTCTGCCCCTCTACTTAACTTACCATGCTATCCATTTTGCGGATTGGAGTCTTATAACGTGTCCAAAGTACTTGTGACAAAGTCTTGTCATCCTTTTCTCTAAAGAGCACTCTGGTTTTATTTCTTCCAAGAGAGATTTGTTTGCTCCTTTGACAGTCCATGGTACTTTGTTCTTTGGCAATATTTCAGTTTGAAAGTTTTGATCTTCCTTTAGTCGTTCTTAGTCAATCCACAACATCCACATGCATATGAGGCAATTGAAAATAGCAGGGCTTGGTCAGGTGCACCTGGAGCATTGAAGGTGGATTCAAAAAGATGAAATCTTTGACAAGTTCAATTGTTTTCTGTTCGCCATTATGTTACTTATTGGTCAGTTACAAAAATTTTGGTTTTTATAATATTGAGCTTTGCAGGGTTTTCTTGACAAGGCAATGCAGTAATAGTTATATTACAAGAAAATATTAATTATATTAATAAGTGTAATGTTTGTTAGATTATTCAAAATTTCCATATTTCAATGATCTTTTTCTATTTTATTTTTCAATCATATTATTGGGGGTTCTTACAACACTTATTCTTGCATACATACATACATACATACATATATTGTGTTAAGCACATTTGTACATATGTTCCCATTATCATTTTCAATGCATTTTCTTTCTACTTAAGTCCATTGTGTCAGTTCATTTCCCCCTCCCCCATGCTTCCTCTCTCATGAATGCTTGATAACTTTTACTTTTTTTCATGTTTTATCAAACCACTCTCTCACTTCACCCACTTTTCTGTTGTTCATAACCCTCAAAGGGGTTTGTTTGTCATTCATTGTAATTGGCTCCCTCTTTCGCTACACATCTTCCCCTTTCTCTCCTGGTATCACTCCTTTCATCCTTGGTTCTGAGTGGCTAATCTGTCCTGGATTCCCCACGTTGAGAGTTCTTATCTGTATCAGTGTGCATCGTCAGATCTAGTCATATTTGTAAGGTAGAAATGCAGTCATGTTAGTTGGGAGGGAGGAAGCATTAAAGGACTAGAGGAAAGTTGTATCTTTCATTGTTGCTATACTCTACCTTGACTGGCTCGTCTCTACCTTGTGACCCTTCTGTAAGTGGATGGACAATTATCTACAGATGAGCTTTGGGTCTCCACTCATGCTCCTCATCATTCACATGTTCATGATTTTTGTTTTTGTTCTGGGTACTTGCTGCCTGATATCTGATCCCATTAACACCTTATGATCACACAGGCTGGTGTGCTTGTTCCATGTGAGTTCTGTTGCTTCTCAGCTAGATGGCCACTTGTTTAATCTTCAAGATTTTAACACCCCAGATTCTATGTATTTTTATTGCTGGGTACCATCAGATTTCTTCACCATATTTGCTTATGCATCCATTTTGTCTTCAGTGATCCTGTTGGAAATGTGAGCATCATAGAATGTTGGATTATTAGAATGAAGTGTTCTTGTGCTGAAGGAGACTTAAGTCAAGATCCTATGTCCAACTGCTACCTTAATACTTAACATAAAGCATATGTACATAATTTCCCTATAATTATACATAAGTATATTTACCTATATATGTGCTTATACATTACCTAGAACTCACCAAATTATCTTTGTCTCCTAATTTTTCCTTTAATTCCTTTTACTTTCCTCTTGTCCTACTATCATGTTCTACCTTCACTTGGGTTTTAGTAATTCTTCTCAGCTATACTGCTCTTGATTAAGCAACACCAGGCATCTTACACCCTCCTCCTCATCAATTTTATATCACTTGTTTTTTCCTTTTCCCTGGCCTTGTTGCTTGTTGATACTCCACTTACTTCTCCTGTATCCCCATCTTTGGACGACCCTGTTTGTCTTTGAAATACCAGTGAACAGTATCATCACAACACACAGGCCACGACAGTATGACAACTTGACAGACAGGATATTATTAATTAATGGGATTTATTTCAGCAATATAAAAATGTTATTAGTTAGATAATATTTAAAAAAATAGAATTTAGCATTTGTAAGACTGAACTTCTTTTATTATCAGGGTTGGGGTTGGTTTTGATCACTTAGAATTTCACATTATAACTTTTTCTCCTTCTCCATTCATGGCATTTACTTTGTGAGTTGTAACAGAATTACTACTTGAATGACAAAGCTCTAGCTAATCAGTCTTATTCCTATGAGAGCCCTGTCTTTGAAGCAGGTAAAGAACACATTATATATAAGTTCCTACAGTGGGAAAGGCCACCAGAAAGCTGTAAACTGAAAGGTCATAGTGATATAACTGAGAGAATGGAAATATTTCAGTTGTTGCTAATTAAGCCATTTTCTATCTTGTGAAATATGAGTGCACTTTTTAAATTCTTTGAATGTAGCATTTTACTAAATGAAAGACTTAGTCTTTGTAGGGAGAAAGAGGGTACAGGACAGGCTAACAGAAAAGGTACCTGTGGGAATGTTCCTGGAAGGACCTGTGGATCTGGGGGGAAAGAAGTAGAATGTGCAGGATGCTGTTGCAACTTTTGGGTATCAGTACCCTCAGGTAACTGGAACCTGCACTTCCAAGACTCCTAGAGTATTCTGGTCCTGAGTCAGGTCAAAATTGCCAGGTATCCTGTATTTCCATGACTCCTGGAAAAAACTCCAGTCTTGAGGCAAATAAGACCCCAGGCCAGCTCACCTGACAGTTTTCTACTTTGATCTCTGAAAGACAGCCTATCAGAATGCTTCCAGCTTACTCACAGTATGATTAAGATCCTGAAATGCAATTAGACAGTCAGATCCTCTAATGCAATTGGATGTTTGGTCCTGTAATGTGATTAGATGAATTAGTCCTGTTAGAAAATTGGATGAGGACTGAGCCTCGGTGGCATCGTGGTTGTGTGCGAGACTGCGGTCTACTGTGTTGGAGGTTCAAATCCAGCAGTGCTCTCCAGGAGCAAGGCTGGGCCTCCTACTCCCACCACCAGGGGGCAGTGATGCCCCCCTAAATAAAAAGAAAATCAGACAAGCTGGCTCAATCAACCACACCTCTTTGCATACCCATTTACATACTCAACACTTATTTGCCCCCTGTCCTGAGAAATTTGGTATATTTGGAATTTACAAGGTAATAGTAAAATTCATGAATAAAATCGATTTTGTGCACATTCCAAAGTAAAGCAACCCAACAGATTTGAGGACTTATTAAGCCAGACCATTATCATCACACAAAAGACAGGCTTTGCTGAAGATAATTAAGAATTATTTCAGCAGTACTTCAACAGGAAGTGGCAGGAAATTCATGCCCATTTCAGAAGATAACATGCAGCAAAGAATATACATCATTGATATCAGATGGATATTGCCTGAAAGCAGAGAATACCTGAAAGCTGTTTGCCTATATTTTATTGATTTATGTAAAGTTATTCAATTTTGTGCTTTATAGCAAACAATAGGTAACATTGCAAAGTATGGGAATTCCAGGGTATTTAATTGTGCTCATACTCAGAAATATATAGAGACTAAGAAGAAATCATTTAAAAGATAAAATGGATAGTGATTGTTTTAAAATCAGGAGTTGTGCATCAGGGTTTTACCTTTGTCACTATACATATTCAGTGTTTAAATTGATCAAATAATCCAAGATAGAATGTGACATTAAAATCGAATGAAGATTCATTAACAACTTGTGATATTTTAATTACATAGCCTTCTTTGCTGAAGTAAATAGAACTTGAAGCACTTACTGATAAATACTGAACTAAAGCCTTCAGTCTGGTTTATACTTGCTACAAAAGATCTCTGTAAAGCGTTAAAACCAACATGTCACTATGAAGACTAAGATGTACCTGACCCAATTCATAGTATCCATTGTCCAAATTTAATGTGCTTCCTATATGTGAAAAATATGCACAGTGAATTAGGATGACTGAAGAAAGAATGATGATTTTGAATGATAGAATTTGTGAATACTATTGAATGTACTGGAAATGCCAGAACAAGAAAAGCATCTTGTAATAAGGGTAGTCAAAATTCTCCTTAGAAACAACAATGGAAACATTTAGTCTAATATACTTTGAAGTTATTATCAGAGGAAACAGTTACTGAAGAAGGCATCATGCTTGGAAAAGTAGAGTCAGCCAAAAGAAGACCCTAAGCAAGGTGATTTGTCATAACAGTTACAATAATTGACTGGAACGGAGCGTAATTGACAGTATGGAACTGGACTGCACTAATCTCCTGTGCCTAGGATCAACATGAGTCAGAACTCACTCAGTGACACCTAAGGACAATAGGAACCAGCTCTGAGAATATCTTTAGGAAGATCTTAGATGTGAGTCTTCATTATGCTTACCCTGCCATACAGACCCAGAGCTATGTTTGGGAAACTTTATAAGCTATTTAAGTAAAGGTTGTTTGTCAGTACCTTGGGAACAAGGAATTTAGATTAAAAAAATAATGACATTGGAATATAAGTAATGATATTAGTAAGTCTGTAACTCAATGGAGTAAGGTGAATGTTAAGAAAACCTTCATTTCCCAAAGAAGCTATTATAGAAATATTTGAAACTATGTAAGAGAAATAATCACTGTAGGTATAGAAAAAACCCTTATGTATATCCAAAGAAAATTTGCAGATACCGAAATATGTATCTTTATGTATCTTATGTATCTTTTTACACATTTAAAGTGTTGTTCCTGTTAGGTGTCATGGAACTGGTTCTGACCCATTTGCATAGCAGAACAAAGCACTGGCCTGTTTTGTGCCGTTGTCACAATTGTTCCTATGGTTGAGCCTGTCATTGTATCCATTGTATCAATTCATCTTGTTGAAGTTCTTACTCTTGTTTTGTTGCCCCCGAATTTGATTAAGCATGATGTCCTTCACCAGACACTGGTCTCTCCTGACACAACGTCCAAAGTCTGTGAGATCATGTCACACCATTCTTTGTTCTAAGGAGCACTCTGGACACATGCCTTCTAAGACATATGCGTGCCCTTTGCGCAGTCCATGGATGTCTAGAATGTTTTCCTAGTCGCATATTCGAATGTTCCAAATCTTCAAAGTTCTTCTTTACTCGGGGTCTAATATTCATATATATTTGAGGCATTTGACAATACCACAGCTTGGGTGAGGTAGACTAGTAACATCCTGGCTTTCTACAATTCTAAAGACATCTTGTGCAGAAGATTTACCCAACCCAATGAGTAATGTGATCTCAACTCCTGTTTCCATGAACGCTGATTTTGAACCCAAGCAAGGTTGACAATTTTCGATTTTTTCTCAGTTAATCATGATGTTACCTATTGGTCCAGCGGTGAGGATTTTTGTTTTCTTTACATTGAGTTGTAATCCATACTGAAGATCAGTCCCTAAGATTTCTCAGCAAGTGTGTCAGATCCACTTTGCATTCACCAAGCAAGGTTGTCTCACCTGCATAATTCATATTATTAATAGGTCTCCCTCCAAATACTGACACCACATTGATCTTCATATAACCCAGCTTCTCTGATCATTTGTTCCACATTTGAAATGCCAGTGACATAGGTTCAGTATCATAGGAACCTACAGCCAACACAGTAAAACAAACTGACAGACAAGCGGTACTTCTTCATTCTAGAAACAAGGAAAATAAGGTATTAAAAAAGGTTATTTTTTAAGTCCTGTATCCACTTGTGTTATTTGTATAATCTGTTGTCAATTGGAGACTATTGAGTGTGAAAGGGAGGGGTTTATCCTGTCAATCAGATCGCAGCTTGAGGACTTCATTTGGATGTGCTAAGGAAGTAAATAGATCACTGGAGGTCAGACACACACTCATTCCCTGTGAGACATTCCTGGTGACAAGCCACATGGAGCGATGCTGACGGCAGCCAGAGCCTTGGAGCTGGAGGAGCCGTGTGGAAACC
Source organism: Nesogale talazaci (assembly GCA_004026705.1). Taxonomy (NCBI): domain Eukaryota; kingdom Metazoa; phylum Chordata; class Mammalia; order Afrosoricida; family Tenrecidae; genus Nesogale; species Nesogale talazaci. The sequence goes on from PVJH01000939.1 coordinate 57,794, forward strand.
AACACCAGCACTAAGATGCCTCCACTACCACTGGGTCCACAAACATTTCCACCCACTGGCCTGCGATCTCCCTCCTACTTTCAGCATGACTGTATGTCTGGTGTGAGTCTGAAGAGGCATTTACAAACTGGTATGGGATATATGGGCCAATATTGGATTAAGGATTTGATCTGGACTGGGCTGGCTTTTCTTAATATGCAATCACAACTACTCTTTATATTAAGCTATTTTTTTATACACATGAGTGCCTATGAACTTGATTCTCTATTCAACCCAGACTAACACACCAGCTATACCTAAAATCCAACCCTAAAAGTCATAATTTACTTGTTAAACACCAGCAGAGCTGGCAGTTTGTTGCTATTTTAGCAACTTCTTTAACTTCTCCTTTGCAATGTTCATTTTAATTGGCTATTCTTGTTTAATTTAATTTGAGTAAGCAGTGTGTTTCTAGGAGTTTGTCTAGTTCCAGTTTTCCAAATTTGTTGATGTAAAATTGTTTGTAGTAGTGTTACGATATTGTTTATCTCTGTGGTAATTTCATCAATGAAATTTCTTCATTTGCTTGCTTGCCCACTGTTTTTTTTTAAATCAACATTGCCAGTGGTTTTTCTAATTTTTTGATCTTTTCAAAGAACTAACTTCATGATTTGTTGATTTTTTTCTCCCCGCCCCCATTTATCTCTTTTCTATTTTTTTTCCTGTCCTGATCTTTATTATTTCCACCTTTTTGGTAATTTGTGATTTCCTTTGATCTTTTTAGTCTATTTATTCAATTGGTTTTTTTAAGGTAATAATTTGGGATCTCTCTTTTATTAGAAATGCATTGCTGTGAACTTTTCTGAGTACTGCTTTTGTTGCATTCAAAATGTTTTGATATGCTATATTTTTGTCTGATTTAAGATTTTTCTATTTTTAATATTTTTACATTTTTCTTGACCCTCAAGTTTTCAGTATGGCATTCTTTCTTTTCTATGTACTTTTTCTTGCTGTTTCTAGTTTTATATTTTATGGGCAGTTTGCTATATATGTCTGTTAGTCCAATTGGGTTTATTTATTGTTTCAATGTCAGTATTGATGTTCTTTTAGATTTTTAGATATCCTACTTAGTAAAACTGATATAATGAAGCCTGCCACTTTTTGGGGTGAATTTGCCCATTTCTCTTTTCCTTTTTCAAGCACATTCAAATTCACTGTCACCAAGTCAGTTCTGATTCAAGCCACCCTATCGGACAGGGCTTAAGTAATCCTGTGAATTTCTTGGACTGTACATTTTTATTGGAATAGAAACCCTCCAAAGAGTGACTCAAGTCTGTAATTGATGACTTGCTGATCAGTAGTTCAGCAATAACCCATTATAATACCACTACTCCTTTAATAAGTATTTTGTATACCATATATTCTTAAGCATAAGGTGCTGAGTCACCTAATTCTACCACATAAAACTCCATTAAAAATGTGCTGGAAAAAGTCAGCTAGTACACAACTGCATATGGTATGTATTTTATATCTGTTGGTGCACTGCTGTTAGTTTCACATTTGTTTATAATTGGAGAGTCTTCTTTCTAGATTTGGTGTGTCCCAAATTCATTCCAATTCTCAGATTCTTAGTTTTCTTGGGAGAAATATTTTGACTAAAAGGAAACATAAAGCAAAGCAGGAAAGTTGTATTGAAAGCTAAAATCCAAAGGCTCAGCAAAACATAGTAAAATTAGTACACTTGACAGAGGTTCAAGTGGGCAGCAGAAAAGAGAGATCAGGGTGTCCTATAATCTGGTGGGTTCCTTTATATATCTTTAACTTCTATTAACAGTAATCTTTGTCACCTATTGAAATAGATGTGGATACATTATTTATTTTATCTGACATCGATATTTTCATTATTTCTCATTTTGTTTATTTCTTATATGGGATATCATTTCTTCCCTTTTATTTTCTATCTACTTGTGTCTTTATGCCTGAGAGGTGATTCATGAAGACAAAGCAAGTATATTTCAAGTATTCTTATTCATTCTGCCATTGTGCTGTTTGCATATAGGGCTTATATCATTTATTTGAGATGATAACTGAAAATTAAGACCACCTTGCACGTTTGGTAGTTTATGTTTTGAGTGCTTATATGCTTATTTTTGTTTTTATTTGGCTCTTTTTTTAAAATGAAATTTTAAAAAATACCTTCTTCTTAATTATGCTTTTCCTCTTAGTGGTTTCTTCTTAATGATTTCTTAGTGGTTATTGCATATGCTGCATTACACAATTATAATTGAAACAGTGTTTCATGTAGGAATGACTATTAAAAAAATAACCTTAGCATAAAATAAAAACAACTATTCTTGATGTTCTTTTTCCCTTCCATATTTTTGTTAGTGTGCCTCCATTAATATTTATATACAACCTAAATTCAATCCATTGTCTTTTTTTACATCTTATAAATTAATGTATTTTTATGGGATTAATTATTGAGTTAATTACCTGAAAATAGCATGTACTTGCTTGGCCCTTCTGATTGCCTAAGCTTTTGCATATATTGAAGATTATACTGTTTGATCATTTATGTATTTCCCCTGTGTTTAAGATATGTAAGAAATGCATAAATCAAAAGTATTTTTATGAAATCTTAGAAACTCATATTAAATAAAAAATCAGAATATGAAGCTACTGTTTCTTGATATATCTTCCATCTACATCTTTATACTACCTAACACTGGATTATCATATCCCTCTCTCTTCCCTGAAAATCCAGTGCCCTTTGATTTACACCGTCTAATCAATAATCAATTAGGCACACCAAATATACTTACATTGTTTGTTTAACTTGTCCTCTTAGTTTGGAGGGCAAAATCTTGTCTTACGTCCAAGATGGCATTGGCTCACCAGTAAATTCTTGAAGGACCACCCTCACTCCCTCCCTTTGAGAAATGAGCAGTTAGTTACATTATCCTCATGGGGGGAAATATCCCTTACTATAGCATTCTGACTTTGTTTTACCAACATAGTTTTCAATGTTCTTCTAACTTCTTCATGATCTGGCCCCAAGATCTTCTTTTGTACTTTGAAAAATATCTATCTGTATTATCCCTGTGAATTTCCCCCCCCCCCAAAGAGTTATCATAGTAACTATTTCTGACCTCTCTGCTTTGGACTTAATTGACACCCTAATGAGAATGAGTCAAGTGTATTACTGAGAAAATTTATCTGCAATCATCTAATGATTTCAAAGACACGTCTAAGCACACCTTGCTTAAAATAAACCTGTGCAGGTATGAATTGAAAATTACTAGCAATCCTTTCTGATGTATCCTTTTGTTAGTGAAAAACAATTTAATACACACTCGTTGAGTTTAAACAAAGGGTCTATTTTGAGAATATTTTAGTTGTGTGTGTTCAGAAGGGAAAACAAATTCCAACAACGTACAATGGAGAATTTATGCAGACAAGAGAAGGTAATGACAAATATAGAGAGAAGTTTTGTGTAAAAATATTTTGGAGATTGAGTATTTTCAATCTTGTCATTTTTTTTGCAACAAGAGCTATTTGCAGTAGTCTGCTTTTTGATGGGTGGAGGTGGAAGAGGAGGCTTTACAAATCTCTAAACAAAAAACTATTGAAAGTAAATGACAGGAAGTTCTTTTCCACCATCCTAGTGCTGGATGGGGATGTTAGTGCTTCCTGCATTTCCTTCTGGCTCTGCTGTTGAAAAGGGTAGGTTATTATTCAGCACCTGTCCTACTATTGCTGCATTGCAATAGGGATGCGTGGGTTTATTATCATTTATTAATTACTTAATCAATAAACTCTGTAAATGGTGAGCATAATTATCCCAGAAGGTCATTGAAATAAAGGAGAGAGAGGTCCCAGGGCATTTAAGCTCAGGCACACGTCTATTTATCTGCAGCTCCATGACAAGATGCTATATTTTATTTCTACCTTGAATTTCAAATTAACAACATCCTGAAAAGATTGTGTTGAAGAATGAATCCCTAATAAAGGAATTTACTTCTTTTCCCTTGGAGTTGTTTCTTGGCTGCCCCTGATGTTGACAAATGGAGGATGTACATGTTAAAGGCGCCCTGCTACCTCTAACCATCGTGCTGTTGCTGCTGCAATTATTTACTGTCATGTTAATGTCAGAAAATTCTCACCACGGGTGTCATTCAAGGTTTTTGGAAGTTATCTTTACAATATTCTGAAAATTAGCAAAGCAGATTAAGAAATTATGTACATAGTGTGTTTCTCTTGTGCTTTCTTCATTTTCTGTTTATAGGCATCTCTCAATCAACTTTTGCTTGGGTCTTGAATGATGATAAATTAAGAGAGCAATAAATGTCTTAGTATAGTTCAGTGAATCAATTACAAAGAAGGAGATGCAGATATACATTCTAGAAGGATACAGTGATGACATTAATTCTGATCAAAATTTGTTTTCATTACCACTGTCTTACTTTTAAATGGACTTTTCAGGTGTGTTATTACAGGCAAAAACTGGCAGGAATTTAAGTGTACAATTCAATGCATTTTGTGAGCTTAGCACAATCATTGTGATGTAAAACAACTATTAGTATTATGTGGAAATGCAGTACTTTATATGGTCATAAGCCAAATGTAGTTATTGGTTATTTGAAATGTGATTAATGCGACATGATGAATAATAACATATTAGGCATGTCCCACTAAACGAATGATAAGCTGCTAAAAATTTATTTTCACTTCGTCTGGTTACCTTTCTGGAGGACATGTCTGGAGGACATGACTTGTACCACACAAGTACAAATTATATGGCTTCTCTGTATTGTTTTAAGATAAAGCAGGTGGAGCATTTTTATGTTGCCTCAATTGTTGCAGCCACTGTATTATTCCACATCCTGGAGAATCTTGCTCCTTTTGGTTGACCTGCTAAGTATCGTGTTCTTTTATAAACCCTGCTGTCTCTTGCCAGCATGTTCAAAGGACATGACATCAGCTCAGGCCATCCTTGTTGCCAGGGAGTGTTTTGATGGCACTTCTTCAAAACCAGGTTTATTTGTTATTTGACAACCCATGATACTTTTAATATTCTTCACCAGACTCATAATTCAAGTGTATTAATTCTTCTCATATCTTCTTTATTCAATTTTCAACTCTCACATGAATATAAAATGATTGAAAATACTATGGTTTGGGTTAGATGTACTTTATTCATCAAAGCGACCCCTTGCTCTTTGAAACCTCGAAGCAGTCTTGTGCAACAGATTTACTCAATGCAATGTGTCTTTTGATTTCTGACTGTGGTTTCTATTAGCATTGATTGTGGACTCGAGCGAGATAAAAATCCTTGACAACCTTAATCTTTTCCATTTGTTGTGATGTTTCCTATTGGTTCAGTCTTAAGGGATTGGGTTTTCTTATTTCGAAACCTCAATTTCAACAATCAAGGTTTGTAATCTGCATAGGATGGACTGTTGATAACTCTTCCTCTAATGTCAAATTCTTCTTTACATAATCCAGTTTCTCTATGTGCTTACCGTATAGACTGATTACATTTTGTAAGAAGTTAAAACTCTGTCTTACACCTTTTGGGATTTTTGAAACCAAGTAGCATTCCTTTGCTTTTTTTGAATTATTGACTCTTGACCCATGTACAGGTTCTGCATGAACATAGTATGCATTATTTTTCCTCTGACTTCTTTTAATTTGCTTACTGCTTGTGTGCCAACTTCATACTTTTAGAACAAACATTCATGTATTTTCACAACTAATAAATATTCTATTACATAAACTAAAGTTTGCTAATGATTATCTAATTGTTCCTAGGCATGAGCTATTGTGCCTACACCTGCTGTAAGCACTTGGATGCATGTCTTCATGTGGACACACATTTTCACTTGTCTAGACAGAAGGAAGTCATATATGAAGTCAATGAAAGAGTAGAACTATCTACTCTTGTGTTCTTTTGCATCTCACCAACAAAGTGATTGTGTTCTTTTGCATGTCACCAACAATAAATGAGAATTCTAACTATTTCATATTCTTGACTACAATAGCTTCTTTCAATTTTTCAATTTTGTAACTTCTGAGGAGAGGATCATGCTGTCTCAGGGTATATTTAATTTGCCTTTCCAGAATGAACAGTCTCTTTTCATATGTTTATTTGACCATTTGTATATCTTTTTTACTGTAATATAAAGATTTTTGCATATTTTTAAATTTATAAAATTGAGAATCATGAAGCAAGCCCTTGTTTAACAAATATTTTTGATGCTTTAATAACTTTAGTATTAATTTTATTCACACACTTTAAAGAGCCAGAGTTTTATTTCAATGAATCAAAATTTATTGGTTTTATGGCTTATACATGTAATATTTCAAGACAGAACTGTTAATACCTTCAGTGTTGATGCCAAAATTTTATAAATTTACTCTTACATTTAGATCTTGACACAGTTTTGAAAAATCAGTGAATAAACTCCATTGATTTCTATAAATTAAGTGTAGGGTAAGGTATCCTAACATTAATTTTTCAAATTTATCCTTATTATCAAGTTCATTTTTGGCTAGTCTATTTGTCTTGATTCCTTTATACATCTTTAAATAAACTGGAAAAGTTTTAATTACAAAAAATCCTGCTGGAATCTTGAATGGCAATTCATTGTGTACTTTACCATGAAGAGCAATAGCTTTGGGTTTTCATAGATGCCTTGCTTTCTGATTGAGGATATCCCTTGCTTTGTGTAGTGTGATCCATTGTTGTTTCCATCATACAAAGATGTTCAATGTGGTAAGTCCTTCTTCAGTCTATGTATTGAATTATCATTAAAACATTAATAGAGGCTGTGCCAAGGGGCCAGAAGAAGACAATGGAGTGGGCACCTCCATGTACTATCCTAGCACCTGATTTTTCCCAGAGGGGTGAACAGAAAGAGGCTGAGATTCAGGTCGGTGGTGGGGTGTTGAAAAGAAAGGGTGAACCCAGATGCCTGAAGAGGAGTCAGGGACAGTAATAAAACTTTGCAATCTGATCACGTGTCAGATAAAATTGTTAATCACATGCATTTTAGGACATGCTGGCCATGTTTAATGCCCTCAAACAAAAGCATAAACATGAGCTAATCAGGAAACTTTATTTCAAATGTTTAAGGTAGATTCATTGACCATGGAAGTTTGGGGAGTGTTCAATTATGAGGAAACAAAAAAAGTCATTGGTTCTATGAGAGAAAGCTGTTGAATTTTGCAGAGACCTGAGACCCGCTGGGGTATGACAGCGAGGACCTGTAAGGGCAGCAGTGGAACACCTCAAACTGATAGGTGACACAAAGATCAATGGCTGATTTTTCCCTCTGTGGGACAGTAGTTGAACAACTTGTTCTAGAATGCCCATGGGGAGAGTGCACAGAGAACCATCCTCCCTCATGACATGAAAGCTAAGCTCCACCACTGACATTAGCATCTGCAAACATCTACTGGATTCTCCTGATTGAGCATCTAGAATGCCTGTGTCAGCACTATACAAAATAGGGGTATGCAAATGAGGAGATATATGCTCCTTGCTGCTAGGTGGATTCTGACACGTATGACTCTGTGGGATGGAGTAAACATCCCCGTTGGCTTTCTAGAATTGTGAACATTTACAGATGTGGTACTGCTGCATGTTTTTCCCATGGGTTGACTTCTGGTTATAAGCAGTAATCTCTTGATTGGCAGTCAGTTGAGCATGCCCAAGCAGAAAAGAATTCCTACAAATTAATAATTCAAGACATAAAGTTCAAAAAAGACAATTAAATGGCACGTACTCATCAAACATAGTAAAAGATAAGTACCAATGAAAATGAAAAAGGGAATTTCTTTTTCTACAAAGGCTAGAAGGAGAAATTGGTAAATTTCAGATATAACACTAAGTATGTTCAAAGAAAGCAGACACACACACACAAACACACACTTGAAAAGCTCAGAAAAAAAACATGGAAGAATTCTACGAAAGATTCAGGAAGGAAGTAGGAAAAAATTAAACCTGAAAGAAAAAGACAACTGAAGGTGCAGTGGGAGGGGGCAACTAAATGAGAAAATGCGACAGAACATGGAATCAAACAGAAGATAAATAAAAGGACTAAAAATCAAAGTGACTGTATTTATAAAGTTTCATGGAAGCAAAAGTAAACAAGTAGTAAAAGCAAAGAAAACCAAAAGAAATCACTAGTATGGGATTTGATTTAATAATCTAACAAAGTTTTTGGAAGTCCACATGACCCTGACAACAATAAAAACAAAGATCTACTTTTCCAAGTGATAATCAGAGAATTGATTGATCTAAGCAGAAAACTAAATCTGCAGATAAAGGCAGTGATATGAACTCCAAACACATAAGGATCAACTCCATTCTAAGTCCTAATAAAACTCTTGAAAAGAAAAGAGGGCATTTTGAAAAGAGTAAGAGGGGAAAAAAATCATTATCATATACAAAGTATCTTCCGTAAGTGTATGTGAAGATCTCTCACCAGAAACCAGGGGGATTAATTAAATAAGGTTTTTACATTTTCAGTTGTACCTGTGTTAGTTGTATCTTGTTGGGGATAAGTATGGCTTTATAATGTTTGTACAGAGTGACTGTGCATAGTGTGAGGCATTGTTATAGGTAACAGGTTGACAAACTAAACACTGTGAGAGTTAGATCTTGTGCTCTGTTGCTTAAGCTAGGATTCTCAGTTAACATATAACAATCCTCACAGAAAGAGCCCAGATGATAGAGTAGACTATGCATTGCTTTGCTGCGGATAATGAGCAACTTCATCATCTCTCCCCACAAAATAATCAATTTTACTTCTTTGTGTTGGTATAGAGAAGTCCCATGCAAAGTCACCTTTTGTAATTGTGTAAACAAATAGTATTTGTGATAAGGAGGTTGTGGGTCTTGAAAAATACAATTAAGTGGTTTCCAAATTTGTTTCTATCACAAAGACCATAATACTCTAAATACTCTTTTTTCCAACTTTTATATTCTGATAATCAATACATCTTAATTGCATGTTTGATCAATTTCAGACTGAAGACATAGGTGAAATTCTTCAATTTCTTCCTCACTAACATTTCTGGTTGTTGTATAAATTTCAATAATATTTGGATTGACTGGAATTCTTTGTATATGTGTAGATACTATCCTATCACAGAAAACCTTGCACTTTTTGAAGATCAATGGACACTATTCTTTAATCTGCCAATCTCAGTATAGTAAACTTTATCATGGGCTAATTCAAAATGGCCAATACCAGATATTTCAGCTTAAGACATCAATCTTTTTGAGGTTTATTTAATTGTTGATATCTTTCAATTTTTCAAGGTTTGTGCTTTGCACAAAGTTCCAATGATTAATAGATTATCTTAGCTGCTTATTCTCATTCTGCAGTGTGCCCCTTCAGCAAAAGAAGGCTGGTAAGATTGAGCATAGCTTGTTTCCCAGCACTCATCATGGTACACTTTTGATGCTGCTCAGGAAGTTTTCAGTGTCTGATAATGTCCCACTGCTATTTATAAGATTTTCAGTGGTGCATGCCTCTGAAGTGAACAGCCTGTTCCTTCTTTATAGGCTTTTCTTTGTCTGGGGGATCTTCTGAAACCTTAGGCTGACCCTGCTGGTACGTGAAATACCAGTGAACAAGTCTTCAGCATCACAGCAATACACAAGCCACCACAGTGTGACCAACTGACATAAGAGTGACTGGGATCCAGCAGAAATAAATCTTAAAAAGGCACAATGCTCAAGGCAGACCTTCTTTAGTAGTTAATGCAAACTATTGTTTGGTTTCCATTTCATAGGATATGCTTTTTGTTTTTTTTTTCTTTGTCCACCACTATTCAGGTCTCTATTGTAATTTTGCTCTGCAGGAAACCTTGTGACAAGTACCCCAAACAAGGCCGATGACTCATTTCCTCTCAGACAGCAGAGCAGTGCTTACTTTCTTCCTAACAACATAAATCCTTAAAAAAAAACCATTCTATTTATTTACTTTAGATTACCTCATATTCTTCAGCATGGCCTCTTCAATATACACTGTGAGCAGAAAAGAAGTAATGTGAGGATTTGTATCTCTCATTTAAGAAGTTAGTAGAGGAGCTGTCCTTCCAATTATATCTATTAGTTAGATTAATGATGAGGTAGGTCCCCAAGAAAGAGAAGATTAAAAATAAAACTATTGATAACAATTCCTCCATTGTAGCCTGAATTCTGCCCTCTTGAGTTCATCTAGCGAACCTGGGACTTTCAGTTTTGCCAATAGGATTTATTCACCATACCAAAGTTGGAATGTGGTCCTGGTAATTTACTTATTCCAACAATAAAATCTCTGTTTTATTAAATATAAATAAGTATGTCTAGTTATGTTAGAGATTTCATAGTACTAAAAGACCAATAATTATTCAAACAGATTTATTGAGGTTTAATGGCAATGTAATAATAATGTCGGTATGTTTTATATGCAATCGTAGTTACACCTCATTAAACAGGTTGGTAAATGATCCATTGCTGTTTAATTAACATGCAATGAGTGTGTTATTAAATTCTAAACTGTAAATTAAATCCTGATTTGAGACACTTAAATTGAAAGTGTGATTGAAAACTTCTTTGGACATGAACCTCCGGAGTCCATTTGATTTTCCACGGTTCCTTCCTCTTCTGCTTAGATCCATTCCCACCATCTAGGTTTGGAAGTGGAAACTAGTCGGCATTTAATTTTTAGGGTAGTTTTTTTCTTAATGAAGGGAAACACGTCTTTCTGGCAGGTTAGCAGATTTTGAATATAGTGTGTGTGTGTGTGTGTGTGTGTGTGTGCGTGCTTGTGTTCATAGCCCCGTGCGGTAGTGGTGAACTGCTGGGATGTGAGGCACATGGCTGGCAGTGTGGAATCACTAGCAGCTCCTTGGGGGAAAGACTGGGCCTTCAACTCCTGTGAACATGTACAATCTCAAAAACCTTCAGAGGGGGTCATTGTGGGTCAGCATGGACTTGATGGCAATAGTTATGTATATGATATATGTGTATGTGTATACATATATACACATATATATAGTCCCAAATTCTTTCAGATGGACATATTGTAATTTATTACTTTTTTTCAGAAAAAGAAATCATGAAGTGAAGCCTTACCATCATTTTATTGGGAGACATTTTTCAAGCTTGACATAGTTGATTCTACTAATTCAAAACTAAGCTCCCACCTGTTTATCCAGAAAAGATGTACTGTGCTGCTGTGTCTCCATTTTCCCTGGTGGTGATAAGTGGAAAAGGTTAGGTTATTTTTGTACTTAGGATGGAGAAGCAACACCAGTAAAGATTTATAAATTATTTCAGGCACAAAGATGTATAGTGTTGAACTTAATTGAATATACCTTGTTGTTTGCATGAAGTTTTTCAAAAGAGGAGCATTATAATACTGTTCTACAAGTATTATAAGTCTCTATATCTTCTGTTGTGTTTTTCACTTTTCATGTACTATTTTATAGTACAAAATAGAACAAATTTTAGTCACATAACTTACATGGTGCATATCTATTTCTCTAATATTAACCTACTACATCTTTGATTAATATTTTAGTTGTATATATTGTGAAGTATTTGAAATCAGGAAAATTATTTGTCTGAATTCAAAAAAATGACATTATTTTCTCTACTAATTTTTCTGTACTTTCTCAAATATTAATACTAATATACATTGTACACGTTTTTCATTTAGGTTGCAAATATTATCATATCTAAGGAGAAATTTGTGATTGTGCAAAAACCGAGGGTCTCTATATCAGGTCAAACAATGGAAGATGATTGTGATGTCCACCCATGGTTGCAAATTACATCATTAGTAAACTGACAGAACACTTGAGAATCATGGCCCACAGTCAGATCAAGTGATTTACACCCTGCACTAAGGCATTTGCTACTGCCAGACAGATGTTATCAATAAAAAAGTCATTTTTGACTCATCACAATTACAAAAATGTCATATAACAAGGTCATTTAGAAAAGCAATAATGCATGCCCGGGTAAGACTCAACTACCATTGATTTTGAATCATTTGACCAAGTAGACTGATGAAAATATAGTAGGAGCTCAATATTTTTAATTCAATAAATGTTAACCTCCCTGATGTTATATTTAATGATCCATAGAAACCATCATTAAGCAGTTCTGCATCCTCTGCTGGATTTTGCCTATGTATGCTCTGGGTTGGAGTGGAATTTATCATACCTAAGAACAAGTATATGTGCCCCTCCTTACTGCTTCTGTCCATTTCCCCTTTTCTGAGACACTTTTCTCAAAGTCTCTGTATGTTCATTTAACGCCAGTGGGTGTGTTCCTGGTAAAGTTTTTCCCAACAAAGTCATTACATGGTAGGGCTACCCCCATACCTACTCAGAAGTCACTAATTTGCCTCTGTTGGGTCTTCTTATTAGAACTTAACACATATTTGTGATATAAGGTAGGCTGTAAAAATATATGAAGCTAAACAACATTTTATCTTATCAGTAATAAAAATAAATAAGTTCCAATTCATCTCTGGAAACAAATATTCATATACTCAGCTTATTATTTCTGATGATGAATTCCTTCTTGTATACATTTCTCCAGATTGGGAATATATATTCTTTATCAATGAGTTAATTTGTGCTCTACTATAGTTTCTTTCATTTTGGGGGGGGGGCATCACTGTTCTCCAGTCATGGGAGTAGGAGGCCCAGCCCCACTGCTGGAATTGAACCTTCGTCCCAGTGGGCCGCAGTCCACTGCACAATCACTATGCCACCGGGGCTCAGCCCTTTAGTTTCAATCTTAGAAAATAAGAAGGAATTGAAAACATATTTTAATTGTAAAATTTTTATTATAAAATTTTATTACAATGAAAATTATTGTAAGATTAGTCAAACTATGTAGTTTATATTTTTAAGAAGATAGACTCCATGAAGTAAAGCTTTGTCGTTGTTATTGTTGTTTGTTTACTTACTTCACACCTGTTCCTGTGTCTATAGAACAGTGAGTAGACAATTAATGCCTGTTCAAACCATAAAATATTTCCCTTGTTTATAGAGATCTGCTTATATGAGGAGGCATGTGACACTTTGCTTTTGCATAATGTGTTTAGATTTTTGCCTTAAACCTTGTCATGACTCAGTATGTCAGGTAATTCAGATTTACTTCATTTAATTTTAAAATTAAGTAAGTAGACAAATACGATAGGGGACTCTTAAATCAACAAGGACAATGCATGTCAGTGTAGGCAAAGGAGAAAAGGCAATCTGAGATTTGATGCAAGATCATTAACTGCTTTACCAAGATAAAGAATTGGATATTCATTTTGATTTTTAAAAATAAATGCTGTTTGTTCACTAAGAGAAAACAAACAAATAAGCAAACTAAAACACCATGAAACATATAGCTTAATGTTGATTTTTCCACATAATGACTGTATAGGGCGGGGAAGAACTGCCCTTATAGGGTTCTCAACCTGCAACTTTTTAAAAGTTTTCATTTGATTGGGGCCTCATACAACTCTTATTACAATCATGTATACATCCATTGTGTCAAACACATTTGTACATTTTTTGCCATCATCATTTTCAAAGCATTTGCTTTCTACTTGAGTACTGGTATCAGCTCATTTTCCCCCTGCTTTCCCCAGTCTCCCTCTCTCATGCACACTTGGTAATTTATAATTTTTTTCATGCCTTACACTGACTGATGTCACCCTTCACCCACTTTTCTGTTGTCTGCCTCCCAGTGTAGGAGTTATATGTAGACATTGTGATCGGTTCCCCCATTCTCCCTCACCTTCCCCTTCCAATATTGCTACTCTCTTAATTGGTCCTGGGGGGTTTAATCTATCCTGAATTCCCTGTTTCCAGCTCTGATCTGTGCCAGTGAACACTCTATTGATAAGGTAGAGTTGGAGCATGATAACGGGGTGTGGAAGTAATAAAGTTGTATGTCTCACTGGTGCGATACTGCACCCTGACTGGCTTGTCTTTTCCCTACCACCGTTCTGTAGGGGAAGATCCAGTTGCCTACAGATAGGCGTTGGGTCTCTCCATTGCACTTTTCCCTTATTCACATTGATATGATTTTGTGTTCTTTGATGCCTGATATCTATCTTATTGACACCTCCTGGGCACACAGACTTGTGTGCTTCTTCCATGTGGGCTTTGTTGCTTTTGAACCAGATGGTTACTTGTTTATCTTCCAGCCTTTAAGACCTCAGACATTATTATTTTTGATATCCAGGCACTCTCATCTTTTTTCACCACATTTGCTTATGTACTCCCTTTGCTTCAACAATTGTGTCAGGAAGGTGAGCCTGATGGAATGCTAGATTAGCAGAATAAATAATGTCCGTGCATTGTAGGAGTACTCAAATAGAGACTCAATGATCATCTGCTATGTTAATACTACACCTATAAATATATGCACTTAGATCCATTTCCCTGTCATTGTATATAAATATATTTACATATGCACATACCCGCATGTAGACTAAATGTCCTTTGCCTCCTAGTTCTTTCCTCTTGTCCCGCGATCAGGTTCAGCCTTCATTTGGGTTTCATTAATTCCTCTCAGTTACATTTCCCTTGATCAAGCCTTACCATGCATCCTACACCCTCCTTGCCATTGATTTTGGATCACTTGTTGTTCCCTTGTCTCCCTTCCCACCCACCCATGCCCCCTTGTTGTTTTCCCTCCAGCTTGTTTATTCCATCTATCTTATCTAGATATCTTATGCAGAGTTAATAACATGCACAAAAAACAAAACAGAGTAAAACAAAGCAACAATACAACAACAAAAATCAATGATAAAGAAAGAAGAGCCTATAAATAGTTCAAGGTCTAGTTGTTGACTGTTACGAGTGTTTTCAATTCAAGTCTGTTGGGGTGCCGTGTCCTGACCCCAGTCTGTTTTTGATATTTCTTGGGGACTTTATTATTCTGTTCCCCTTGCTATTCTGTTTCACACCCTTAGTGTTTCATCCCAGTGTGGAGGGGTCAGATCAGGTACAATTACACACTGTGTGTCCAGTGTTGTCCCCTATAGCGCTATGAGTCAGCGAGCGATATCACGTCTCATAGTGGAGCTGGTCCTATGGTCCTCTCTATGGTTTGGCTTCTCTGAGTGGGAAGATCGTCCTCTGGGCTTCATCAACCAGGATGTATGAATCTGTAACTTTTTAATGTAAATCATCTTTCTCCTGAAGTGTGGCTGGTGGTTTCAAACTGCTGATCTTTTGGTTGGCAGGACAATGCATAACTACTATGTTACTACTCACGTGCAAATACCCTGCTTAATAAAAATAATTTTTTTATCTTAGAGACATCATAAATAAAATGAATATATCCTCTCTAATATATGACTCCTCAACATATCTCTTTAGTGCATATGTGTACACACACATACACAGCTGTAATCATCTATATTTCTCTATTTAGGGTAAGTTAAATGACACTACTATATATATATATATATATTTTTTTTTAGTATCTTTATTTTTGAAGACAGCTAAAGTACTTTGGAAGTGATGAAATCTTAAGTACTGTCTATTTAGATGCAGATGTCCAGAGAGTATTCCACTGGATTTTTCAAGTGACTATTATAACTCATTATAAAACCAAAGATAATTGGAAATGAATTTTCCTGTGTGTCAATCATTCATTTACAAAGTTTTTATTAAAATCCACTGAGGGTCAAATATACACATGGTTTTATGTATTGTGTTTTAATGGATCACAATTGAGTCATATCTGGATCCTTTTGCAAGATATCTAATTTTGTTTGAAAAATATAACCATAAAGCAATAATTCTAGATTATACAAGGGTTAATACCATAGTACATATTTAAAATGAGGACTTTTCCACTCAGATAAATTGCACAAATAAATATATTGGATTTTAAAAAAGGCATGATCATGTACATAAGTCAAAATGAACAATTTGGGGCACAGATAATGATCGTACAAAACCAAGATGGGGAGATTTTAGGAACCCATGTTCTGAGCAGGTGGAAGAGTGATTGGGAATTGTTTCCAGAGGGGAGGAAGTATATTTCTATTTTGTTAGTAAAAAAGGTGAATTGAGGGGGAGGGGGATAGTGGGGAGGGAGATTAAAACATGAAGAGCTGATGTCAAGGGTTCAAGTAGAAAGCAAATGTTTTGAGAATAATGATAGCAGCAGGCATGCAAAGGTGCTTGGCACAATATATGTATTTATGGATAGATTGTGATAAGTGTTGCACAAGCCCCTCCCCCCAAAATGCTTTATTAAATTTTAAAAAAGAATAAAAGAAAATGACATTAAAAAGGGCTATGGGTAGATATTCCTTTAAAATCAATATAAAGGATATTTTAAAAATAAAAATCACCTTTCTAGATATTTTTTGAAATATGGAAAACATGCACAAAATCGATGCAAAATATTGACAAAAAATCGGTGGTCTGAGTGTAGTTTAAAGCTTGAAATCAGTAGAATCAGTTTAGAAATATTCAGGAAATAATGTGACAAACATTGAGGTATTAAAATTAAAAGTTTATACTGTACAGTTGAGGTGGGTTGTGACCAAAAGTTGTATGTAGATGAGGTAAAAAGAGGGAGAGAAGGAGATCTGATGCTTGGCTCTGTCTATTCTTAAGATCATCTTTTTCTAATTCACTCAAAATTGCTAAATGGGCTAGTAGTTGCTTGAAAAGATCTCAACATTATGAATACTTAGCATCACTTATAATCTCCTCCTTATTGGTGTGCGTGAATCTCAATCAGCCAGCTCACAGGAAATGCGCACACAATGAAAAGCAGCCGAGAACTTGAGGATGAGTGTTGAGGATGCTTCCACTCTAGATCTAGACTGTGGCAAAATCTGTTTGGGAAGAACCAAACCAACAAACTGAACTCACTGCCTTTGAGTCAGTGGTGCCTCAGGGTGATCCAAGCGTGCCCCTGTGGAGTTCTAAGACGGAAACTTTTGAAAGGCACAGAAAGCCTCGCCTTTCTCTTCCCACTGCTGAGCTTGTGGTTAGAGCCTCATGTGCCAGCACTACCCTCCATCACATAGAAGAGTCACTATCCAAAAGCAGGATTTTGTTTTTGTTTTCTTAGTGATGTTGGCAATTATGTCAATGTTATAGTAAGCATACTTTGCCAGTGTATTTATAGCATGGATTTTATTGTTTAAATTTTTACTTTAGTCAAATTGTTTTACTGAAACATAATTTAACTTGGATTTCCTATCTTAAGAAATATAGTTAGTACATTCTGGACATTCTTAATGATTTGGCTCATAGACAGTTTCTAAATAAAAGGCAGTTACAGATTCTCAAGTATTTTAGGTAAATTTTCCCTTTAAGTCATTCAAGTGGCAAAAATATAAAAGAAACAATTGTATTTAGATTGTCTTGATTTCAGCCTTGAGTACACTCACAACTCACATAGCAATCTAGTTTCCGATACTTCTGGAAAAGAGCATGATCAATCTTTTCTCAGGTTACTGGGGATCAAAAGGTAGGCAAATATAAAGGGAAGAGGGAAAATATCCTAAAGTTTAACTTTATTTTTAGTTGCTATTCAAAATCAAACTATACACAGGGTCCCATCTCACCATCAAATTTTTGATTGCCCAGACCTTGAACTCTGATAGCCTCAAAGGCAATCAATCAGAATACATAAGCAATGCCATCCCACCACTCTCTGGCATATCTTGGCTATAACTGCACAGTTTCCTAAGACTGGGATAGATGAAATCAGACATACAGTGCAGAAGAGCCTAGAGAAACAAAGAATCTTACTACATTGATATTTAGTTCAGTCAGTCAATCAATTAAAATAAATGAAGATTTTAGTTCACAATAATTCATTTCTTATACCTTAAAACAATTGATCTGACAATTCAATCTGTGGACTTTCTCTTCTTGTGATCACTTCTCTCTGAACTCTGTATAAATTAACTTACCACTTCTGTTTATTGATGAGGAAACCAATTTGGGCTGTGCATCTAAAGTATGTCTTATCAGTTCTAAATTCTGGGCTGTCATATATACAGATGCACAAGATTCAGGCTACGTAAGAGATCTGAAATTGTATCTGGTGCAAATTTCTACTAAGCTCATCTTTAGAAATCAACGTTTTTTAAAGGGTTATACCATCAGGGAAACATTGGATTGCAAACCACAAGATTGCTGTTGCAAGCACCCAATTGCTCTCAGAATGGTTTGCAATCTCAGGTGCCCTGTTGTCCCTATGGGCTTGGCTTGGTTCTTAGAGACTTTGGTTTCCTTAATTATCGCAACATGTCTAGAAACATGAGACTCCTCTATCTACAACATGTCTACAATTTCAATTAATAAAACCTCAGTAAGGGCATCTTTGTACATGAGTTTTTAACCTTGTGAAGTCTTTGCTACTACCGGGATTGGTTATCATCTCATAAAATGAATATCACTTTTACTATGTGACTTTATTTTTTCCATCAAAATGATACCAATCTCTGCGATGCCAAAAATATTTCTTTTAAAATTGCAATGAAATTGCAAAGAAAGCATTAAATGTTGTTATACTGTCCCGTGCTCCCTATCTTTGACCCAAATCTCTATTCTGGTTGCACAATTGTCAGGTACAGCATGATGTCTGCTAAAAATGAGTTCAACCCAGCATCTTGTCATATATAGCCCATGTTTTGTGTCCTCTAATCTTCCAGAAACAACAAACAGCCTCAGAGCGGAGGAAGATACTTAGATAGCTTCTGGGGGAAGCTGTCATTTGCACTCTAGCTTTGTTCTTTACTGCAGAGAGAGGCTGATCCTAAAAATTACTGGAAGAAAAGGAAAAATAAACTAGCATCCACCACATATTGATAAGTGTGAACTAGAGGAGATACTATATAACAAAGGACATCTGGTTCTAAAATCGATAGATTATAGGAAGAGAAGATTTGGATATTTTAATGATTACTATAAATAATGAATATGATAATGAGTTTGGAAATGTGAGAGATATATTTAATTGTGCTCAGCATGATGGCTAAAAATTTACAAATATCTGCCTAAAATATTCTCTCAGGCCTACTGCGAACTTGGAGATGCAGACAAAATGCATGGGCAGCTGTGAATATGAGTAAGTTTATTATAAACTTAGTGACGGGTGGAAAGGAAGCTTAAAGTTTTGGTTTGTTTATACGAATCTACTATGATGCTGGTTTAAGATTATTGAATGTACAATGGACCCCCAAATGAACAATTGCATCTGCCTTGGAGAAAGTATAGTCAGAACATTCATTAGGGGCAAAATTAGTGAGACTTGGTGTTATACGTGTGACATGTTGGGTAGGGAAGCACATCATTCTTGCTGAAGAGAGGGAGAAGAGAAAAAGAGGGTGGCTTTTGACAAGATTGACACAATGGCTGCATGGATGGGCTCACCCATAAGAACAAATGTGAGAATGGCACAGGACTGGGCAGTGACTCATCTGTTCTGTTTATGATCTCTGTGAGTCAGAACTGACTTTAACAGCAACAGTGTTGATAAAATAAGGACATAAAAATAAATATAGATACAAAAACTCATCAACAATATTTTCTATGATAAGGAGAAAAATAAAGAACTATATTATATCTATAAGTGGGAAACTGTGTATGTTGTTGTTATTATGGTAATAATATCACATACACAGTTTCGACTGATTCAGTGACCACATGTGCAATAGAACAAAACACTTCCAAGTCCTGTGCCAGCCTCACAATTCTTCTTCTATTTCCGCCCATTGTTGTAACCCCTGTGCTAATCCATCTTGTCAAAACTCATCATCTTTTTTTTCTCCCCCGCTTCTTTATTAAGAGTGATGACTTTCTTCAGAGATTGACTTCTCCCAATAAAATGTCCCAAATATGTGAGACAGCGTTGCACCATGCTTTCTTCCGAAGAGCATTTTGGTTGTAACTTCTTAAGACCCATCCATTTGCTGGTACTTTCAATATTTTTCACCAGCACCACAATTCAAACCCACCAATCCTGATGCACATTTTCCTTGATATTAAATTATACAGTATTCGTGGTTCCATTTGCACAATTGTCTCTTGATCCCTGTACAGTTTTTACTTGGAATTTCTGGTTTTTTTCCCAAGGTTATCAATAGTCTGCAACACACTGTGAAATGCTTTCTCCTTTTTAGCAAAGCACAAGTAAACACCTTTCTTGCATTCTCTATTTTCAGTCAAGATCTACCTGATATCAGCAATGATATACCTAGTTCCAGGTTCTCTTAGCTTGAATTTCTGGAAACTTTCTGTGAGCGTATTCTTGATATGATAAGGTTTTTGACTCCTCTAAAGAGTTATAGTCTCAGAAACTCACAGGGCCTGGTACACATTGTACTATAGAGTCACGGTGACTTGATGACCATCACATTTCAGCTATTATATAAAACTAAAATAAATGATATTATTTCTTTTTTAGAAAAATTTCCATTCTAACTGAGAAAAATTTCCATTCTGACATTAAAATATACACAGCACTAAACAAGCAAACCCCAACGAGATACCAACAATATTTAGAAATTGATCTCAATTTTTCTTTTCTTTAATCATTTTATTAGGGGCTCATATAATTCTTATCAAGATCCACACATCCACCCATTATGTCAAACACATTTGCTCATTTGTTGCCTTCATCCTCAAAACATTTGCTTTCTACTTGAGCCCTTGGTATCATCTTCTTATCTTTCCCCTCCTTCCTATGGCCTCCCTCCCTCATGAACCGTTGGTAATATATAATTCATAAATTATCAAGAATCCCAATTAATTTTAAAAGACAAAAACTATAATAGAATTGAACAAATAATTCCAATGTGTAATTACACAAAATATTCTCCCAGCCTATTAGACACAGGTCTGGTCTTTTTTTTGGGGGGGCGGGGGGAGTGGTGTTACAAAGAGACATTTATTTTTTCTTAGAAAAGGTGTGTTAGTTTATAGAAATTTAGGAATGACTGTTAAGAAAACTCTTCAGTATATTGTCTGTAGCGGGACAAACTGGTCTATTGTTAACCTCTACATTCCTTGGAAAGTATCATATGTCTTAAAATTCACATGCCACCATGTCCAGAAATTTCCCATGGCACTCAGGGTAGTCAGGATCATATCTCTCTGCTGGCCTCCCTTTTCATGTGTTGCAAAAGAGACATGAAGACAGCAAAGTTTGACACAGAAGTTTTTGACACAAAACTATTAGTGAGAAAGGAGACAGAGAGTAGTTCCCACTTCTGAGTACCTACCCTTGTCTTGTTCCATTATGTTGCAAGGGTGCTGTTCTCATCTTGTTGAAGTAACACAGAAAGGTTAACAACTATCCACGTGTACTCCTAGTCACTGCAATAGTGCATAGTCTGCAGCGAGTTGGTTTGTTGTTAGATTTCCATAGAGTCTCTTCCATTTATATGTCAGTACCCTAGTCAGTTTCTAAGCTAATACACACATGCAGTTAATATCTACATATGTATTTTTAATCCTTTTCCCTCACTTTGAAGAAGTATTTTTGCGAGTCCCCTAACTTCCACATGCCTCTTTCTGTACCCCCTAGACTACTTGTGGTCTATTATTAAAGCACCTTGAAAATTATTCAACCAAATCTCAACAGTTGTCTCTTGACTTTTAACCACCTGATTGAAAGAGAAATGCCCTTTGAGTCCACTGGGGCATCCCAGGTCTTGGGGGGTGTGGGGGGATTGTCAATTCAGACTCAGCAGAGGTGGCTCCAGCAAATGTGCAGCTCCACTAAAGAAGAAGCAAATATGAAGTGCATTTCCTTAATACAAACAGGAAATGGCACTCATTTAATTTATGTGGAAGAATATCTGCACTCTGAAGCAAGAAGAATAGGAGTATAACTGCAGAAATTCCATTTCTGGACACTGCCAAACAGGTCAAGAGTATATCCTTTGTATCAAAATTCTTCAAATGATACTTAGTGCCATCACTAAAGCGCAGTGAAAAACAAGATGCTAAGTGTTTCTATTTGGCATGTAGACTAAATGGAAGAGAGACTTTTAGGAAATATTTTCTGTTTATTAAAAATCAAGCTATGTTAGAGAGAATTTGAGGTAGGGTAATAGATTTTTAGTTCATTGATTTAAATTATGCTACCTAGAAGAGATTTCCTTTGTAATAAATGTACAATATGTTTCCATAATGTAGCCACCTGGGTGAAGAGAAGTATAACTTTACCAGACAAATCATCCCCCAAAGTTCATTGACTCTGTGTGTGATGGACAGAACTGTGTATGAATTTCAAAATAATTTTGCATCAAAAGTGGCTAAGTTGTTAAAAAATGCATACACATTATCTAATCTGAGGCACTAAGAAGAATAAGACATTGGTTTGAGAAAAGTCCCTATCCAAGCAACATGTACCCACTAAAATTAAGAAAGAACAGATATTCAGTTTTGGTGATGCTTCGGAGAAATTATGGTGAGTGTTTTAGGAGAAATTTAAAAGAAAAAGAGCCCAAATACAAAATAAAATATTTTATTTTGAGGATACTAATATTACAAATATATGCTATATATTTGCATAAACATATGCATAAAATTCTGTTACCCTACCTCAAATTCCCTTTAGCATAGCATATCGTTATGTATGTAAAAAAAATGGACATCTTATTTGCCTCTAGACTTAGCTGAAGCTTGATCCTTGAGGTAAACGGTGAGGAATTTTTATTAAGGTCTGATTTCTGATCTATATTTTTAAAACTGCATATGTGAATGAAATGAGTAGGAGGGGAATAAAGGAATAAAGTTTAGGAGTGGAAAATTAACAACAATTTGAGCAAGCAATACTAATCGTAATAATAGCAGTAGTTTTTGTACCTTCACTATGTGACAGCTATTTTTCCAAGTACCCAGCATGCACACACTCATTTATATAAAGAGGAAGGTCTGATATACAAATGTACATATGTAAATGGGAACATGTTTTCCCCATAATATTGGAGAGATGTATACTTGAGGATGTGTTTTATTTTCCATCACACTATATAATATTCAAGTAGTGGCATCAACAGAAACATTTGTCACGTTATTTGTTACATTACCTTCAACCTACTTGAAGGATTAGTCTTTTGTTTTCACTGGCTGAAAGTGAAAGATGCCATAAAAACTAAGAATGGGGGCTGAGCCCTGGTGGCATAGTGCTTGAGTGCGGGACTGCGGCCCACAGAGTTGGTGGTTCAAATCCAGCAACTGCTCTCCAGGAACAAGGCTCAGTAGCTCCCACAACCATCAGAGGACAGTGATGTACCCCCCCCCCAAAAAAAAAAGAGACTAAAAATGGGTGCCTACCCTTTAGTCCCGGAACTGTCCTTTTTTTTCCCCATCCCCCTTTAAAAGTGACGCAGTTCATAAAAATTATGCAATTTCAGTTCCAGTAAATTGGTGCATATACCAAAATATAAGATTAAAAAACATTTCTCCTTAAGATGATATAAGCAAGGGTCTGCTTGCAACCGAAAGATGATATTTTGTTTCATTCATTTGCATTTGTATATTAGTCTCACTCGGGTTTCATATGTTGATATTCTCATTTAATTCTTAAAGTGTGTTCTCATTTCTTCTATTTCCTAATTCTTACTGGACAACCCCTCCTTTATGAGATGAAGTCTATCAATGTATTACTGGTACATTTTGACACATTGTGTGATGCTTTCATAGGGGCAAAAG
The DNA here is from genome assembly GCA_004026705.1 of Nesogale talazaci. Lineage (NCBI taxonomy): Eukaryota > Metazoa > Chordata > Mammalia > Afrosoricida > Tenrecidae > Nesogale > Nesogale talazaci. The sequence goes on from PVJH01000939.1 coordinate 81,491, forward strand.
GAGTACTATAATACTAAAACCATTGAAAATGCAAAAATGTTTTATACAAATTAGATTTTTATCAATAACTATAAAATCTTTTGTTTCTGATGGTGGTGGTGGTGAAAGTGGAAACCACAACTTTTTGATGTACAAATAAATTTTGATATTTGTCTCTTATGATCAAGCTACAGTTCAAAAATTCTGGAGAAGCAGACAAATTGTCTATGTCATTAATATCAGAGAAGCAACTAGATCCCCAGGTCGTAGCTCCTGAAGCCCAACCATGATGTTTGGGAGCCAAGGTCTCACGCAAAAGTGGAACCCTGAAGAAATGAGATGAAGATGCAGGATGATGTGATCTGCTCTATGCAGAACCTCCTTATCTATGTGGCCATACTGCGAGTAACTCCATTTATCTTAAAGAAATTGGATAGTGAATAAAGATGTGCCATCACTGGAAAATGTGTGGTAAGAACCTGGCTCCAGTCTCCCCATCCAGCTGCTAATGAATAGACCCAGAAAAGAGCATCAGACTCTGTGAATAAACTTAAAAATTCTACTTCCCAATTCTACCTAACAAATCTTGCAGGCCTGGAGGATGTACACTGGTACAGATAGGAACCGGAGACACAGGGAATTCAGGACAGAAGAACCCCTCAGGTCCAGTAGGAGAGTGGAGGGAAGATGGGGTAGAAAGGGGGAACAGATTACAAGGATCTTCATATAAACTCCCCACTGGGGGACGGACAGTGAAGTGGATGAATAGAGACATCCTACGGTGTAAGGTATGGCAAAATAATAATAATTTATAAATCATTAAGGGTTCCTGGGAGAGGGGGAGAAGAAAGGGAGGGGAAAATGAGGAGTGGATACCAGGTACTCAAGTAGAAAGCAAGTGTTTTGAGAACAATGAGGAAAACAAATATACGAAAATGCTTAATGCAGTGGATATAGGTGTGGAGTGTGATAAGAGTTGTGTGAGCCCCCAATAAAATGATTAAATAAACAAAAGAAAAAATTTAAAAAAGAACAAATTGTTTTGTTTTTCTGATAATTGACTCTATAAAATTAATTAGGAAAAGTGAAAATATTCCTATTGCACCCTTTAACCTCTGATACCTGACCTCTATGCATATGGATATAGTTTTAAACAATGTAATACTCCATTTTCCAGCAAGTATTCATCACAAGTGTCTGAAATAGTTCTGTCTTAGACTTCATCTCAGCAAACTTTTTTAATTTCTGTCCTAAATGAAGTCGTGAAGAGTCTGTGACAATCAGTTCTGTTTCGTGGAAGTCAGCACAGAACCACAATGACACTGGAGCACAAAACCATCTGTCTTTATTTTTATGAGATATATCACATTGTAAAAAAAGTAACATCAACCAGAACGTTGACATTTTTTGAAGGTTGGCGATGTTATGTATGTTTCCCACTAAAGGATAATGCGCTAAATAGTCATGTCTGTGAAAGGTTGGAAGGTAGACACTCCTCATTTGGTAGCATTTTTCAAGTTTTCACTCCAGTCACAAAGATCATTCTCATAGCATCCCTGTAAAACAGGGAAGATCTGCTCTCAGGAGCTTCTGAGAGGGTAGTTTTCTCCCAGAGAGTAGCTGTCAGTTTGAAACTTCAGACCTTGTAATAAGCAACCTGATACATGACCTTGACACAGCCAGAGCTGCTGTGAATCAGCACCTCTCAACTGCAGTGAGTTTTTGAAGAATTACCAATATGTGTTATTTATCTATAATGTTTCTCAATGTTGAATAACTTTCTTCTGAATAAGTTTATTCTTTACTTTTGTGACCCCTTTTCATTTCCTGAATCATTTTTCCTTCATTAATTTCTAAATTATTTTTAAGGTTCAATTGAGAGCTTTAATTCATGTTGCCTCAATTATTCTTTTAAAGGCTTTATCTAGACATCGGTCAAAATGCAATCAGTTTTACTATGGGGGAGAAATCAATGACTCTTAGTTGTCTGTAATAGCATACCATAGATTATTCTCTACCAATGCTTACCAAAAAAGTGATGAGTCTTGGTGGTGGAAGGATGGCTTTTGTCCAATTATGCAATTGTCCACCCTCTGGACAGCTTTATGTGGCAGCAAATATTTCTGGTTGATAACAAGAAATACAAAAGAATGAAAGCACAGACAATTTTGCTTGAATAGTACTTTCTAGAAATGCCATAGTACCCTCACACATTTCATTGCCTACAGCTGGTCCGGTGTCTTCTGTCTCAAGTGGGTTTGGACAAGTGCAGTCAGTCTCAAGATTGGTGCATGTATTCCCACACCCACACAAAACTTGATGTTGCTACAACTTCTTTTTCTATTTCCAAATTGTTGTTTCCAGCTCCACTACCATCTTTCCATTGCCAACTGACTGCTTCCACTTCAGTACTGAGTCTGTATCTTAACTTTTCATTGTGCCATTTCTAAAGTTTGTTATCCCCCCTCAAAGCAAGTTGGTTCCCAGTTTTGATATATTCAATGATATCACAAAACACTTAAACACCTTAGCCATTTCCTAAACAGTAACTCTATAACTCTGCTGATTTGGACTTTGGTCATCATCTTAGGTTTGAAATATTGTTAAAAATTGTTTTCCATTTTGGTCCTTCATTATGTCAAACATTTTATGTGGTCTACTATAACTCTTTTAGCATTACACAACATATATTTGTTGAAATAAGTGTGTTCATTGTGTCTTTGCCTTTGCTCAAAAAACATAACTGGCTATTCATACCATAAAAAATGACATTCAAAATTATCTGACTTTAGCTTAAGACAATCTATGGTGTGACAATGCAAACATATTATATTGCTTCAAATGCACAATTCTGACTAGCATATCCTTCACTTTCTAAACACAGATCACAATTCATAGAGAACATATTCTTCTAGTACATCTCTCAGTTGTGGATGTTATATAATTTTCATTCCCTTCAAAGTTCTGCATATAATAGGTTCTCATTCATGTTTAAACAGCAAATTCAAAAGTGTAACCATTTTAAATATTACTAATTTTCCAGTGTTTTTCAAAACCCCTTATTTCGCTTCTTATTTCAATTTTATGAGGTAAATATAATTATCTTCATTTCATGTGTGAAGGAAACTAAGATTTAAAAACATTAAGAAAGGCCGGGAACCAAATTCAGCTGGGTTGATTTCACTTTCTGTTCTCATTGGGAACTATTTTGGATGTATATTACTCTGATGAGTTTCGACCTTGACCAGACCAACATATTAGATTTGAGTTTTTCTGAGGTTTAGATTGTGGATGATCCTTAAATAAAATGACTTCCAGTGGGGTAGTAGAACAAAGAGGCTCAATTTTTTGTACCTTTGGTATGTGCACCCCTGGTGTCTATATCACTCTTCAAATTAATTATTTCCAACTTATGACATTATTATAGATCAAGTCCATATCAGTCTCATAATGTATAAAGCAAAATGAAATTGTTTTTGACATTCTACATCTAATATTAGTCCCAGGAATGAATGATGATGCAAAGTACATAATGAGTAAAAAGGGATAAGATGAAAATTATTTGTGTGATCTAAAAATTAAATCAATATAAAAATAAATTACATTATGATATGTTTTCTGTACATCAGTTAATAATGTCTAATATAGGCTCAGCCAATATGGGATCTTTCTTCCCATATTGAAAAAACATAATAATCTATGTACACTATGTATTTCAAAATATCTGTTATCAAAAAAAAAATCAGCAATGGTTTACCACTTTCCATCTTTCATTTGCCTGTTCATTTTGAAATCAATTTCCTCTGGCAAATTTCCAGGATTATGCCAGAGAATCAAGAAATGTTTCCTTTTAGATTAGTTTGGATAGGAAGACTGGTGTGGAGCATGCATAGTTCCAAAATTATTCAGCAAAACTAAACATCTAAAAAAGAACAAGAAAATTATATTTATATACTATGAAGATATGGTTAATTTATAAGTTCTGTGTCTTTTAAATTCTTCATAATTATATTGAGTTGTCACCACTGAGGAAGCTAATCATTTTGCTTTGTGTTCTAAATAATTGAGTACCATTGAGTTACATTGAAATTTGTTTATTAAGGTCATCTTATCATATGATATTATCAATATCCTAAACAGCTAGATCTCTTGACAACACTTGTGGAAAAATTATGATTATGACTTTCCCTTGTTAAACTCTTTTGCCCATTTTTGAAAGATTTGCTCAGTCATATATCACTTCTTCTAGTGTGTGAGCTTTAGAATCTTCTCTCGGTCTGAAACAAGAGATTCAAATTATGAGCTTCTATTAATGAAAGTCACTGCTCAGTACATATCAGAAATTGAAAAGGGCCACCCCTCATTAATACAATTTGCAATAAAAGCTACACCAAATAAAAGCCATATTTTAATTGGAATCCTCTATAAATGAAATAGGCTCTGCATTTCAGTCGCTAATTGCCAGTGTCTTTATATGTTTCATGTCTCAAGGGCCGGAACCAGAAATAACAGGTGACAAAGGGGATTAGTTTAAAAGTAGTATAAAGATGAGAAAAAAACCAGACCTATCTAAAGAGTGCACCATTAGTATCAAATTGGGCCTTTTTCAATTTTATGGCTGTAATATCTCTTCTAAAAAGTTTCTCAAGAATGATTACAGTGGTTTCAACATATTTTTAAAGCTGAAGCATTATATGCCCCACACATTTTAAAAAATCTCTCTTTCATCAGCTAATGAGCATGCCACAGGAAGGATCTTGTTGTGGCCTCCTATTTGGAGAAAAATATCTGGTAGAAACTAAAGGATGCTATTCTCTCAGAGAACCAAGATCTTTTAAAAATAAATTTAAAAATTGAAAATATCCCTGGCTTTCAAAGGCAAAACAATCATTGACAGACTACTCCAGTGGGAATTGAATGCAGATGTAAAGAAATAGTTTTTTTTATTAAGCACCACCCTTAGGTTTGTACAATTATTCCTTTAAATGTGTGTAAGAATGCATCATATTGCTGGATATTGGAGAGCAAATGAAGAGGATACTACTATTCAGAGTTGTGATTTGGAGCTCTAACACCTCCCTGGCTTTGTTCAAACACTAAATCCAAATGACAATGGTTGTTTTATAAGAAACTATTTTTATCTTCCATTTACTAGCTGCCTGTTGGAAATTTTAGGCAACTTAGAATACACTGTGATGGGCCAGGTTAATTATAGACATAATGGGTCCATGTTACTGTTAAGCTCCTTGTGAGGAGGAATCTAAAATAGAAAAAAATCATGGAGGATTATAATATAGTTTGCAGTATGCTTCCCCAAAACTTACATCTGCATTACAATAGCTGTTCTTTTCTTAATAGAGTGTTACATTATGTAAGTGGGAAACCTAGAGAGATAGAAAGAGAATTGAAGAGACAGCCACATCACAGAGAGGTAGGGATTATATATAAAATATACATTTTATATACAATGGGCTAGCTAGACACCTGTGTAAATAAATGAGAATTCTATGAAGGCAAAAATTCTCCCCCATCTTGCCCCATAGCAGAAGAAAATTACTTTAGCAACTATCACCTGAGTGCACATGGCATCCTCTTATAAATGGGTCCTTTGTGAGTTGTACTAATCACCATGCATGAAAGCGTTCAGTCTGAAAGGTCCATCTAAAGGTGTTGAAGCGACTTCAGTAGGAGGTGTTGCTTTTGGAGGAGAACTGTCAGTTCTTTCACAGCTGCTGTCAAAGGCAGGTTGTCAATATGAGTAAGAGACTATGGGCTACTTATAAAGGGGGTGTGAGGGTTAATGTGTGACCAGTGAACTCGGGGTTAAGTTGCTGGGAGCCCCTTCTATTTTTTTAATTAGAAATTCCATCTTGCAGTTTCTAGCCCATAGGGATCCTGAAGCCAAATCTACAGGAATGTGTTTATGGAACCAGTGAAAACTTTAGGGTCAGGCCTCAGCAACATCAATAATTAAGAGCCAGTTTTCCTTAAAATTAGTGTCATTATTTGTGTTTTAAAACCTTACATCTTCGGAATATTTCTCACTTCCACAGTTTTCCTCAGCTTTCCCTCTTGCTAGTTAAAGAGTGGTTAACACATAACTGAGTCAAAAACCCAATGGCAAGAAAGGTGTTTGCCTGTGTATTCAAAATGCGCCAATCATAGCAGCTCACACTTCCCAAAAGAAAACGACAGACCATCTCAGTTCATAACTTTCACACCACTCTGTGTTTTCCTTTGGGTTTCTTTAATTCGAAGCCTGTGATCTTTGGAAATGGTTTTGTTTTCCCATGGCCCAAGTTGGGCTTCCTGGAGTGCGGGGGCTGGCGGGAGCTCTCTTTCCCAGCCTCAACTGAACTCTAACAAGGGATCTCTTGCAATGAGGCCAGCCCAGGAGTAAGATGAGGGTGTTTATTCATGAGACCTCACCTCGTTTGGTCTTCCAAATTCGTATTTTGAAAAGAAGGTGCATTCCTCATCACTTTTGGAAATGATGGTATACCTTTTAGATATCTATTGAAAGCAAGATATTCTTAATGATGACATATGGTTAATACATAAAGTTTCTAGTTTGTAAATTTAGCTTCATTTTCAATCTGTGTCAACTCAAATGAATCAATCTTACAACAATCTGCTTGCAAAGCTGAGTACCAATAGTGGGCGTGCAGAACATAACAATTTGATAAGCAACTCACCAACCTGGAGACTCCCAGACCCTCCTCACCACAAACCATTTTTATCTAAATAAGAATAAAGAATTGATAGAATTATGACTTGATGCAGCGATTGTAGATTTCTATAGATATTAGGAACATGCTTTTAAAACATGTCATTTTATTAGGGAATTTTATAACTCTTAACACAATTCATGCATACATCCATTGTCTCAAACACATTGGTACATGTTTTGTTATCATCAACCTCAAAATATATTCTTTCTACTTAAACCCTTGTTATCAATATCTCATTTCCCCCCATCTTTCTCCATCCTTCCTCTTATTATTTTTTCATATCTTGCAGTGTCTGATGTCTCTCTTCCCCCTCTTCTCTGCTGTAAGAACATGCTTTTACAAGCCCCCTAAGAAGAGTTCCAATGGAGGCTTTCCACTTAAGTTCATGAATGTTATTGCAAAACTGGTAGGATTCTATAAGTGACCAAAGGGAAGACCTTTTGACAGTTCATATATAAGTCCATGGGTCAGATCCCAGTTCAGTTTATTATAACCTATAGACCCAGTAAAATTTCTAATTCTACTCAGATTTTTTTGATCATTTTATTGGGGGCTCATACATCATTTTCACTATATATATATATATATATATATATATATATATATATATATATATCATGTGAAGAAGCAGCATGGATATATATATATATATATATATATATATATATCCATGCTTCTTCACATGCCTGCTGCTGTCATCATTCTCCAAACCTCCACTATTCCACTTGAGTCCTTGACATCAGCTTCTCATCTCTTTCCCCTCCATCCTTGCCCCCCACTGCACCACCAACCCTCAATACTTTATAAATTATTATTGTTTTGTCATTACTTACACTGCCCAGTGTCTCCCCTCACCCTCTCCACCAATGCCTGTCCTCCCGATAGGAGCTTATGTGTAGATTATTGTAGTTTGCTCCCGTTCTCAATTCCACCTTCCCTCCACCTGTCCAGTAGCTCTATTCTTAGTACTGGTCCCAAGGGGCTCATCTGTCCTTGGTTCCCCATATTTTCATTTCCCATCTCTACCATTGTACCTCCTCCATTCCAACTGGATTTGTAAGGTACAATTGGGACCATGATATTTGGGGGGAGGAAGCCTTCAGAAATGAGAGGAAGGTTGTATGCTTCATTGCCACCTCACTGCACCCTACTGGCCTGTTTCCTCCCCATGACTTCCCTGTAAAAGGGTGTCTAATTAACCACAAGTGGGCCTTGCATCCTCACTCTGCCCTCCCCCTCATTCATAGGGATGTAATTCTTGTTCTTTGATGCTTGATATCTGCTCCCTTTGGCCCCCTATGATCACAGGCTAGTGTGTTTCTTCTTTGTGGGCTTTGCTGCTTCTGGGCTAGATGGCCACTTGTTCACCCTCAAGTCTTCATGATCCCAGTTCTTATTTATTGTCAATGGTATTGCATTATAATTTGAAAAAACAATGATTACAATAATAACTATTGTCATTAATTCATGAGGTGAATATTCATAGAGTAAAAATATAAGCAAGAGTATGGCACATGCAGTCAAAATTAATCACTCTGACCTGTGATTAGTCCCTCTTCACATGTCAAAGTGAGATATTGAATACAGAAAGCCAAAGAAGAATTGACACATTTGAATTATGGTGCAGAAGAAGACTATTAAAACTACTGTGAAGGAACCAAGGGACACATAAAGCTGTAGTGGAAGATGTACAGCCAGAATGCCTCTTAAGAGACAGAGTGGAATGACATCATCTCATCTTCTTTGGACTTGTTATCGGGAAAAGAGAGTCATGCATGGCAGAGTAAAGTAACAATGGAACAGAGCAGGACCCTTGAAAAGACGGACTGATACAGTGGCTGCGGTAGGCTCACACATAAGAAGCTTTGTGAGGCTGGCGCAGGACCAGGCAGTCTCTCATTCTGTGCAAATCGGGTCACTGTGAGTCAGCATGACGGTCTGATGGCTGTCAGTTTGACTTGGGGAGTTTCGTTATTGAATCAACTTGACAGTGGATTGGAGGTAACTGTTTCATGAGAGCAACTAGACTGTCGACCAAACAACTAAGTAAAAGAGTCGGAACTACATACACTTCACCACTCTTCCAACCCCAAACTCACTGGACCAAGTCAATACTGACTCACGGCCACCGTGCGGGCCTGGATCAGAAACATAGTGACTCGAGCAGACAGGGACACTGCTCAGCAGCACTTTGAGAAGTAACAGGATAAGATTTTGCAGAAAGCAAGAGTGTGTTAAACACGTATATATTCATAACAAAAAAGAAAGAAATGCACATCACAGTTACAGTCTTCACGCCGCACCTTCTTACAGAGCTGCATGTAACATTTACGACTATCTGACTTTACTACCCACTCCAGCAGCAAGCGTAGATGTGAAATCTTAGGTAAATCAGTCATTTGAGGGAGACTTCCTTTGTCTTCCAACTTAAGACGAAGTTAGTTTCCCCCGTGAACCTGTGAAGCATAACACACAAGTTATCATTTCCACAATAGACACAAGTGTGATAGTGGGAGAAACTAGAACGACAGATGGGTCATGGTAAGGAAGCAAGTCCACATTCGACAGGCCCTTCGTTTTCCAGGCTTGAAAAGACTCTGTTGTACAGCCACACCTCAGCAGTGCTGCTCTGTCTTTATTTTAGAATGATAATACAATATGGTACATTAATGTGGGGATATACTTTAAATACAGCAGAAGCAACATAGTTATTATTATCATGATAGCATGTTGTATAGCATTGGTGTTTTTCACCTTAATTATATATGTTTTAATTTAAGTTTATCTATTGATATCTTGAACATAAGAAGTTACTTACCCTCTTGCTGCAATAAACTCTATAGTTACCTGCCTCCATGAAAAAGCAAAATGTGAGCACATTAAAAAATGTGAACAATTAACATTTCCAGAGCTTCAATATGTTGATTACAACAAATACATATAAGAAACAAAAGAATCCAGCTGTTGTGTTCAGACAAAATAGCTACATTTATCTTATAGTCATGGTAGCAACAGTCAAGTAAATGAATATTTAATAATCAATAAAGACTAAGTTCAAACACTCTATATCATTGATGGATCTTGTGATTATAAGTACTAATATCTATTTCTATGAGTTTCTGCATCAGCACATGCAATAGCCTTGATATATGAAAGAAACTAAGGTAATATAAGTATAATTTAAATATCCATAAACTTCTATTAGATTAATATCTAGCTCAGAAATTAAATTTGGGTCAGTATTAATCTATAAAGCCATTGCTTAGCCTAATATTTTTCACTTTGTTATATAATGTTTAATTATTTTTCAAAATACTGATAAGTGGCTCTATTCAAGAGCATAATGTTGCAGTGCCAAATCAATCTGCTTTATATGCAGAAGCAGTGAATGTCCCTGAGTGAACATAATTGGGGGTTGGGTGGGTAGCATTTGCTAAGCTTCCCTGTCATTGTTTTTCTGGGAACACAAAGGTGCTCAGTAACTTTAACTGCAGGAGCTGACTATGATGGAAAGTCATTTGAATGAAATGCATATTCGAACCTATTTATTTGGCCCAGAAGGTAGCAGGCAGGGTATTAAAAATAAAGCTTCCGGCATAACAAGTGATAACTTTAATGATCATTCTGCTGGAAAACAGGTGTCAGCTTGCTTCCTTTCCCTTTTCTTCCACCCCCTCCTTTTCCCTTTCCATCTGTTTTCCTTTTTCTTCCAGTCTGTAAGAGCAATGTGCTAACTTCAGATCTTGAAAAGGAGACACGCACAAAGAATGGGAACCAAGGACTGGGCGACGTTCTCGTGCTGTCTACATATGCCCTTAGGAAGCCCTGGAGGAAGAGGCCCCACTGTTTTCTGGACTAGTGAGATGAATGGAAAGACCTTGACGTTAACTTTGGTAGCACTGTGGTTGTCTCCCATCAGAATCAGTTTGAGAACAGAACTGTTATAGCATGGTGTCTCCACAATGACGCATCCGCAAGGTTGAAACGTGTGTAATAACTACACTATTGCTTTCTAACTTTTGAATCGGATAGAAAGTTTCCAAAAGGTCTGTTTTATATTTGGATTCTTTGGATATCTTCAGATACCCTTTGCTTATTCAATTTCTATTTATGGTTTGGTGTAAAGCCACCAAAATATTTCATAGAAACAATATATAAATAAGCAATAATACACGAGTAAAAAAATCCCAGCACATTACAAAATATTTTGTCCCAAACTTTACAAATAACTTCTCAACCCAGTATAGATTATACATTACACATTTTAAAACTGTTTGCTCTTTTACATTGCTACCTGGACCTTAAAACAGGTCTTCTTTGTTAATGTTTACAGAACCATCTTCCATAAATAAAGATCCTGTGATGCTACTCTACGAACTGAAGATTGTTTATGGCTATTACATTTAGGGGCAAAATCATAATTAAGGATTTGAATATTTCTGTTCCTGAGCTCTAACAGTACAGAAAGGATAACTAATTGGTTATTCATTAGACCTTTCATGAAAGCATCAAGCATCTATTTAAAACCAAATGTATAACAGGAATGTCTTAGATAATTTGAACAGAAAATGGTGGGTCAACAAACTTCCTGTTTTCATGAGGTAGTGGGAGATAAAATAATGAATAGAAGGATCCAAGTTGATTTTATTTTCATTTAAAAGAGGGTAAAAGTGTGGAAAACAAAGCAGAGGAGGCGATGATGTCCAAATAGAGTGTGAGGGATCAACCTTCATGGGACCGTGGAGGAGCTCTCACTGAGATCCTGTTGTTCACGGAAATAAACATTCCTGTGAAAGTCAAGGAAAAGGAGAGCTGTTCAGGAAAAGGCTAGAGGCAGAATATTTCGTTTCCAGAGCAGAAAAGACACCATCCTGCTTGAAGTTGTGGGGAAGAGTGGAGAGGAAAAGCAGATAGGGTCAGAGAGCTAAGAGGAGAATAAGTAAAGCCCCAGTCAGGATTTGCTCTCTATGCCCACAGGTCAGCAATTCAAAAACAACCAGCCACTCCCCTGGGGTTTGATGAGACTTTTAACAGCTGTAAAGAGTTAGCATCTGAGACCCTCACAGAATCGGGTCTGCCTTGTCTTACAGAGTTGTGAATAAGGACCAACGTGATAGCAGTGAGTGTGTTTGTATGTTGACCAACGGGATGGGAAGTATTGGCATGATTTATCCTGAAGAGAGAAATAATGGAGATTACAGTGAAGATGGAGAGACAATTTTGAAGGCCGAGTCAGAAGAACTTGGTAGATTTACTTTGAGTGTGGGGGAGAGACTAAGTTAAGAAGGGTGTCATGGTTGTCAACAAAATTGCTAAATATGCAAAGGTTTACTCAGATAAAAAAAGAATAAAAAGGAGCTTATTTACAAGTAAAAAGAAATTTCATTTGGGACATGTTGAAATTCAGGTGGGCACTGACATATAAATTAAGACAACTGTATACATATGAGAGGTTTCAAAAAGTGCATGAAAAATTCCTTTTTCTTTTAGTTTATTTTTTTGCAAAATGTTTAAAACCTATGTTTAGCTAGCCTAGATAGCTAACTAAATATCTAAGGATGTATACTAAATCTATGCATACAAGGGAACTTCAAACATCTTGTGGAAAATTGTCATTCTCATTTGGTCGCATCTTTCTATGCACTTTTGAATCTCTCCCACCCCCCGTCCTCTCCTACAGATAAGAACTCTGGTGGTGTAGTGCTTGTGTGTTCAGTTGATAGCTTCAAAGTCATCAGTTTGAAACCAACAGCTGCACTGTGGTAGAGAGAGACAAGGTTTTCTACACTATAAAGAGTTAAAATCTCAGAAACCTGCAAGGCAGATCTACTCTATTCTATAGGGCGAAGAATATATTTTTGAATACTTAAATAAAAAATAGTCCCCTTGGGCTGAGTCCTGGTGGCGTATTGGCCCACAGGGTTGGCAGTTCAAGTCCAGCAGCAGCTCTCCAGGAGCAAGGCTGGGCCTCCTATTCCCCTCAGGGGGGCAGTGATGCCCACAAATAAATAGTCTCCAAATTTTAGAAACCTTTATTAAACAAAAAATATTATAATTTGAACTATTAATTCTAAATACAACCTCCAACTAAAACTATACACTTTTACAGATGATTTTTCCATCTCTCTTACTCTCCACTGAGGAATTCCACATTCTTTGATTTATACAACATCAAATAGCAGCTTAGGTGGCCTTTAGAGATCCAAATCCTGTTTGATTTTAAGTGTTATTTGAATTTGTGGGACAAAGCTTCCCCAACAAAATCCTTATAAGACAGCACTGGAAAAATGAGCCATTACATTGGCATGATATGAAAAATATTCCTCAGTGCAACTTTCTTGACTTTTATGTCACCACTGCAGTTGCATAATTGGCCCCTGTGATTGTTTTATTTCTTTGAAGAAAATATTTCTAGATTATTCCCTTGAAATCATCTAACTCAAAACAAAAACATTGTCATACATTTTAGTTGACCTTTCTTCATTCAGTTTAATTGACACAGCAGATCAGCTAATAATTGGATTGGACTTTTCATATTATTACCGTATTTTGAAAGTACCATAATGAGATAAAACTAAATGGATTACTTAGGGAACTTGCCTGCAGTCATCCACTGGTCATAGAGACATGTTTAAATATCTTTTGTTTAATGCATGCATGTATTAACTGAAAATCTGAGTAATAATATTTTTTTTACTTAGTGAAGATGAATGGATATATATATATATATATATATATATATATATATATATGAATGATGAATCTGAGGTATGAGGAAGTACAGGAAGGTAAAAATCTGAGAGTCTTCGGTGTAAATATGGCAGGTAATATCATGAAGTTGTGTGAGGTTTCAAGAGTAATGTTTTAAAGGGGAAGGATTTCAAGAGCAATGCCTGTGTTGTAGTCCAATATTAAGCTATTTGGAAAACAAGAAGGAACCTTAAAGGAAGAGAAGTACCAGTGGTCAGTGAGACAGAGAAAATAAACAGCTGTGAAAGAACTATAAATTTGGGGAAGATGTGGAGTGAAAGAATGAAAATATTATGCCCAAAGTTGCTAACATATCAAGTAGGAGGACAAATGAATACTGATCAGTGAATTGAAAATATAGATGCCACAAATGGTCCTGGCAAAATGTTCTATCAAAGCCTAATCACAGTATGTTAAGAGAGAAATTAAGCAAATGGTCCATTTACCTCCTATTAATGGGATGGTGTTTCCAGAAAGCAAGCAAAGAGTCAGTGTGGTCTTATCTCATAACACATTAATAAAAATATTGTAGTAAATAAACTAATGGTAATTCTTTGGAGTAGAATTTGTGTGCAGTGAATTATTTCACAGAATGTCACTGGCTTAGTGATGTGGCAATTAAATCTAGACTCTGTAGATTTATGAGGTATGGGTTGCTTGAACATATTAGATAATTGATTTGATGATCTGAGAACAAGGGGATGACATGTTCCTTGGATCTTCCCTGCTGTGTTGACAACCACTCAGCTCCATTAAAGTTCTAGGTCAGAACAAAGGTCTTAGGGCGCTTTCTTTCCTCATCCATACCACTTGAGTATTTGTCTTCTTGAAATTGTTAACAAAGCTTGACCCTGGGTGAAAGCTCAATGAGCTCTGCTTGAAAAAAAGTCTTTTGTTTTAAACTAGCCATAGATTCTAAGTGATGCTGTCAGAAGAAATAGCACAAGTAGGTTGCATTAATGAGCAGAAATTCCTCGTCTTGAAGTTTAGAAGGCCAGAAGTCTGAATTCAGTACACACACTCACAAAATGGTCTTGCTGTGGGCACTAGGAGAAAGGACAATGTCTTTTTTCAAATTAGGCACCTTAGGTTCTATGTGACCTTCACTTGATGTGCCATCTCTCTTTCTTTGTCTGCTTCTATGCCCAGTTTGCTTTTTAAGATCTCAAAGGGGACTCTTAAAATATAACCTAATTAGAAATACACTCATTAGCATACAAAGAAAACCCTATCTTCTACTGGGATTGCATCCACAAATATAAACCAAACTCAAACTCACTGTCAATGAGTCAGTTCTGACATTGCGACCAGATAGGACAGGGTTGAACTATATCTGCCAGTTTCCCAAACTAACTTTTTCAGGCATAGAAAGCCTAATTTTCCCCCTGAGAGGGGCTAGTGGTTTAGAACTGCTAACATTGTGGTAAGCAGCCCAACTCTTAACTCACTCTGCTACCTAGACTCTGGTTCCACAGTAGAAGGGTTGAGATATTTAACAAATAGTTGGCTGGAGGCATAGTTCCATTTCTTTCTTTTTTGGGGGTGGGCATCACTGCCTTCTGGTGGTGGGAGTAAGAGACCCAGCCTTCACTCCTGTGAAGCCGCTGCTGGAATTGAACCTCCATTCCAGTGGGCTGCAGTCCTGCATACAACCACTATGCCACCGTAGCTCAGCCCCATAATTCCATTTGTAAATGAAAGAGTTCAAGGGAAAAATGAATAGAGACAACTCTTTCAAAATCTTTTCTACATATGTGAATAAGGGATACGGTCCGGCTGTAGTAATATTTGAAATCACGATTATTTTAACTTAGTTTTTCATATTTAGAACATCTTCTGAGCTATCTAAAAGAATTAATGTTAGGGTAAGTTCAATTCAAATGCATTTTAAATAGAAATGCTTACATATATTCCCACAAATTAATAATCAAAAATGCTTATAGCGGCATTATTTCTAAAAACTTTAAGCCAGAAACTGTGCATATGCCTCTCAACTAGATCAGCAACTTGTGTCATATTCACATGAAGGAATGCTATACACCTATGAGAATAAGCAACCCGAAATCTATGCAATAATATACATAGCTCTATTTTTTTTAAAGATATGTATTTTTTTTAATTTTTTTTATTTAATTTTTTTTTACAAAACAGTTTTATCACCATCAAAGTATGAATTTATGGTTCAGGGAAAAGAGTAAAGCACTAAAGGTTTGTACAGTATTTAAATAAAATAAAACATAATATTCAATATTTCTGATGAGTTTACTTAAAGTACAGAAATGGACACGCTATTGTGGTAGACATGCTATTAGTTTGTTAGTACTTTCCATCAGGACCCTGTACTGGATAGGGACAGAAAGGAAATGTCTGGAAGTTTTACAATGGTGTGCTTCTTGATCTGAATATAGATTTATCTGATGTTCAATTGTTTTTAATATCTGATCATTTTGCAAATACACTCAGCCCTGCACTTTTTAATTCGTGAGCTTTCCTGTATACATATAAAACTCAAATAAAAGCTTAAACACTTCAGTGCTCTCTGACACTCCTGATTTCCCCTATTCCTTTACTTGGTCAAAACTGTGCTTTTATCATAGTAATCTCTGCAACATGAGTATGGTAGAAAAGAAGGATAGAATGGTTGATAGCGTTTCTCCCAAAGTATCCACATTTGATCTATAGGCAAGAGTGTCACAAAGTAAGGGAGAATTCCATTTGAGGGTAACTGTCATAACTGAGCTAATTAAATGTCATGATGTTATTAGGGACTGTCAAGTTGATTCTAAATCAGAAGACAACAGAAACATTGGTGGTCCGTGAACCATCTCAGCAAGCATCGCTAACCAGTCACTGTGTCAATCGTCTCTTTCGGAGTCTTCTTTTTTATATACTGACACTCTATTTTACCAAGCAGGCTATCCTTAATAGTTAATAGTTATATTAACTGGGTTTTCATGTAAGTATATACACATATTAAAAAAGAAGATTACAGGATCTTTCTTGAAGTAAAATACTGTCTGAAACAGGATAGTATATATTATCTACAGAAAACAGTCTACTTCAAGAAAGATCTAGTAGGGTTCTTTTTGATGATGAGTGCAAAACCATTTCTCTTGAATTTGTCACTCCTGATAGAGTAAGTTATATGAGTGTCTGATTCAAAATAGCTTATTCCAAATGATTTCAGTCCACTAATACTTCACGTATTAGACATCGTGGATGTCTTCCATTAAATTTCTGATGATTTTCTAAACTGATCATTAGAACATTTCATGTTCCAATTCTTAGTGGATGTTTGCATGTTTTGTATATATATATATATATATATATATATATTTATATGTAAACAGTAAAAAATGTGATACTAGGACTTTATTTCAAATATATGCAAGTTTATGCCAAGGAAAATAAAACATATTTAAACATGTCTTTTTCATCAATGACTGGTGATAGACAAGCTTTGTTGGTAATGTGCTTGTCTTAATAACTTTAGGGTGCATTCAGAAATTATTTTGAAAACATAATCAAAACTATGGCTCCTGGTGGAATCGTCTGAGCTAATTGAATTCTAAGCAAAAAGGTTGGCTTAGAGGATGATGGTGGCTATAAGAATTTCATGGTGTTGATCTTAGTATATTTTCTCAAAGGATACACACACAGGAGCTTATTATGAAACTGTTTTAGGAAAATTGAGTAAAGTATTGGTGAGGAAAAGAGCAGGGAATTTGAAGTGAGGAATATTTTTCAATGATGTCAAAGACGTACTTATACTTTGAGGGTAAAACAAGCTTCCCTATGTAAATTTTCTTGCAAATCTTTCCCTACAGGTGGGATATTACTTATTCAGATTTCCTTCGGTTCCCTATATTCAAGAATATTTTAAAGGAATATTATTTGCATTCTTTGATGATGCACAAACTGATCTTTTAACTTGGAAATGTTGAATGATGAAAATATCATGCTCACACCTATATGAACTGAAAGGAGGAGATGTTAAGAGACATTAGTTTCACTTTTTGATATCTTTGTTTAGTAGAGACTTTTTATTATTTTGCAGCAATATTTTTGGACTTCCAAAACACACACACTTAAACTGGTTTATTACTGTGTTTTGACACACACACACATACACACAAAATCTCTCTCTATGACAACTTAAATAAAATGATAAAAATCTTCACACCTCTTCCCTCTATCACTGCATGTCTTTTGGTGTGCTATACTGTGGTCATTTATATGTTTCTCTGATGCACAGAGCTATGTTACCAGCATTTCATTATCAGTAGAAACACTTGGGGTGAATATTTTGAAACATAGCTTCTGGACTGACACCCCAGGAAGAAGACCTGAAGACCTAATTTTGAGGGGAAAAAGATCAATGAAAATAACAGTGGAACATCTCGTAGAGCATAGGAAATTAGCCCCATAAGTTGGAACGAACTTAAAATACAATGAGGGAAAACGGTGACTCTTCAAGATAACGCCTATCCTAATGACCTGGCTAAAGTACTGCTTTTATGACCTTCATTTGCTAACATAGCATGACTCAGAATAAGAAGTAAGGACTGCAAACAACCATTAATAATCAGAACATGGAATGTACAAAGTCTGAGGATAGTAAAATTGTAACTGGTCTGTCAGAGTTAGAGCTTAAACCCTCCTGGTTAGGGGTGAAACCAACCTGTTAATCAATTGGTAGCCTGATGACATCTCTTTGGGGATGTGGCTTTTTGTATGAGAAACTGGGATTCAGAAAACTGGCCCTCTCCCTGCCCCTTCAACTTCCTCCTTACTGGGACTACATTGGACTCTGTGTCTACCTAAGGAGTGGATCACGAGGGCCATGTAATCCCGAGAGTGGTCAGTAATCTTCCATATATGCAGTGACTTTGGACTCACACAGTTCTACCAGTTTGTGATCTTTCTACCGCATCTTCTGTAACACTGGCATGAAGCTACATGGTCTCAAGAGGGACTTCTGGACTAGTATTGGACTTAAGGACAGGAGATGGATTGGCTTGGCTTGCCTTCCTTTGATATAAGCTTACTTCTTGACATAATGATTTCTCTTATACATACCTGTATGCTCAAGTATAAGCTGGCCCTAATATTAGTCAAGGCACCTAGTTTTACCACAAAAACTACATTAAAAATGTGCTGAAAAAACTCAGCTTATACACAAGTATATACGGTTTATATGTGTCATCAGATTTATCTAGACAACACAATCTAACACATAGACAAAGAAAATTTAGTGGAAGGTATGAAGTTTGTTATACTAGGCATTAGTCACCTGAAGTAAATCAAATATTCACTTTCAATTAGAAAATAATATCAATTATGATGAAAAATTGAAGAGAATTGGCAATATAGGTATCAACACAAAAAATGTTTTAATAGGTATCTTGAGCTGCAATGCTGTTGGATGTATAATACTTGCATGCCTACATTGAAAGACAATTTATATTATTATATTTATGCACCAACCACTAATGCAAAAGATGAAAAAACGAAGAAATGATCAAATTCTGCACTCTGAATTGTATGAAATATGCAATCAAAATATATTGTTATACATTGTTGGCTATAATCGAAAAGTTGGAATAAAGAAGGAAGATTGTAAACTGAAAAATAGGCCAAAGTGACAGAAATAGAGCTAAAAAACACATAACATAATTTATCAGTTTTAATATCTTTCCACTGAAAATATCTTTCAATAAAATAATCAAAGATTATACACATTTTCCTCAGCAGAAGAGATGTTCAGGTTTCAAGTCTACTATATCTATACAAAGAGAAGCTAGAAAAGCTGAATGTTATCTCTCATAACAAAGCTCAGAGACCACTCCTAAACAGACCATCAGTTGATAATGTGCAAGTTCAAGTTAAAGCTGGATGGAAATTAAACTGACTTTATTAACTTGGATATATCCCACCTCAGTTTAGAGATAATCTCACAAATATATTTCATGTCCTCAATACTAATAACTGAAGACCAAATGACTTACCCTATGACATCAAGGGCATCATTCACAGATAAACCAAAAGTTCAAGATCAGTAATACATTTGAAATGGGGAGAGGAGCAGATTGGCTTTAAGAAGAGAGTCTGAAATTTGCTCCTGTATATAAAGAAGCTCAAGCAAATGTAAGAAAAGATGATAGGAAAGATATTAAAAAAAAAAAAGAATTCCAAAATGACTCAAGGAGACAATGTATGATTATGGATAATACTTTGAGTAATATGTATGGATAGTATTAGTAATAATACTTACACAAAGACCGGGAATTATGAAGATAAAATGGAAGAGCCTTCTCAGATAGTCTTAAGAATAAAGAACTAGGGCTGAGCCCCGTGGCGTAGTGGTTGTGCGCATGACTATGGCTCACTGGGATGGAGGTTCAATTCCAGCTCCACAGGAGCAAAGGCTGGGGCTCCTACTCCCACCACCAGAGGGCATTGATGCTCAAAGCACAAACAAACAAAACGAAGAATAAAGAACTGAACAAACTTCATACGTTGAGTAGGAATATTGGAAGATACTAGGGACAAAATATTGAAAGACACAGAGAGCATCCAGGAAGAAAGTATGCATAATCTCATTGTTCCAAAAATAAAATTTTAGTTTTAGTAATTTCAGGAACTACTATATGATCGAGAACTTATATTATTGAAAAAGAAGGTTCTAGTTGAACTGAAGGAATTTACCTCAAATCAAGGCTCTTGGAATTGTTAGAATGCCAATTGAGATCTCTCAACATGCTGACATGACCCTGAAAGGATTCACTTTTCAAAACCAAGCAAATTGGAAGAACAGTGTCTGACCAACAGACAGGAAGAATTCTGTGTTTATGCCTATTCTAAACAACGTCTGTACAATAGCCTGGGAATTATTTAACAATATTTTTAACATCATGTAGAATTAATTTTCCTGGAGATAAGTTGCAGCAAAAATAGTTGCATCACTGCATCAATAGAGACCTGCTAGAAATTCAGAAGAAGTTGTGGAAGGAGGAATATGATTGCTAATATTTGAATCAAATCAAACCTATCTTGGCTGGCATAAAAGAAAATATCAGAAAGATGTTTACTTATTTTATTGGATATCCAAAGCCATTTGACTTAGTGTGTCACAACAAAATATGTATAATAACGCAGAGAAGAATTCCATAATACTTAAATCTGCTCAAATGGAACCTCTAAATAGTCCATGAAAGTTATGCAGATCATGAGGTGCTGAAACAATCAGGTATCAAAGAACAACAATCAAAATCAATGGACCAATTGACTCCCGATATCACTGATGACAAATGGATACAAAAGCAAACAAAGTAGAAGAAACGATGGTACCCAGCTAACAAATGAATGAATGCCTGGAATCTCAAAGACTTGAAGATAATCGAGTCACCATGCAGCGCAGAAACAGCAAAGTCCACATGCAGGAAGCACACCAGCATGCGTGATCAAGAGGGGCCGAAGGGAGCAGATATTGAGCACCAAAGAACAAGAATCACATCATTACATTGGAGGAGGAGAGCAGGGTGGGGACCTAAGGGCCACTGGTGGGTAATTGGTCACCCCTTTACATGGGAGTCATGGGGAGGAGACAGACCAGTCGGGGGGCAGCCAGTCAGTGATGATGCATACAAGTTTCCTCTAATTCCTGAAGCCTTCCTCCCCACCCCCCAACCATCATGGGCCCAACTCTACCTTGCAAATCCAGATGGACTGGAGAAGTCAAACTGGCATAGAGGGGAGCTGGAGATATGGGGAAACCAGGATGGATGGGCCCCTTTGGGCCAATGGTTAGATTGGAGATACTGGAAGGGTGGATAGAAGGGGAGGGGGGAACCAACAGCAAGGATATATACACAAGCTCTTATTTGAAGGACGCGCATCAAAGGAGTGGGTTGGAGGAGAGGTCGGGCAGTGTACGATATGACAAAACAATAACAATGAATAAAGTATTGAGTGTTGGAGGGGAGGAGAGACCAGGGGAAGAGGGAAAGGAATGGAAAAGCAGATACTAGGGGCTTAAGGGAAAAGGTGGACGATTGGAAAACAATAATAGAAGTGGACATGAGAGGGTGCTTGATGAGTATGCTTATTTATATACTGTGAAAAACGATGTGTGAGCCCCCAATAAAATGATTGGGAAAAAAATAGTCATGCAAGCAGCACACAAGGATCTTTCTAGTTATCCAAAATGGTTGGTGTGAGATTGTATTATTTCATTGTGCTCATCAATCCCTGTGATGACTAAATAATCCAAGAAGCTGAACTATATGAAAAATAACACATTATCTGGATTTGAAGAAGACTCCTTAGTAGCCTATGTCATGGAAATAAAAAAATTGCCAAAACTGAAGAAAACTTAAAACATTTACTGATGAGGAATAGAAGACTACAACCTTCAGTATATATTACCCCTCCACGAAAATTTAATCTTATCATTTGATCTCACTTTTGACTCATTTTAAATTTGTGCTACTTTTCATTATTTAATTATTTCAATTATTGTCTGCTTTATTTTGGATATTTTCCTGTATATGAAAGCCAGATAGGTAAATCTATAAGGATAAAAACATTACTGGGGTTGGGGAGGGGCACTAATAATATTGAGTTTAAGAAAGAAGAAAGTGTTGTGAAGTTGATCATGGTGACAATTGCACAACTTTTAACATAACTAAACTCTGATTTTGGCTATTATATTAATTATATGTCAACCAAACTGTTTGAAACAGAAAATAAAACACTGTACAAAATAAAAGAGAAAACAAAGTTTCTCACAATGAGATTAGTAAGAAACAATGGAGAAAATTTTGAAATTGTGAAGGATTTCATTTGACTTAGCTCTATAATCAGTGCCTTAGAATGGAGAAGTCAATATATCAAATTAATTATTCCATTGGACAAATCTGTAAATGACCTCTTTAAAGTGTTAAGCAAACAAAAAAAATCCAAAAATACAAAGATGTCACACTGAGGACCAATGTGCACCAAACACAAGCTATGGTACTTCCAAACATCTTCTATACACGAGGAATCTGAGCAATGCATGAGGAAGACCAAAGAGGAACGGATGGTTTTTAATTATGGTGTCTACAAAGGATATTGAATAAGCACTACAGTGAAATAATTTTTGTATGGCTGTTCTATCCATGTCTCTGTACCTCCTACCAAATGGCCTTTGCACTATGCAAATAGGATTTGTAAGGGAGATAGGAAGTTGTCATTGCAATTCCTCTCTGTATTTGGAGAGCCACCTCAGAAGCACTGAGAAGGAATTCCAGGGATCCTCAAGAAAGGAGAGTAACCAGTAGTTCCAAACCCCTCCCTGAAGTGACGGCCGTGGAAGAGGCCATGAAGACAAGACAAAACGACCCTGAGACAGAGCAGTGGAACACCACCAAAACTATTAGATTGCTGAGCAGAGTAGTTGGTCAGAGGTAAAGGGATCACATGGCTGAGAGGATCAGAGCAACTTGGCTGGCATCTGGCTAAGAACCAATGGCAGTATCCTTAATGTTTCTTGATCCTAGTTTGTGATACTTTGTGATACTTTTCCCAACCCCTCCACTATAGTGTGTGTAGTCTGTAAGATCTCTATGGCCATTGCAACAAAGAGTCATAGGGGAAGGTTTAGGTATCAGACTAGAAAGGATCAAGGATGGAGGCAATCCACAATGGTGGAAAATGATCTGTAGTTGATGTGGAAGTTGATTCTCTTTCCCTTTTGTGTAACTAGAAGAAATCAGTTGTAGTTTCCTGTTTTCACAAGAAGGGACTATCAGAAGAACCAAGACATCTCTTTTGAATAAAAGACAGAGTGCTTCTTGTAAGTTAGGATGGTGGTAATTCTTTTCAAATGCTTATGACATGTTATCAGGCAGCACCAATTCCTGGAGTAGGACACCATGCTTTATAAAAAAAAATAGAAGAAAAGCATAAATGAGATAGCTTGCTTGACACAGTGACTGCAACAATGTACTTAAACAGCAATGATGCTGAGAATGGAGCAGGATCTGTCAGGATTTCATGTTTTGTGCATTTGATCCCTCCAAAACCAACTTCCAAACGCCTTGCATGAGTCACTGCTGACTCAAAACGACCATAGAGGAAGGATAGAACTGCCACTGTGAGTCTCTAACACTGTCACTAGGAATCAGAATCCACACAAAAGCATCTGACAACTAGTGTTGTAGCCAAAGGTAGGAATTGATTGCACTCAAGTCCCTTAAATGAATATTAATACATTTTCTCTCCTGTTTTCCCACTGTTCTCTAGTAGTTAACATTAATAGCATTTATGAATAATAGATAGTTATTGTTCCCTATTTGCATATTGATTGTATAATGTGCTACCAGAAAAACAAGCACACTTCTTTTGAAGCACTAAGCTTATTAGAAAGAGAGGTGAGATTTAGTCTTGTGTGCTTTTGACACATTATCTGGAGTGTGCAGATGCTGGAGAAGAGCATCTTGCTTGGTAAAGAACAGGGTTAGTGGGGGGAAAGACCCTAAACAAGTTACTTGACACAGTGCTTGCAAAAATAGACTTAAACATTGGGTTGTGACAATGCTTTCATGTTGAGAGCCTATAGAGTCATTCTGAATCATACTGACCCTATGTACAACAGAGCTAAACTCTGCACAGTCTTGGGCCACCCTCACATTGGAGTCACTGTGTCAGTCCATCTTGTCACGGGCCTTCCTTTTTGCACTGGCCCCCTAGTTTACCAGACATGATGGTGTAGAACTGGATAGTGTCTTATTCTATTGTAGAGAGGGTGCTATAGTTAGCACAGTCTTGATGCCACCTAACAACAAGGTGGATCTTCCAAAGAACTGAGATAGTATAGAAAGGGAAAGTGGTGCACACCAACAACCTAGCATTTTCTTTGACCAAATATATATGTTCAGTTTACCCAAGTGCATATCCTCAAGCTTCCTAATACCCTAGTCTGTCGAGCTTGACTTTATTGAAATTAGGAGTGCCACTACAACAATGAACTTTGAAAATTTGTGCCTCCCTCAGAAAAGGGTTCAATCAAAAAAGGTCAATGTATTTTCATTTGGGAACATTCAATTATCTCTTCTGCCTTGGTGATTTGCATATTTTGTCCACAATGCATGATAACACATTTGCTTTAAAATCGTCATGACCTATAGATGTGTCATTTTTATTTTTGTGGTTACTGCTGAGTAAATAAATTGAGAAAGTTCTACAGCAATGTTTCAGTCATAGCCGAATATATAAAAGTTGGGGCAGAATACAGAGCAGGCTATTGCAACTGTTCTCATCAAAGTTGTTTTTTGTGTTGTTTTCTTTCTCTAAACTTTTCACTGAGCCAATTAGCATCCATAACACTTTCTGAGTTGCTTTTAGCGTCTTACACATTTTAATTTTAAACTGACTTATCTTTTTTAGCATCCCTTATTTCCTTAAGCAGGCGATCACTAAACAAAAAGGTACAAACAATAAAATGCATACCTCTGACTTTATAAATATATTGAATATACAGAAAAGAAACAAGCAAAAAACTATACAGAAACACCTTATTCTTATGACTTGAGCCTGAAAAACATTTGTAAACATTGTGTGTTTTACATCACAGTGTGCTTGAAATAACACCATTCTAAGTAGGTTTTGATTAATGAGATCCACAACAGGTTAATAGAATTGAAATTTGACCCAGTTTTTACACTGAAAGGCTAGATATAATATTTATGTAACTCAAGTTACAATTTGAAAAGACAACAGAGCTTCAGAGTTCTTTTGTTTTCCTCATTTATTTACACATTATGGCTATATGTTTGTTTATTTATTTATTTATTTATTTATTTATTTATTTTTAGGATCAGGGAAAGTAGCTTAAGGGCCATAGTGCAATCTTTAATTATGGTGAAAATAATATTTTAAACAACTATTATAAACAAATCTGTGTCACTACTTAATTCAATTACTGATAACTGACCAAACTGTTTTCCAGTAGACAAACTCATCTAACACTCCTTCAAATAAGATAACCCTTAAGAAAAATGCCAAGACCCACTCATAGCTTCCATTTTAACAATTTTACTGAGCTTTTCTCTGAGATTTAAGATCTTCATTTCAGAACTGTTTTAAACAGGATCAGAGTGCTTTGTTTAATCGCCCTACTTTTAAATGAGTTTATAATTCATCTTGTTCTAAAAATAAACTTTAAAATTCAAAGGAGAAGCATGTGTAAATATGTATTTTATGTCTTTAAGAAAGGGTCTTCCTTTTGTAAAACCCCAAAACTTTCCTGAACTTTGGACGGTGTTTCACCTGGCTTTATCAATCACTTATTCACTCTAGAAAGGAGGTGTGGGGGGGGGGGGAAGGGGTATCACATGTATTTTAGACATTTCATAATTATCTCTTACTATGTGTCTACATCATGTGGATCATTACATTACAGATCATAGAAATTGTGTGCTATGTAAAAATATTGTGTTCATGACTAAGATGTTGAAACGGTGGAATTCTGCAACCAATTCACCTACACAAATAGCTTAGGTCTGACTTGACCCACAGTTTTCAGCCTAAAGCCCTCCCTTGAGTAACTACCCTCTGGTCATTGCTAGTTGCCATCAAGGTGAGTTGTTGAATTTTTGGAAATTTAGGTTCCAGAGAACAAAACATTTTCTGGTTCTGTGTTATTTTCATGATCATTGGTATGCTGTCGCTATTAACTGCATGGAGCAGGTTGACATTCGTAGTAAGCCGACTTCCAACAGATGGAGACACTGCTCTGGGGCATCTCACAGCCATTGGTTTTGAGCCCCTTGTTGCCACCACTGTGTCAATTCAGCTCAGCAACTGTCTTCCTCAGTTAATGACCCTCTGCTTTAATAAGTATGATTTGCTTTTCCAGAGACTGGTTTCCTAATAACCTGTCCAACACGTGAATTTTGTTACCTTCTCATCATGTGGCTGGTGTTTCTTCCAAAATAGATTTGTCACTTCCTTTTGTAGTACACCGAATTTTTAATATTCTTCATCAACACTGTAACAAATGAATCAAGTCTTTGAAAGTCTTCATTATTCATCATTGATATATTACTGTATTATACAAATGGAAGTTACCTTACCCTAAGCAAATTATCACATGTGTCTTTTTTTTCTAGTCTTCAGTCTTCTTGTAGTAAGCCTGGGAGACTGTTTTTCCTTCTGGTGAATGGACTATACATGAAAGTATTTTCAATCGGAGGCAATTGAAAGTGAATGGAAATGTTCTTATTCTTTATTCCCTACTGTCACAAATATAGAGGATACTTGCTGGTAGTTACTGTATATGATTGCTTCAGTCTGAATGATTGAGTGTCTATATGGATTAGAAGTTCCTTTCAGTACCAAAATGTGTTTTAGATACCTAAAAGACAGTGATATTTTAAGTTGAATTTTTTACTCCTAAAACAACTATATCCTCAATAGTCCACTGTCTGTTGAGTCAGAATCACCTGAATTCCTTACTAAAGCAAAACTGAGTGATTACATTGGTTCTGAGTGATTATGTTTTCTTTCTAAAATGATACATATTTTTCATAGTTCTAAGCGAATTGCATCAAACAAGAAATTTATTCAAAGATTTTGGAATTTCACAGTTGAAGAATAAAATAAAAGAAACAAAGCTAAGTAAAATACACAAAGGAGCAGTAAAATGAAGTTAATATTATTTATTTTTTATTATTATTTTTGCTTTGAGAACAATAGTCATCCTTTAAATCTATAAAGGAAAATGCTACTCCTTTATTTTAAGTTGGGGAAGGAAAAACATTGTACGATATCCTGGACCTTTTTATTTCTTTAATGAATTACATTTATCTTATCCTCTTATAGTATCTTTGAAGTTAGGGTCCCCTGAATGAGACTGACAAAAATATCTTGATAACAGATTTCAATTTATAGGGTTTCAGGGGTGAAGAGAGAGAAACTTGGTGAATAGCTGCTGGGAGAGTCTAAATTTTAATTCACAAAGATTCCAGAAAAAAATAAGATTCAGAATTTTAGGTAGTGTTTGTTGTTATTGTTCTTATTAAGTTCTATTGAGATGGTTCCATCTTGTAGCAACCCTAATTATAACAACAACAACAACAACAACAAAACTGCCATGCCCCATTTCAACAGCACAAATAGCCCCATACCTGTGGCCATGGTTGCAGCCACTGTGTAAATGTATCTTTTCAAAGGCCTTCCTTTTTTTTCACTGTCCCTCTACTTTCCCAAGAATGACATCCTTCTGCAGAGACTGGTCTCTTTTGTGAACATGTCCAAAGTTCGTGGGACAAAAAATCTCAACATCCCTTCCTTTAAGGAACATTCTGGCTGTACTTCTACCAAGATAGACTTATTTGATATTATGTAGTCAATGGTATTTCCAATGTTCTTCTCCAGGATGATAATTCAAATGCATAAATTCTTCTTAGTTCATTCTTATTCAATGTTCAAATTTTACAGGCATTTAAGATGATTGAAATACAATGGCCTGAGCACCTTGCTTTTTAAGATTCTATGCAGGTCTTTTGCAGCAGATTTACCCAATGCAATTCTCACTTGGATATCTTTACTGTTGCTTCCCTGAACAATGAGTGTAACTCCAAGCAAATTGAAATCTTTGATAGTGTGACTATTTTCTCTATTTACTGTGATGTTACCTATTAGTCTAATTGTAAGGATTTTGGTTTCTTTTCCATTGTGTTGGAATGCATAGCACAGGTTGCAATCCTTGACCTTCATCAGTAAGGTCGTAAAGGTTCCGTCACTTACAGCAAGTGAGTCTATGCCATCTGCACATCTCAGGTTGTTCGTAAGCCTTCGTTTAATCCTGATGCTACAGTCTTCTGCAAATAAATCAGCTTCACGGGTTATTTGCTCAGCATATAGATTGAATAAGAATGGTAAGAGGATAAAACCCTGATGCACACTTTCCTGATTTTTCTCTTGATCAACTGCCTCTTGATCCTTGTACACGTTTCTCATAAGCTTTATTTTGTTTTCTGGAATTCTGATTCATCTTAAGGCTATTCATAGTTTGTTATGATCAGAGGACAGGTCCTCAAACTTTTTAAACAGGGGGCGAGTTCACTGTCCTTCAGACCATTGGAAGGCCAGACTACAGTTAAAAAAACAAAACAAAACTATGAACAAATTCACTGTGGGCCCGGGTGAGTCAACTGCTAAGCAGGACAGCAGCGGTGGGCTGGATAAATGTCCTCGGCGGGCCACGTGTGGCCCACAGGCTATAGTTTGAGGACCCCTGATCTAACAGTAGAATTCTTTGGCATTGTCAATAAAACATAAGGAAACATCTTTCTGTTATTCTCGGCTTTTAGCCAAGATCCATCCACAATAAGCAATGTTATTCTTTGTTCCATGTCCTCTTCTGAATCTGGTCTGAACGTCTGTCAACTCTCTGTTAATGTACTGTTACAACAGTTGTTGAATGATCTTCAGCAAAATTTTACTTGCATGTGATATCAAAGAAATTGTACTATAGTTTGAGCATTCTGTAGGGTTACCTTTCATTGAAATGGGTGTAAACATGGATTTCTTCCATTCAGTTGGCCAAGTAGCTATCTTCCAAATTCCCAGAGTAGCTAAAAAAATAACTGTTTTCAACGTTTCATCAGCTTGTTGAAACATTTCAACTGGTATTCTGTCAATTACTGGAGCTGGGGTTTTGGCTAACGCTTTCTTGAACTTCCTCTTTCATACCATTGATTCTCGTTAATATGCTACCTCTTGAAATGATGGAATGTTGGCTAGTTCTTTTTTATTCTATGACTCACTGTGTTCTTTCTTCTCTTGCTGCTTCCTGCATCATTCAATATTTTGCCTTTAGAATCTTACTGCTGCAACTGAGGCTTGAATTTTTTCTTTAGTTTTTTTTTTTCTGTTTAAAATATGCTGAATTCTCTCTCTCTCTCTCTCTCTCTCTCTCTCTCTAACTCTAGATCTTTGCACATTTCAAATGGTCACATGTATTTACTTTTCAGGAATTTTTCTTTTCTTTTCAGCTCTTTGACTTTATCATTTATTCCACATGCCTTGGCTACTTTAAGATTAAGAGCAAATTCCATAGTCTTGTCTGACATCTATACTGATCTTTTCTTCCTTTCCTGTCTTTTCAATGACCTTTTGCTTTCTTCATGAATAATATTTAAGAAGCCTTCTCATAATGCACAAGGCCCCCTTTCATTATTGTTTGGAAAGTAAAATTTGATTTTGAAATGTTCATGAAATTCAAGTGGGGTAGGCTGAATTTTATATATGGCTCTTGTGAACTTGTTTTAATTATCAACTTTAATCTGAGCTTAGCTAAAAGGAGTGTATTTTCTGTTTCACAGTCTGCCCCTGACTTGCTTTTAGCTAATGAGTTTGAGCTTCAGCTGATGCCTTCTTACATATATGATCAGTTTTATTTCTCTATATTTCATCTAGAGAAGTCTGTGTATGTTACCTTTTTTGTTGTTGAAAAAAAGTATTTTCTCTAAAGTTGTCGGTCTTGTAAAGTTCTATCATAAGGAACTCAGTCTAGTTTTTATCACCAAATCCATATTTTCCAACTACTATTACTTCTTCTTTGTTTCCAATGTTGCATTCTAACTGCTAGTAATTATCAATACATCTAGATGGCATATTTGATCAATTTAAGAATGAGGACATTGGTAGATTCTTCAATCTGCATCATTAGATTTTGAGGTTGGTGCCTAAATTTGAATAATAGTGTATTAAATGGATTTCCTTGAATAGTATACACATTATCATTTCACAGACAGCACAATACTTCAAGAAAAATCTTCAAATGTCCCTTTTAAGGAAGAATGCAATACCATTACTCTTGATTGTGTCATTCTCAGCATAGTAAACTATTTTGTTTTCTGCTTCATAATGATCAATACGAATCCATTTTGACTCACTAAGCCTAGAATATTGATCTTTATGCATTCCATTTCATTTTTATGACTTTCAATTTTCTGAGATGCATACTTCGCACATCCCAGGTTCCAATTATTATTGAATCATGCTCCAACAGCAAATAAAGGCCCAGATGGCTGTATTCTACTGTGCTGTATTTCATCCATGTGATCATTGGAGACAGCTCTTTTTCAGTCATATTTTCAAAGGCTCATCTTCTGGGACTGTTTCAGATACTTTTCTTCTTCTATTAATTAGTCCTTGAGACTAGTCTTATATTAATTCTTCTAAACAAAATCATTGCCATCAATATGGTGACACTATGATTAAGTATTGAACCAAAGCAACTAACAATGGTATATTCACACTGCCTTAATAAAATGGATTTGTATTCAGGTATCAAAGATAAATTATACTGATTGATGGAATGACACCTTGTATTCCAGTATAGAATATAAATAGTATGGTATGTATTGTTTTCTAATGAGTAAACAAATATTTTCAAAATATTTATGAATTTTATTATGAAAGATCTTTAAACTAAAAAAAGAATTATATTGCTTTGTTTAAAAAAACCTGCAAAATGAATTATATTTTTAGTTTATGAAGTTTAAAGATGACAAGAAAAGACTTACAATGTAACATCTTAAAATAAAGTTGTTGTGTGAGATATCAAAGTGAAATGGCCCCATGTGTATTATAATTTGAGTAAAGGAAGTCAACATGTAAAATTAGAATATTGACTTTAATATTTTAGAATAATAAACTTTGGTAACTATAAATGTATCATATAATAATGTTCCATGGGCAACAGTGCTAAAGTATGTGTAATTTTTAAAAGATCTAAACTAAGAAAAGGGATTATGACCTCATGAGTAGATATTCTATTTTGTTTTGGTTTGGTTTGGGGGGGGCACCACTGCCCTCTGGTGGTGGGAGTACGAGGTCCAGTCTTTGCTCCTGTGGAGATGCTGCTGGATTTGAACCTACGCCACTGGGGCTCAGCCCAGTATTCTTTTTTCAAATCAAAAGCAGATATGGATTGTTTTGATAATACTAAAGAAGAATGTATAAGTGACTTCATTTTCTATTGTTACCAGAGCAGAAATGAACCAAATGAATGACTTTATTTTACAGAACAAAAAAATATATATTTTTTAGATCTTCCTCAGTTGTATTTTGAGTGCTTTTGGACCTAAGGGGCTCATCTTCCAGTGTTGTCTCTGATAATGTTCTGCTTCCATTCATTAGTCCCTTGGTATCTGATAATTTTTGCTGCAACGCATATGGTTTCTTGCTGCTGATTTTGCCAAAGGGAACAGTCTATTTCTTCTTTTATCCTGTTCTTAGCCAGAAGCTCTACTGAAGTCTGATCACTTGAGTGCTCCCGTGGGTGTTTCAGACGCCAGTGCCATAGCTGCCAGCAACATACAGGCCACCAAAGTACCCCGAACTGGCAGAGAAGTTGTTATCAGGTATCTCCATGTCGGTTCCACATAATGACAACCGTAAAGGCAAGACGAGACATTGTCCCTTCTTGTTGTTACCAGACCCAGACCCATAGCGACTCTAAGCACAGCAGAATGCACCACTGCCTGGTCCTGACCCCACGGACGCAGCCACCATGTCAGCCCACCTTGTTGAGGGCCTCCTTCTTTTCTACTTTACGAGACATGGTGTGCATCTCCAGGGACTGGTCTCTCATGAAAATGTGCGCAAAGGAAGTAAGAAGAAGTTTTGCCATCCTATTGTTTAAGGAGCACCCTGGCTTTCCACAGGTCAGTTTGTTCTTTAGCGGTCCAGGATACTTTTGATCTTTTTTTCAAGCACCACAATTCAAATGTATGTATTTTTGTTCAGTCTTCCTTATTCAATGGCCAGCTTATGTGTAATGGAGACTGCCAGGGCTCGTGTCGGATGCACCTTTGTCCTCAAAGTAATACCCTGCCTATTAAATATTAATAACAGTCAGGTGCAGCAAATTTACCTAGTGCAATATGTCTTTTGATCTCTGGACGGCTGCTTCTATGATCCTTAATTGTGAACCCAAATAATATTATGATGTTACCTATTGGTCCATTCATAGGGAGTTGGGTTATAATACATACCATTTCAGCTCACTAGTGCCTAAAATCTCGATCTTCATGCATTCCACTCTGTTTTTGATCCTTTTCAATTTTCCTAAAGTCATGCAATGTACATTCCAAGTTCTAATCATGAGAAGATTTTTGCAACTGTTTAGCTTTAACTTGAGTCAAGCTCCCCAAAAACAATGTTTTCAAAGTTTCCAACACCTCCCCCCACCTCTTACGCCCCCGGGTTTTACCCCATATGTATCACCATGGTTGAATCTAGTTCCAGAAAGTACCTCCTTATCAGTCCCATCTCAAGTGCCTTTGGATCCTAACGGTCTAGCTTCAGGCACTATCTCCACTGATGTTCTGCTGCCATTATTAATAATTTCAGTACCTGCCATTGGTTCCATGAAATACAGAATGATTTGTATTGTTTATTTCTTCTCAAATGTGCATCTGGTTCCTTTTTCATCTGCTGCTTTCAGCATCACAGCAACACACACTGCCACAGTATCACATGCCAGACAAGTTGGGGAAAGTCTATGTTTTATTCCTATAAAAAAGTATTGTGCAACATATTCACTCAATGTTTACACTGTTTCATTTCTTGAAAACTGCTTCACTGAGCAATGATCATGAACAATGGTGTTTTTCTATCTTTTAAGATTCTGTGAGGAATATTGTTTTCTGTATGTTGAAGTATGATCTATACCAAAGGCCCCAGTCCTTGACCTTCATCAATAAATGCCTCAATTCCCCTTTCATTTTCATCAGAAGAAGACTGTCATATGCATATCAGGTTGTAAATAAATCTTCCTTCCATCCTAATGTCCTGTTTGATACTTTTGATAAAGTTCCCTTTGGGGAATC
Source organism: Nesogale talazaci (assembly GCA_004026705.1). Taxonomy (NCBI): domain Eukaryota; kingdom Metazoa; phylum Chordata; class Mammalia; order Afrosoricida; family Tenrecidae; genus Nesogale; species Nesogale talazaci. The sequence continues at coordinate 114,840 of PVJH01000939.1, forward strand.
ATTTGCTCCGAACTCAGATTGATAATATATGGAAAGAATACTATTCTGATCCAGATATTTCCTCACTTTTAGCCTCTTTTTCTATTGGAATGAATGCATCTTGGTCCATGCTCTGCATAAACACAATTAACTGTGCTGGAATAGCCATTTCCAGCAATTTTATTGATCCCCATATATATATATACAGTTTACTGCATTTCCTTCATCAAGCAAAAACTTCTGGTGGCCCCCGCTTTCAGCAAAGGTCCATATGACTTCAGTAATGACATCAATCATTCTGTCTTCTCATGAATCTCCTTTGTCTTGCTGGCACTTCCCTTTCAATGTATTGCTGTGACTCTTTGAAATGTCTTCAGTAAAATTTGACCTATATGTGATATTATATGTTCAAGTATCACTCTTCAGAGCTCACTGCCATCGAGTCAATTGTGACTAGAGTGACCCTGGAGCACAGGACAGAACTGCGCCTTGTGAGTTTCTGAGACTGTAATGTTTTTATTTTTCTTTTCAAATACTTGTATTGGGGGTTCTTACATCTCTTATCACAATCCATACACTCATCTGGTGTGTCAGGCACATTTGCACCTATGCTGCCCGCATTATTTTCAAAACATTCTCTTCCCACTGGAGCTCCTGATATCAGCTGTCCGTTTCTTCCAGCTCCCTCCCCTGGCCATCCTCTTTCATGAACCCTCAATAAGTTTTTGACTATGATTTCCACATCTTGCATCATCCTATGTCGACCCTCACCCACTTTTCCATTATTCATCTTCCTGGGAGGGGGCTCTACTTTGATCCTTAAAATCAATTCCCCTGTTCCCCCCCCCCACCATCCCCTAATCCTACTGAAATCTCCACTTTCACTGTTGATCCTGGAGGGTTTATTCAACATGAATTCCCTGAGTTGTGGGCAGTGTGCATGCTCTGGTCTAATCTGATTTCTAAGGTAGAATTGAGGTCATGATAGTGGGATGAAGAAAGCACCAAAGAGATAGGGGAAAGTTGTGTGTTTCATTGGTGCTGTACTGCACCTTGACTGGTTCATCTCTTCCCTGTGACCCTTCTGTGAGGGAATTTCCAATTGTTTATAGATGGATTTTGGGTCTTCATCCCTGCCCATCCTAATTCACCATGGGTAAGGTTTAATTCTGGGTCTTAGATGCCTGATACCTGTTCCCGTATACACCTCATAATCACACAGGCTGGTGTATGTCTTCCATGTGGGCTTTGTTGCTTCTCAGCTGGATGATCACTTGTTTATCTTCAAACCTTTAAGACCCCAGATGCTGTATTTTTTGATAGCTGGGAACTATTAGCTTTCTTCACCATATTTACTTATACACCCATTTTGTCTTCAGAAATCTTGTTAGTAAAGTGAGCCTCACAGAAGGCCAGGATTTTAGAAGAAAATATGTCATTGTGTTGAGAGCTACTCAAGTCAAGGCCTACTTCCATTCCTCTCGGCTACATTGCCCTTGCTTAACCCCAGACAAGCATCCTACACCCTCATCACCATTGATTTTAGAGCGAAGTGATTTTTAGATACACAAGCCACCATTTAACTTAGAAACAACTAAGTCCACATGAAAGAAATACAACAGCCTGTATCACTACATAATGTCAACAGGATCAGTTATCAGGCATCAAAGAACAAAAAATCTTATTGCATGCCTACCTTCCTGATATCACTGAAGACAAAAATGTGCATAAACAGATGTGGTGAAAAAAGCTGATGGTACCCGACTATCAAAAGATATTGCATTTGGGGTTTTGAAAGTTTGAAGGTAACAAATGGCCATCTAGCTCAGAAGCAGCAAAGTCCACATGGAAGAAGCACAAAGAACTGAAAACTATATCACAATAAATGAAGGGGAGTAGAGATTGGGGACCCAAAGCCCATCGATAGGGAATGTGATATTTCCTTATAGAAGGGTTGTAGGGAGTACACAAGCCAGACAGGGGACAATGTAGCAATGATGAAATATATAAATTTCCTCTAGTTCTTTCATGATTCCGTTCCCACCCCACCCCTGCCCCGATTAGCATGATACCAATTCTACTTTACAAACCCAGCTAGACCAGAAGATATACAGTGGTGTAGATAGAAACCAGAAACATAGAGAATCCAGGGCAGATCCCTTCAGGACTAGTGGTGGGACTGACAATACAGGGAGGGTAAAGAGATGGTGGGGTCGAAAGGAGGAACCAATTATAAGTGCCTACATATAGCCTCCTCCCTGTGTTACAGACCATAGGAAAGTGGTGGAGGGAGACATCGCCAGTGTAAAATATGACAAAATAATAAAAATTTATAAATTATCAAGGTTTATTGAGGGAGGAGGGAGCAGAGAGGAAGGGGGAAAATAAACTGATACCAAGGTCTTAAGTAGAAAGCAAATGCTTTTTTTTCCTTATGTTTTTTTCCTTTGTTTTGTTTTGTTTTTTGGCCATCACTGCCTTCTGGTGGTGGGAATAGGAGGCCCAGCCTTGCTGCTGGATTTGAACCTCCAACCCGGTGGGCCGCAGTCCCGCGCACAACCACTATGCCACCAGGGCTCAGCCCAAAATCAAATGTTTTTAGAATGATGAGGGCAACAAATGTACACATTGACATACAATTGGGGGATGGATTGGGATGAGTTATATAAAATAATTTTAGTGATTTTTTTATAGTTTAAATGATATATTTTTATTTCTTAATAATTTTTTTCATAACCTACCTGAAAGATTCAATTAGATTATTCCTTTAAAATGATCTAATTTAGCTTTATTACAATGATACTTACTACAGCAGTGAATGATTTATTCACATTTTTGTTGCTGAATTTTAAATGGTTTTGTTTTTCAAGCTTATTTTCTCACAGAATCCAAGTCCATGTGCTTTTTACAATGCATTTGGATTGGTTCATGTTAGCATGTCTTTTTGCTAATGTTACATTAACATATCTGCACAATATTTTCATGGGTATTTCATGGTACAATTGAAACTCTAATAATGGCACTCTTAATAAAATTATCCCTGATCTTTTTCGAGGCCAATATCACACCTCGTCAGGGGATCCATTTGTGTTTTAATCTTTGATATGCTCTAAATCAAGGCTTCCTTATGTCAAAATTGAACCAGAACTAAAATTTAAAAATGAGAACAAATCTCTAAAGGCTTTCCTGACACTTGTTTCTGGCTGAACATAAATGATCAAGACCTATATCAGGGAGAAAGGAGTATAATACAGTTGGAGCATAAGCAAAAAGCCACTGTAAGGTGACGGTTCTCTTTAAAACATGGCCACTCCAGGTGATTTCGAAGCACACTGGCAAAGGATCATGGCCTCCCTGGGGCTACCATTTGCAAAGAAGTATGATGATCCAAATGAAAATTAAGTATAAATGATACCTGCAGAAAAGTGAAGGGACTATCCCTTCTAATTTATTTGTTAGATAAAGCCTTTGCCAATTATGTTTACTCTAATTAATGGTGATTCTCTTATTAATTGAGAGGAACCAGTGGGTCCTATATGTTTGAAACTTTCTAAATTCTCTATTAATCTGAAGAAATATACTTCACTTTTATTATTATCAGTTGCTCCGTTCATAGTATGAAAGCGAGGAAACATTTACATTAAAGGTTCAGGAAGATGTGAAAGAAAAAAATTATCCAATAAACACTTAAATTGTGAAGCAGACAAGTACTCATGGCTTCAAACTTTTATCTTTTTACATGCCCGTCTGATTTAAGGAAGCTTAACTCAACAGAATGTCAACCTCCATCCACTTCCTGAAGTTTTTTTTTTTTTTTTCTGACAAGAGGATTAATTAGTACCTGGAAAAGTCACCCTTTTCAGGGTTTCAGTAATTGCTCAACTACTAGCTAAGTCTAAAGGCATTTCAAGAAACATGAGGGTGATCTGCTGGCAATGTAACAGGTGCATTTTGCATATACAGTCCAACAGTAATCACAGGATGAATGAGAAATAATTTTGGTAGGTAATTTTGCTCTTTCTTTGAATTGTTCCATTCACCAAACAGTTTGTTCAGCTGAGACCGCTTGTCTCTATTCATGTGAACACCAGTGCTTCTCACCTTCAGGGGAGGCAAATATGTCATCTGATTCAAGATACCAGTGATAAAGATCATGAAATGATGGTAAATTTGGCATGAGAACAAAAGCATGTGACTGTTCTTTTTTGAATGCAGCTCTAGCATTTCATCTTCTTAATCATTCGTAGTGGTTGTAAAACATTGGAAATAACACTGCTGAAAAGATTAGTAAACATTTTAAGAAAAACTTGGCCCAAAGATAATAAGATTACATTTGATATTGACACATAGTTCCCTATATCAATTTTCCTCCTCCTCTATTGATGTACATTTGTACAATTTGCAAAACATCTATGACTTCCTATGCTCAGAGAACAGGTTTGGGTTTTAAAATAAAGTACCTTGGAAGAAATCCCTGGTGATCCAATCTCCCCCAAAACTCTTCTATTAAAAATCTTAGGATGGCTAATTCTGTGATACACAAGAGGTCACCTGGAATCAGAATCAACTCAACCTCAATGGGGTTTTTTAAATGGTATAGTGTGTAGAACATCTGCTTGACCTAATGATTTATAACACATACTGCCACCCAGATGATTCCAACTCTTAGTGGCCTAACACAGGGTTTCCCAGCTGTAATTCTCTCTGGGAGCAGAGAGCTTCATTTTTTCCCCAAGTGACTGGTGCATTTGAATCTCTGAAATTATGTTTAACTTATCGTGCCACTACAGCTCCTCCATCATTCCTAATGACACCCCTTAGTAATCCTTTTTCCAATGACTTAATTCCAACTCACAGGGATCCTACAGGGCAAAGTAGAATTGTCTCTTTGAGTCTCTGAAACTCAAATCTTTATCGGAGGAAACAGCCTGACATGGATGCATTGTTTGGCCACTGATTTCTTCAGGGGGTAGGGATGGGAATTTTGATTTAGGACGACAGTGTTGCAACTAAATGCAGCTTGCAGGGAATTGCCCCAGGCCAATGGATTGTTTGTAGACACTCATTCTCATTCTTCAAGCTGCTTGGCTCTTCAATAAAGCCTTAACAGTAATGACTACTTTCTACATTACTTCATTTCTTCCAAGTTTACAAGCTGAACTCCCTGTGGACCCATCATTCATTCTCTTCCCAATTGAGGAAATATTGCTTTTGTTTCAGCAGTAACTCTCTCTAAGCTGAAGCCTTTACCAACTGTGATTCAGATTCACATGGGAGATCCTCTGCAGTAATGGAAGAGAAGCAATGGACTGGTTGTGTCAGTTGTCAAATAGAACCCCAATACTGCCAGATCATCTCCTGGCCTACGTCTTTTATAGCACTGCTGTAGGAATTAGTATAAAAAGCCCTTTGAGTATATTTTTCCCCTAAAAGCTTAGAAAAAGTTAACTCTTAGAACAAAAGCAAAATTCTGATCCACCAATGTATCAAGGTCAAGGTATTGCAAAGAAAAGAGGTACCCAGGAGAGACACTTGATTTTGAACCTCATCAGATGAATCCAGTGTGTCATGGCATCATCTACAGTGCTGTGGAGCAAAGCACTCCCCTTCTTCCACTCTCTGAACTTTCTTCTTCAGGCAGTTTGCAAATGCATGGATACCTCCTTCTAGCAAAGTCTGCTCATCGCAGGTGCACTGCTGGGATGGCAGATCCTCTTCTTTGGCAGAAGCCCCGGCGTAAACAGATACATGCCCAGGAAATCTAGTGTCCATTCCTGGGAAGGTCAAATCCAGATGAATCGAAAGAAAGTTACTTTTCCATCAGGTGATTTTCATCTAAATTCAATAATGTTAGAAAGCACAGGTCCTGGAGACAGAGCTATGGAGATAAGTCTGACTCATTTAGCGGTGGTAGTAAACCTGGGAAGCTGACTGAAATGAGCAAACGCCAGTAATGCTGGGAAACAAGTGTTCACACCTGTTAACAGCTGTGTGGGTTTGCAGCACCAGGTGTGCTATGTAAATACAAGTTAATGCCACATTTATCACTTATTAAGAGTCATCAAAATGCATCGTGCAGACTATCCCTCTGGCAATTGTCACAAATAAAAGAAGCCGGGTGCCATTTGTCAGGGGTCTCAATTAAGGGAAGGCATAAGCACTATGTAAACAGAGGGTTTTTATCCAATAGACTCCAAAAGATCATTCTGCACTAAGAAAAATAGTTAAGGAAAACTCTCCCCAAACCAGATACCTGGAAATTTTCCACAAACCACTCAAGTGTAATATTTTCACAAAACCAGTGAAAGAATTCTTAGTGGAATTTTTGTTGTTGTTGGCAGCCACCGAGAGGTGTGCATGTACAGATGTGTCAAAGAATTGTGATGAAGAGCTCTAGACTTATGATTAAATTTCTGGAGAATTAATCAAAGGCTAAACTTGCCAATTTTCCAATTATATATTATATATAGTCTGCTTTAATAATGGGGAAATGTCTGAGCTGCAGAGTTTCTAGGTCTTAGATAAACAATTAATTTCATTGCAAATTCTTCCTACTGATAAAGAAGATGTGTAATAGACAGAATGTTCCCAGCATGAATATTGAGCCTTGTGAACACTATGTCATAGAATTTATGAGTTGGAAAGTACGTTGGAGGTCACCTGTCTAATCTATCCTCCCTCTGATGTATTAAGCTTTTCTCGAGAATCCGTTGAATGTCAGTGATGAGATTCTACTGAAATATTTCTAGGGATATGGAACTCAATACAAGAGGAGATATTTTTCATCTCTGAAAATCACACCACACGATTAAGGAATATCACTTTTGCTTGCCATTTTATGTACTGATCCTAATTTGAATGTAGTTTTCTTGAGAGTGGATGCCAGGTTTATCTCATATGTTTTTTTAACCACATAATTTATTTGCACTGGAAATAATAAAATATATATGATCATTCAACAAATAAAGCCAGAAGCTATACCCCTTCCTTATATATCTTTAAGATCATGTAATTATTTAGGAACAGTTATAATTCTTTGATTCATCACTAGTCTTCAGTATTTACTCATACTTTTCCATCCTGAATGACCATCTATCAATTAATTATACTGTGTATTTGTGAGTGTACATATGTGGATGGTTGTGAATGTGAGTGTGGTTCTGGCTTATGTGTCCTTATGTATACTTTGAAAGAGAATGTACTTTCAGACTTAATCACTTGAGTGCTAGTGTTCCTTGGCTGTTGGCAACTTCAATATGGTATTATCACATTTACCATTTCAAGAATTCTTTGGCCTAGTATATCACAAGCCATGATCAACTTAATTGAAAGCATCTTCTGTGGTACTTATGCTAAATGTCTAGTATTTTTCAAGCTCATATACACAATTAAAATACTGTAGTATGGGGGGAAACACTTTAATTTATTTCAACCATTCCTATGCAAACTTTGAGTTGCATCTACAGAAAAAGCCATATCAGAATGAAGATAATTGACTCAGTCAATAATATATGTATACTGTGGTCATGTTATCAGTAGAGAGAAGTCCCTGGAAAAGGACACAAGACTTGGTAAAGTAGAAGGGCAGCGAAAAGTAGGAAGACCCACCATGATGCATTGGCACAGTGATCACCACCATTGAATCAACCACCACACTTGTAAAGTTGGTGCAGGACAGTGCAGTGTCTTCTTCTCTTGCACACAGCGTTCCTATGAACCAGAACTCGTGACAATACCGAATAACAGCAGCGGAAGATAGAAGAGAATGAATCTAACAACTGTATTTAGGAAGATGTGACTCTAAGAACAAATGCGTGTAGGCATTACAGACACTGTGACTATTGAATAGAAATAGCATGTCTATTAGAACCAGTGTACCGTTCATCTGTCACGTTGTCATACATTGGTTCTTTTGGAGTTACAATGATTTGGAAGCTATGTCAATCTGATTTCAAATACTAGGAGAGCCATCCAAGGTGGACATGTATGATCAGGCTTTTCAAATTAAGACAACTGAGGAAGAAAGGCCTGGAAATGTGCTTTCCAATATTAATCCAGAACACTTTTCAGATTACAGTAGAACATTGTCTGACTCAATCAGATAAGTCATCAAAAAGCATCATTAATGGTGCAAAGCAGAGTGAGAGACACTCAGTGAGTGGCTGTGAGCACAGACCCAAACATGTCAGAAGTCCTGAGGATGACACCGAGGACTGAGCAATATTTCTACCTATCTTACATGAGATTGTATAGTCAATGTGGACTGGACAGCAGCTTCCTGCATATCTATCAGATACGCTAGTGCGTAAGTCCACATGAATATCAGGCGAGACACCTAATTTTACCACAAAAACTTCATTAAAATATGCTGGAAAACTTGACTTATACATGAGTATACACCGTGTATCATAAATAGCAACAGGACCCTGGAGAGCTAAGGGGTCGGGATATATTTTTTATAGGTAATGGCCCTCAAACCTACCACCATTAAGTCAATTCCAAGTCTTAACCACCTACTATTTCTGACACTTTCAATCTTTATGAGAGTCAACAACTGTCTCCCTGGTGATGGTGGGTGGTAGGTGTGAACTACCTATCTTGTGGTGAGTAGCATGTAGCCTCACTCACATGCCACCAAGGTTCCTTAAGTGAATGGCAAGGACATGTATTTAAAAGTTCCCAAGGAAGTCCATCTACTCACATGTTAGTTGATATGCAAAACGTATGGGTTTATGACTAATGAATTCAGATACTGTACATAGGAAACTATTTGAGGACACAAATTTAGGAGCCATGAAGTTGATTTCCTTTTTCTGATTGATTAATCTGAGAAACAGGAAGCTCTGGTACAAATCCTGGGTTTCCACTTATGAACATATGTCTTAAACTTTAAATGTCAATTATTATTCTGTTATCTCATTAGCTAGTAGCAATATACTTCAGTGAAAGGTGTTTTATAATGTTAATTAAAATGCTATTTTTCTTGGTTACATTGTCTTCTCACTTACATTACATATGAAGGACAGAAATTACTGAAACCCAAATGAAGGCCAAACAAGATAGTGGGACAAGAGGAAAGTAAAAAGAAATAGAGGAAAGAACTAGAATGCAAATGGGATTTATAGAAGTCTAAAAATAAAAAGAAGTCTAAATACAGTCATGTACATATATAAATATATTTACATATAATTACATTAGACTAGATTTATGTACACATATTTATATGTGAAGTGTCAAGGTAGCAGACAGACATTGGACATTTATTCAATTACTGCCTCATAGCAAGAACACTTTGTTCTAATCACATAGTATTCTGTGATGCTCACCTTCCTGACATGATCACTGAAGACAAAATGGGTGCATAGTAAATGTGAAGAAAGCTGACGGTGCCCAGCTATCAAAAAGATATAGTGTCTGGGGTCTTAAATGCTTGAATACAAATAAGTGATCCTCTAGTTGAGAAGCAACAAAATGTACATGGAAGAAGCACACTAGCCTGTGTGATTACGACATGTCAAAGGGATCAGGTACAAGACATCAAAGACTCACAACAAAAGATCATATCAATGTGATGAGGGGGAGTGCAGATTGGAGACCCAAATCCCATCTATGGACAATTGAACTTCGCCTTACAGAAGCGTCACAAGGAAGAGATAAGTCAGTCAGGTGCAATCTTGCACTAATGTAACATACAACTTTCCTCTAGGTCTTTAATGTTACTCCCCACTCACTACCACTACCATGATCCCAATTCCAGCCTAAAAATCTGGCTGGACAAGTGCATGTACTCAGGTACAAATAAGAGATGAAAAACAGGGAATCTAGGACAGATAAACCCCTCAGGACCAATAATGAGAGTAATGATACCTGGAGGAGTAGAGAAAGGTGGGGGGAGAAATGGAAAACCAATCACAATAATCTACATTTAATCTACATTTAACCCTCTCCCTGGGGAATACACAACAGAAAAGTGGGTGAAGGAACACATGAGTCAGTGTAAAACATGAAAAAATAATGATCTATAAATTATGAGAGAGGGATGGTGGGGGTGGGAGGAGAAAAATTAGGAGCTCATCCCAAGGATTCACATAGAAAGAAAATGTTTGAAAATGATGATGGCAACAAACGTACCAATGTGCTTGATAAGTGCATTGTGATAAGTGCTATATGAGCTCCCCCAAAACAAATTTTAAAAAACACTATTTTGCTGCCTTTCAGGAAAATTAAACACTAGTAACAACAACAACAACAATCTACCAAAAAATCTAGAAACATCAAGTCAATTCAGATTGATAGTGACCCACCAACACGAGTAAGTTAAATAGAAGATTTGGAGAGGTAATCATAAAACCTCTAATTTGTGAACTCATGAGGCAAAGTCAATATATTAATCACTGCACTTGCTACTTGACCTTGAACTAATTACTTAATCTTTTTGAACTCTAGAGACATTCCAGTCAGTAATGCATGTCTCACAAGTAAATGAAAGAATTATATTAGACTAAAACAATCAAGACACCTAGCATAATATTCAGTCCATGACATGTTTTCAAAATGCTACTTCTGTTTTAATTCACTGAAGCAGGACTCCCCCTACCCCCACCCCTGCCACTAGTCATGAATGTTAAAATTACTAGACATTGTCGAGACTCTTTCTACTCTGATTTTTGGGAGATCACTTCTTTTTTTCTACTAGATACTTGTATACTGAGATTTCACTTTTTTTTTACTTTGCCTTAATTTTCAGCGAATGCATATTCAAGCAACATATCAATGCATCCACAACCGATTTACAACCCAGCATGGCAGTTATTACTGCCCTTCTCCTCAGAACTCAATAAGAAAATTTGGAGTTTTATGACCCAGAACTTAGGGCATTCAAGGTTCAAAATACATGCTTAGTTTTTCCTCCAAATCGCTTAATATGAATGTGTATAAGTAGACAAGTGCAAAAGATCTAATTTTAGCTACTTAGGGAAAATCATCATTTAATTTTCCCCACTAAAATAAATAAGCACTTTTCCCAACCACAAGTGTCAGCCCTCTCAGCATTTGAAATTTTCATGTACTTTGCCATTATTCGGATCTCTTTTGCCAGACTTTTTCATTCCCATGTACTGTCTCACTTTTGGATTCCATTAGGTGCTAAAAGTCTAAGTGCCAACAATCTCACCTGGGAGCCTGCTTCGCATGAGAATGCTAGGGCCAATTTTGCATGCAGAACTAGATGGTAAAGGTTTCAGGAAAGCTATTGAATTTTCATATGGGTGCTCAATTGAAACCGTGAAGCCGTTTGAATGTATTTCATTGCTACACACATGTTGTATAAATTTGCATTACCTGCTAGGATGCATACTGGCTTCCTTTTTCCCCAACCCTGTGACAAGTCAGAAGGGCAACTAGGCTTGACAGAACCTATAATTATCCAAAGTAGAAAAAAAATTCCTAAATGATTATAAGATACGCTCAGCATGCAGCATATAAGAACCAGCTCTTCCCCACTACCACCCCTCTTTCTCTCTGACTCCTCCTACCCCTACTCATGCCTCTCAGGCTGATTTCTAGAAAACAGCTAAATGAACTGTGGCAGAGAGGGAAAAGCCTATTAGAGATAGCATCAAATCTTTCACACATTAGCTTCTCTTTTCCTGCTCCTTTCGAGGTAACATAATATCATTCTGCCTTGGTCACTCGCCTTTGACAGAAAGCTGTAAGGTGGTGATTTTGTGGTGAAATTGGCTTTGATAAAATAATTCCATCCTGTGGATATCTTGGCTTTGAGTATTTATCATCATTTAGAAAAGTGGTTGAAATGTTACCTTTACGATGGGGGATCACAGAGATTCAATAAATGCTGAATGCCTTTAGTTGGACTTGTCTATGAATTGAGCCTAAAATGAATCACAGATAATACTTTTATCCTTTATTTCTACACAGAACAATTCACCATTTATGCATTAACATAGAAACAATTCAATTAGCAGCTCTGGAGGATCTGAATATCATCCTACTATCTATACCTTAATAGCATCTATATATCATTGCAATCTAATTTCCAGGTTGGATGGATTATAAATGGTAGTTGCCCAAAGATTTTTTTAAAAAGATTTAAAGCATTCTATTTTAGGTAAATTCCAAAAATGCTCGTAGTATACATTTTGCATGTTTTCCTTTAACCCATACTCCAGTTCTGTGAATTTTATTTCTATTGTGATTTGAGTCAGACTTTTTAAATTTTCAGACAACTCATTAGGTTGAAAGGGATTGTTTGCCATTTGGAACCTGTTTGCATTATCAGTGAATTATTCAGCAGCATTCTCTCCCACAGTGCTCACAATATAAGCCATACTTTTCCTCTTCGCCCCCTGGTGTGGCACCCCACCTTCCCCTGCCAGCACTCCATCTAAGTGGAATAGAAAAAGCCAATGCCTTAAAGAAGAAGGATTCTGTCATTCTAAGGCAGATTATCATGAAGGAAAGGCCTGTGTTTAATCAGTTGGCTTTCTCTTGCATGGAAGGGAGGAAAGAGAGAAAGGGTCTTGTCTTGGATGTGGAGAAGGCCTAAAGTCAGAGGCATTTTATGATGCTGTATTCACTTATTTATTAATCAGAGAGGTAACAAATCATGTAACTGATATACTTTAATTTAATCCAAAGCATACACAGTCACACATCAGGCAATCCATCACAGGTGGCTTACCTTACCAATGGAGGGTTCAGAGTGGCATAGTGTCCCCACTGCAGTGAAGGAGCTCTGGAACTTGGCTGCCACATGAAGGTAAAGGATTTGGCTCATATAACTAGCCTCTTCTGGTGGTTTTGAGAAGTTTTATCAGTGGGCATCTGGGACTTGTTTACTTGTACAAACAACAGGACTAAGTGTTTGGAACTTGTTTACTTCTACCAACAATAGGACTAAGCATCTATCTCTCATTACTTTCAATAGATTCTGTGCTCATGTCAGGTATTTATAGTGGATTTGCACAAACATGACATGACCCACCCCAGCATCCCTTCCCAGCTCTGTGGCACTTGACAAGCGCTTCTTCTAGTCCAGGGCTTCGGCGAGCTCTTGAGACTGAAGAGTCAATCCTGTTCCTCCAAACAACTTTAAAATCACTCAAGAGTCTTAAATATGTTTTCTCAAATACATGAAATCACCGTCATATGAAATAATAACCTTCACATGCTTTCAATGTGACTTCAGAGCTGCACGTTCACACTGAAAGAGCTGCATATAGCTCACGAACAGCAGTGTGCCGACCACTGCCTTGGTTTAACTGAGTCACTCTCAGTTAACAGACATGAGTACCTTGAATTATGAGCTGCAAATAGAGGAAGGTCTTCTACCAAACTGCTCTACTTACTCTAAAAAATGTCCCTTCTATAAACTTACTGTAGAGAATCCCTGAGAACCATCTTTGCCTGGTACTTAGATGACTTGAGGGAGTAACTGGGTAAAGGATAAGAGTTAAAGTAGACTTTGTATGTTAGGGCATGACTATGGTCATCTTATGATCTTTTTCCTGATTTCACCCTCAGTGCAGCAATTCTATTTGAATTAACATGTCTTCCTCCTTGGGCCTAAACCCACTTAGTACCCATTAATCTTCCTACAGAAGAGCTTTGTATCTCATTTCTCTCTTTCGCCAAGCTGAGTTTTCATTATCAGGGAATGGTCTGCATATGCACATAGAAAGAGATTTCTGTCAGTGTCTCGAAAAATTTTAGTAGGAGGCAGATTTAATCTGGTTCACATCTGTAGGTCAGATGTAAACTGGTAGCTACAGGGACTGATGAACAGGAAGCAGGAAGAAAACAGATTTGTGGATGAAGAGCTGAACAAATCTGAGGTCATCAGTCTGCTGATGGCTCCTGGGGTCAGAGGTAAACAAATCAGATGTAGGACAGAAATACAAGTTGACAAAAAGCCTATCACACCTCTCCTTTAAATCTTGCAATCATACCTCATGACTTCCTGTATGATTACATTCCAATTCCTAATTATAACGTTTGAAACACACAAAATTTAGCATCTTGTTTTTTTTCTTGCTGTCTTTTTTGGTAAATTCACCAACTATCCTATATAAAGATATCTTGCCTGTCTCTTGGGTCATTATTTTCCAAGAAATATATTTTCCTGATACTGTATAGAAGACCTTCCTGCCTTGACCCTATCTTATACCTTCTTCAGAAATGAATTTATGCCCTTCAGGATATATTTTAAGTGTCAATCCTATTTGGACTTTTAAATGCTTTTCCATTTATGTCTTATACACTCTGTGAGGATAATTTTTTTTAGAGGAATTAGTACTGTACTAGCCCCAGGAGTTGGAAATTAATGATGTCCCAAATGTCTATCCCTTCACAAAGCTATTCATCTCAATTTTTATTCCATTGATTCCCTCTTGAAAATATATCTTAACATCCCTGGGTTCAGAGAATGGCAGTGACATTTCTCAGAAACTCACAAAACTCTGAGGAAATATCTCAGGTGGTAGGAGGTTCTATTTATTACACAAGTCAAAGATCAAACAGAGGTAAGTCAAGTTCAGGGACTAGAACTGTAAACCAAAAATATGCAAAAGTTAAAGCCAGTCTTCAGGATTCCACCAAAGCTCACTCAGGAGGACATAGTCGTCTGACTTTCCAGGTAAGATTCTGTATGCAGACCTGTGTGAAGGCACCATGAAATAACAAAGGGAAGTGAAAAGTATGCCCTGATTCATACTCTCTACTAAGGTCAATTCTGATTTCCACCCTAGAGAATGCCTTCCAAATTGAGACCACAGCCAAAGGACTATGAAATGTAAAATTATGATATACCAAATAAGAAAGTATTTCTAGAAGGGCCATATCAATTGACTAAAACTCACTTTCTCCTTCTGTCTCTACTTTTGCACAGTATACCGATGCTTTTTGGGGCAATGCAAAGAAAGATCTTCAATCTTTCTGTTATGGGCTGCCTGGATTCTCAATGGCAATGGCATTTCTTCTCTTCCATCATTTCCCTCTTTGTGTGTTAGGTGTTGAATGTCTGTACATTTTTCAGTTACCCATCACAGTATTCACATTTTGCCAACATGATCTTCCCGCCCAAATTACTGGGTCTCTTCTTTTCTGCATTCCCATTAACTCTTATCTGTATAATATTTATGACATTTTAAAGTTAGTGTTTCCTTCTTTGACTTTTCTACACTTTTTCCACAGTTGATAATAGTAGAAGATGAAAATGAAATTTGTTTATTTCCATGGCTTCAAATCATACCATAGTCCCTGACATATTTGGTACACAGTCAGATTTATTGTTACTAACAGTGAACTGTAATTAGCATCTTCATAAAATCAACCTAAGTTAATTTCTCTCCTTAAGTAATCATGTTATTTCTGTTGATTGGTCTCATCAAAAGTAGTTCTAATAAATGGTGATCTTTGTGATTGTTAGATTTTGTGCTAATTAGTTTAGACCGGTATTTCAGTGCTCTCGCAGTTAGGACCTATCCACTGCCCCCTGACGTGGCCTACTGTAATGAAATTAACTCCATAATAGGATCTTCAATCAAAACAAATCTGTTGTAAAACAATTAGGATGAACTGCAATCCTCTTACTCTGGTTATAGCTTTGATAAAAATGAAAGGAAGTTTCCTTGGGGGTGAGACTTGCTTTTTCTCATGAGGGGACTTGCTGCTTACTTTTTATGGGGTCTGAAACTTGCATCTGGCTCTTTGGTCTCCAGCTATTTGGGCTTGAGTCAATGATTGGCCATATTACTTAATGACCCTTAAAGTTATCAGCGACCTATAGTCTGACTTTCCGTCTGACCTGCTGAACTTGGATATAACTCTCTCTGTCTTATGGCCAACCTTGGTTTTATAAGGCTCTAAAACTACAGGGACCAAGTGAAGAAGTCTCTGACTTAACATCTGGTACAGTTACGGAATCTGACAAAATTTGCTTGTGCAACAGTAGGAGTCATTTTCTTGATATGAAGTTAAATACATATAAATGTGTCTCTAGAGATTCTAGCATGATAATTGTTAGGTAACTACAGTTTGGTGTTGTTTTTCATTTATTTTTTATTTGTGCATCTTGAAATATGAAGAAAATAGTACTGATAGAGGAATGAGATATAGATTGTCAATAACTCAAGTTTGGTATTTCAAACACATCAGCAGCTTCACAAAACCAAGGTGCGGCAATCGGTCCCTGTGGAAATTTAAAGCAGACATTTTCTGTAGAAATTTGACTGTCTTCTTATGGGGACGCCTTGAGTTAAGATTTACTCAACGGCAGTAAGTAAAGACCGTAGTGAGGAACTAAAGAGAGAAATTTACCCTAACAGGAACACATGGGGAATATGCAAAACTCCCTTGAAGCATTTCAAGAGGGAGGAAAGAAAAAAAATGCCTGTTTGATAGTTAATAAAAAAAGAGACTGAGATTACTGCACACTGACAGATTGTAATATTGACCTCCAAACTATCTTCCCAGGAAATAAACACTTTGCCACACTAGAGATGAAAAAAATCTGAATAATAAGCTAGATAACAATAGCTGTAACTATGGAAACCCTTTACTCTTCCAGTTTTGAGTTTAAAAATGATCAAGTCTCAGGGGATTTGTTTTATCATTTCTAATCAAAGCAGCTTCTATAAATATATAAATAAAAGCTTGAAAGTTATGAGAAATACATCTGATGCATCTGTCAGCAAATTAGTTTCTCCATCAAGGAAAAAAGAGACAAGGAAATTCAAGGATCACTAAGTAAACTCAAGAAATGGAAACTCAACACATATTCACATAGCTTCTTTCTCCTACCTTAGTATTCTGCTGTATTCTGCTGCTATCAGAAAAATACTGTATGTGCACGGCTTTAACAGACAAGAATCTCTCTCACAATTTAGAAGCTCAAAATATGAATTCACTGCATCACTTATAATTTCTAAGGAAATGTTTCTTTCTGTCAGCTCTAAGTTCTAGAAAGTCCTTGTCTCCTTTCAACATCTGTGTATGTAGAAGTCTTAAGAGATCTCTACATACCTTGGCATCAGTTGTCCCTCAGATATAGGAGGTTCTCAGGGAAAGGACATAGGATTCAAGGAACTGCTTTACTTGAGGATCTTTCTTGGTGGTGATGGAGTTTTTCTACTCTCTGCTTGTTTCCCTCTCCTTTGAACTTTGTAAAATAACAGATGTGACTTGAGTATGAATGGAAAATGAATATGGATGAAATATGAGTAAATGTGTGATTCAGTAATATCTATAAGGACAGTATAAGGCTGTGGCTCAAGATATATTCTACATTAATCGTCCCCCATAGAGAAGTTAGGATTTACAATATATAAAAAGGAGGATAATGATACAAGGTTATAGAATAGAGAACAATCACAATATATGTGGACTCCTGGTTTACAAAGTTGATATGTACTGTGGAGAGACACAATTAAGTCCATGATAACACTGCCATGAAGTGCCAAGCCATCAAATCCATTCTCATCTGTAGCAACTGTGTAAAGAACAGACTGAATCACATCCTGGTCCTACACCAGCGACAAAAGTGAAGTTAGGTTGGAGTTCATCATTGAAGTCATTATGCCAAACTATCCTTTTCCTCGTGAGTTTCTCATTGACTGAACATGCAGTCTTTTATCAGGTCTCACCTTGACTCACCTGATAATATGTTTAAAGAACTTAAGTACTTTGCCACCTGTGAATTTAAGAAGCATTCTGTCCTAAATTCTTCAAAGACAACTTGGTTTACTCTTCTGCCAGTCCATAGTACTTTCAATATTCTTCATCTATAACAAAAATTAAAAGCAAAAAACCTTATTTTGTCCAAATGTTATATGGATATGAATAAAAAAATACCATAGTTTGGGTTATCTCTAGTTCTTTAAAATTTTTTTCTTCCAAAATTCTGATAAAAAGCTAATAAATATTACTGGTACATGTTTCTGTTATCAACAGTTCAGTATGCAGGCAAGAAACAGCTATAATATTATTCAAGATGTTATATTGAAATACTTTGCATTACAAATGGAGCAGAAATTTATTGGCAGGAAATTCTCATGTGGCATATTTTCAATCAATATTGGGGAGAGTTGAAAAATATAAATAAATAATAAAAATTATGTTCAATATTTTAGAACTTTATTAAATGGAAATCAGCTTTTACACATTCCCAAAACTGTATAACAATTAGACTTTTGCCTCCAGGAGCAAGGCTGGGCCTGCCACTCCCACCAAAGGGCAATGATGCCCCCCCCCAAAAAATCAAAAAGACAAAACAATTAGACTTTTGCACATTAATAACATCCATGGTTTAATCTGCATGGTTGAATATGCCTATTAAAAGCAGGGAAAATGTGTGTTAGTTTGTATCCTTTCTTTTATTCTAAATCATTTTATTGGGGGCTCATACAACTCATCAGAATCCATACATACATCAATTGTATGCAAATCATATTTGTACATTTATTGCCATTATCATTCTCAACACATTTTCTTTCTAATTAAGCCCTTGGTATTAGCGCCTCATTTTTTTGCCCTCTGTTCCCATTTCCTCCTCCCTCATGAACCCTTGATATTTTATAAATTATTATTATTTTGTCAAATCTTACACTGTCCAATGCCTCCCTTCACCCATGTCACTGTTGTCTGTACCCCAGAGAGAAGGTTATATGCAGATCCTTGTAATGGTTTCCCCCTTTCTACTCCACCTTCCCTTCATCCTCCTGGTATCGCCACTCCTACCACTGGTCCTGAAATAATCAAGGGATCATATGTCCTAGATTCCCCATGTTTCTGGTTCCTATCTGTAGCGTCGTACATTCTCTGATCTAACTGGATTTGTAAGGTAGAATTGGAATCATGATAGTGGGGTTGGGGGGGATGGGGAGGAAGCATTTAAAAACTAGAGGAAATTTGCATACTTCTTTGCTGCTACACTGTACCCTGACTCGCTCATCTCCTCCCCACAACCCTTCTGAAAGGGCTGTCACTCCACCTACAGATGGGTATCAGGTCCCTAATCTGTAATCCCTCTCATTTATAATGATATAGTTTTTAGTTCTTTGATGCTTGATACTTGATTCTTTCAACACCATGTAGTCATAAAGGCTTGTGTGCTCCTTCCATGTGGGCTTCATTCCTTCTAAGCTATCTGGCTGCTTGTTTACCTTCAAGGCTTTAAGACCGCAGATACAATATCTGTTGATAGCCAGGCACCATCAACTTTCTTCAACACAATTGCTTATGCACACCTTTGCCTTCAACGGTCAGATCAGGAAGATGGGCACACAATGATATGATTTTTAGTTATTTGATGCCTGTTAGCTGATCCCTTTGAAAACTTGTGGTCATACAGGCTGGTTTACTTCTTCCATGTGGGCTTTGTTGCTTCTGAGCTAGATGACCATTTGCTTACCTTCAAGCCTTTAAGATTCCAAATGCTATGTCTTTTTGTAGCCGGGCACCATCAGCTTTCTTCATCATTTTTGCTTATGTACACATTTGACTTCCGCGATCTTGTTGAGAAGTTGAGCAGCATGGAATGGCAATTTAATAGAACAAAGTGTTCTCACATTGAGGAAGTACTTGATTGGAGGACCAATGTGCACCTGCTGCCTTAATTCTTACCCTATAAGTATATGCATGTAGCTCTCTTTCCCCATCACCATCTATAAATATATATACCTATGTACATGCCTGTATTTAGACTTCAGTAAGTTCCCTTTGCCTTCTAGTTCTTTCCTCTATTTCATTTTACTTTCCTCATACTCAGCCTTCATTTGGGTTTCAATAATACCTCCCTGTGATATTGCTCTTGATGAATCCCTATCAGGCCTCTCACACTCACCTTGCCACTAATTTTTGATCACTTGTTCCTTTGTCCCTGGGTTGGTCAACACCATCTCCTTTCCTCCACCTCCCCATCTCCAATGTTCTCTCAGAAGCATGAATCTCGTTGTTTTCTTCTTCAGACTATTCATCGGCCTATCGTATCTAGATAGACTTGCAGGCATAATAATATGTACTGAAAAGCAAGATAATACAAGATGAAGCTACAAAAGATAACAAAACAATGACAAAAATCCAGAAAAAAATATACAAATAATAAAACAAAACTGTCAATAGTTCAAGTTCTGTTTGTTGACTTCCAGGAGTGTCTCCTGATTGAATATGATGGAGTGCCACACTCTGACCCTGAAGTATATCCTTGGCACGCCCTCATAAACCCTATGCTCTGCTCCTCTTGCTGCTCTGCTGCATGCACTTAGTGTCTTGCCTTGGTGTGGTGGGGTCAGACAAAGTACAGTCCCGACCCTGCTTCTCCAGTGTTGTACTCATAGGGCCTTGGGTCAAAGAGGGACATGGTGTTTGATAATGGGGCTAGCCATACGGTCCTCTCTGTGCATTAGCTTGTTCTGAGTGAGGATATCGTCCTTAAGTTTCAATGGGCCAGGATGCGATCCACTCACACTTCATTTGCTCTCATGTGCTGTGGTCAGACATGTCCCTCTCGCCAATCTGCAGCCTCAGTGCTGACCTCCAAAGCAAAGTCCCTTGAAAGGAGGAGTGGCTGACCACATAGTTGGGATTGGGGTTGTGTCCTCAGACTCCTCCACTGGCTCCCCCATCCATGCTGTCATAATGCATTCTCATCCTGGAACACTAGGTTTAAGTTTGGTCCTTCTTTCCCTATGGAGATACAAACAACATGCTCTCCTTGGTTAGTGCCCCATGTCTCTGCTACAAGCTACACATCACATCACCATCCTCAACCCCACCCTCCTCTGTTGGCTACCATATGTAGCCCTGGATTTTGTCTGTTCACTGCCATACTACCTGAACCTCACCCCAGGAATTTCTGTATACAATAGCTTTTTCCCTATGCCCCTTTTTGCATTTTTTAAGCTTACCTCAGTGGACTCATGTTGTACTTTCCCTATTACACTTTGACACTCCATTTATCATAGTTTCCTCCATGTAGCTATATGCTGCATACATTCATCAGTGCTTTTCAGCAATGCATAGTGCTCCAATGCATATATGTACCACAGCTTTTTAATCCATTCATTGGTTGATGTAAATTTGGATTGTTTCCAACTCCTTGCAATTGTGAACTAAGCAGCAATAAACATTGGAACATAGATGTCTGGTCATGATTTTTTTCTTGCCTCTCCTGGGTATATGCCGAGTAAGGAGATTGCTAAGTCATATGGTAGCCCAATTTCCATCAGTTTTAGAAATCACCAAATTGATTTCCATAGTGGTTGTACATACCTACAAGTCCACCAGCAGCAGATGAGAGTTCCTGTTTCCCCACAGCTCCTCCAACACTGGTTGCTTTCTGATTTTTTTGAATTGGGCTATCTTTGAGGGTATTAGGTGGTATCTCATTGTTGTTTTAATTTGCAGTTCTCTGATGCTAATGATCAGGAAGTTTTCCTCATATGTTTATTGGCCATTGCCTCTGTGAAATTTTTGTTCCGGTCCTTAGTTCAGGCAGTTACTTTTTTTCTTTTTCTTTTCTTTTTTGGAAGTTATCAGGGTAGTCTAGATTTTAGGTTGAAAATTCTTGACTTCTTTCCACCCTTTAGTAAATCCTATCTTGGGCATTTCTTTTTCTTTGTTGTCCTCTGGGTGAGGTTGCGCTATGTGATGGTCTCTTATTTATGCTTGGTGAGTGCTGTTCTCCTGCCAATACTGAGTCAGCAAGAATCTTTTGTAGGGCTGAGCTTCTTCTAATGTAGTCTTTGAGTTTTTCCTTGTCTGGGAAAGTTCTTACTTCTCCATCTATCTTGATAGATAATTTGACTGGGTAGGGTATTCTTGGGTTTGTATTAATTTCTTTCACTTTTTCAAATATATTATTCCGGTCTCTCCTCTTCATAGTGTCTGCTGATAGTTCTAAGCATATTCTTATTTTGGAATCTTAATATATGATTGCTTGTTTTTCCCTAGATGCTCTCATGATTTTCTCCTTTTCCTCAAAGTTGGATCATTTCACTATTATATGTTTTGTTTACTTTTTCTTGGGATTCACTCTAGCTGGTGTTCTTTCAGCCTCTTGAATGGTTGCCTGGTTTTCATTCATTAATCCTAGGAAGTATTTCCTCCAAAATTTTTCTGACTGTTTTTGCAGATGACTTCTCTGTTGTGTTTTCCTCCGTGAACCCAATTGTTCAGATATTGTTCCTCTTTATAGCATCAGACATCACTCTAAGGTCTTCAGCTTCTCTGATGATCTTATTAGATTTTTTTTTTGCTTTTGTTAAAGTCTGTTTGATAATCCTCTAGATAACTGGTGTGGATTTCTGCTTTCTCCAGTCGATTCACGAAGTCTGTGAATCTGCTGCAGTCTGCTGTTGGTTTTTGTTATCGCGTGCCCACGCTCTTACATTTCCCATTGGTGTATGGACTTTATATCCTTTATCATTTCATTCTTTCTCTGTATTGTTTCCCTCATATCCTGTATGAATCTAAGTAACATTTTCAAAGTTTTTGTAGCATATGAATGTGTTCTTCATTTAAAGTCATTAGGTTCAGGACATCTTATGCCATTGCCTTTTGTTTCTCCAGTTTTTGCCTTGAGGTCATTGGGGCTGATTGCTGTTTGTGTGTGTTGCATTATTTTAGAGGAACCAGGTGCCATTTTCCAGGGAGGTGAAGAGTACTGGCTCTCTCTGGGGGACTTGTAGGAATGTGTCTTTGAGCTTCTGTGACTAAGTTCACTATGGAATTGATCTAGCACTTTATCCTTCTGTGGCTTCACTATTTCCCTACTCAACCAGTATTCTGTTATTTAGAGGGCAAGTTGGGTGGTCCTCTCAGGCGACACTGGTTGGATTGTTGTGGAACCACAAAATTGGTGCTGTACTGCATGATCTTAAAAAAATCTGTGATGGTATGGCCCATGGAAGCTTGGGGTGCTGCAGATGGCATGCAGTGGTGCCCGCTGCAAGGGGAGTGCCACGGAAGTCTGGTGGGTTTCCTGCTTTTGTGTGGAGCACCAGAATTGCCCTGGTCAGGTAGATTTCTGGGGAGATTGGGCAGCATTTACCACAACAGCGTGGAACTCTGGTGATTGTTGGATGTACTGCCCTAGGCACTCATTGTTGGATGTGAGCCACTAAGGCAGGCAGGAGGAAGTTCCCTCCATCGTATGGTACCATAGAGGACAGATAAGAGCTTCCCCAGCCACACAAGCAAAAATTCCCAGGGAAGAATTTGGGTGAAATATCCCTGATGGAGGGTGAGTGGACTTCTACATCCTCAGGCTACATTGAAAAGGGTGAGGCTCTCACAGTTGGATGGAGCATGCGTAATTGCCCTAGGCTAGGGAGAGTGCTCTGGAGATCTACAGTGGCATGTGAGAGAAAATAGAACAGAACAGGAGAAAAAATGCTACAGAACTAAATCCAGTGAAATTCTGGGACAATCGAGATAAGAGAGGGGACCAAAAGTAATGATGTAGCTAAGCCCCGATTCCTGAGTGTGGCACTGCAAGGATTTAATCCCTGTGCCACGTTGGCTGCAAGCTGTGGCTATGTGGAGATAAAACTCCTGTGCAGCTCCAATTGATCCTGGCTCTGGAAGAGACCGTGGCAGGCCTAGGTGAAACCCTAGCCAGTCATCATTGTGGTAAGCCAAAAGCCCCCAGTACTTCAAAACCTTGTGAATCTGTGCATACTTATCTTTATGCTGCTCTTCCTGTCATGTGGCCATGTTGAGTTTCCCTCTTAGTAACTCTCCTGGCATGGTTTTTGCAGAGTCCCTCTGCTGTGTGTAACTCAGTCACATCTTCCCAGAAGTCTGGTTGTATCCTTTCAACATGTGTACTCAATCTGTATGCTGTGAAAAACTGTACTTTCTGAAGAAGAACACAGCATTAGAATGAGAGAATGGTTTATTAGCAACCTAAGTTAGGAAGATGACACATCCTAGCTTGCTGAATGTGAGAACCTCTTAAAACACTTGCTGGTGAAGATCAAGAGAGAAGCAAAATCCTCATGACTGAATCAATAGGTAACATGATAAAGGAGAAAAGACTGAAGTTGTCAAAGATTTTACCTTGAATGGATCCACAATCAATATTCATGGAAGATGCAATCAAGAAATCAAAAGACAGTGTATTCAGTAAATCTGCTGCACAAGACTTCTTCAGAGTATTCAAGAGCAAAGATGTCACTTTGAGGATTGAGTTGCACCTGACTCAAACCATAGAATTTTCAGTCATCTCATAGGCATGTGAAATTTAGATATTGAATAAGGGAGACATGTGAAAAAATGATGGATTTGAATTATGGTTCTGGCAAAAAAATTGACAATGCTGTGGATTGGCAAAAGCACAAACAGATATGTCTTGGAAGAAATACAGCCTGAATGCTTCCAACAAATGAAGATGGGAAAGCGTCTTTTTAATTAGTTTGGACATATGATCAGAATAGATTGTCTTGAAAAAAAGACATATTGAGTGAAGCAAAAGATCAATGAAAAAGAGGGAAATCCTTGATCAGAGGAATTTACACAATGACTTCAACAATGGGCTCCTGTATAAGAATTGTGGGAATGCTCCAGCATGGGAGTATGTTTTGTTCTGTTGTCAGTAAGGTCACTATGTGTCTGAACTGACTCTAGGGCACTTAACAACTTGTGTAGCAGTTCATTTCATTGTTGACTATCTCCCCATTAAAGTAATGTCATAAATGCATTTTCAAAAGGAACATAAAGAAGCCAAAATATTGAGACCAAAAAAATGTATGTAGTAATTATAACCTTTGAGTATTTTTTCCTCTAGTTTTTCTCTGTGTATCTCTTCTTTTTCCCTCTTCAAAGAACTTATATTCTTCACATTCCACAAATAGAATATGTACTCAATATTTTGTCTGAACACCTCTATGTTCAGACACCCAAAAGTGATAGTTAGGGATTATGCCAAATAAACACCCCTAGGTAAGGATAGGGGCATGGCCCACCCTATGAATTTGGTTTCAGACTGATTACACCATCTAGATAGTTTGCCTTTTTGTATAAGAGAGGGAAAAACCAAGCCATGTTGAATCCTCTTTTGCCCGTTGTCTTCTGCTGGAGATGGATGGATCTTGCTTGTGGTTACATGATTTCCTTTTGCATCCACTTCCCATACCAGGAGTGGATTTTGAGTTTGTAGTACCTCTGTATCTACCAGCCTGTGCCCTTGTTATCTCTGCCTCATCATCCTGATTTTAATTCATCAGCTTCCAAGAGTCTGGGAGAGCCTGATTTGAATAGGGTTGGATCTATCTATTTCTACAACTGTGAGCCATTTTTTCTATATAAATTTCTTTCTGCATTGAACACAAACAGGCATTCTAGGAAAACTATTGAGACTATTGAAAGCACCATAGAGTAGTAAAAGAACAAACTGATCTGTGTTGGAACAAGTAAGACTTGAATACTCCTTAAAGGCAAAGATGACACGACTTCATTTTACATATTTCGGGCATATTTTCAGGAGCATTCTTAAAGAAGGACATCATGCTTGGTAAAGTGGAGGGACAGCGAAGGAGGGAAAGGGCTTTACTAAGATGAATTGACACAGTGGCTGTATCAATGGGCTTGGACACAAGCCCATTGTGTGAATACCACAAGGGGGTGCACTGTTCCAGTCTTTTGGGAGTAGGGTTCCTGTGGGTTGAAGTTGACTGGATAGCACCTAATGTCAGAGTAAACTACTCCCAAAGTTGAAGAAGTAAAATAGAAAGTGAAGGGTACAGGAAGAAGAAGAAAAAAATGAGGTGGATAAAGGAGAAATAATCAGAACCTAGCACTGTAATAGTTGCTGGAATAATGAGTATGAATAAGATACATTTATTCTGTTTTTCATGGATCATAAAGATACAGAAGTTTTTGAAATATGCTTAAAAAGACCTTACTTATTCAGTATAATCGCTTCTTGAAGGCCATGCATGAATCTTATTTAATCTGTTATTTCAGGTACTTTCCAGAAACTTCCTAGTGGATATGATCATTCCATTTGTAAAGAAATTTCATATCAAAAGTTGCTAGCCCAATCAGTAAACTCCTGCCATGCCTTCTGCATCATTTCCCTCCTTTGCTTCTCTCCATATAATCCAACTAGTTTTTTATCTTCATTTAAAAGTAGGAGCTATAGGTCTTAGTGCTTATGCAGTGAGTAATGAACTAAGAGAACTTCAATATTTGTCTATGAATTGTATGAATGGGGCACTGGCAAGAAGATTCTCATCTATGAGGGCAGCCATCTTGTTCCCTCTCTATGGATATGACTTGAATATCAAGTTATCTTATCAGTACACTTAACAATAGGAAGAAGAGTACTATATCGGGAATGTATAATGAAAAGCAAAAACTGAAGCCTTCAGCATGTATTTCATTTGATGAAGATCAAAGATGAAGATTCATGCCTTTGGTATGAATTGCAATGTAAAGGACACAGAAATAATCACAACTGAGAAAAACAGGAAGCTTCATAATCAACAGAGAAAGGGTAGAAGTGGTTAAGGATTTCATCTTGCTTCAGTTCACAATCAATTTGCCTAGGAACAGCAGAACAAGAATAAAGCAGAGTGATGCATTGAGCTTGCTTGTTGTGCAGTAATGCTTGAAAGTGCTAAAGATGACAGATGCCACTTTACAGACTAAGGTCATCCATGATATTGTTAATCACCTCAAATGCTTATGACAGCTGGACAATGAATAAGAGCTCAGAATAATTGATACATTTCAATTGTAGTGGTGTCAAAGAATATTGCAAGCACCATGCACTGCTAGGGGAACAAATAAATTTGTGTTGAAATAAGTTCAAACAAGAATGCTCATCAGATTGCAAGACTTATTCTTAAGTATTGTGGACATATAATCAAGAGAGACCAGTGTCTCAAGGGCACAGATTGGAGGTGCAGGGCGGGGGGGGGGGGGGGGGGGGGGGGGGGGGGGGGGGGGGGGGGGGGGGGGGGGGGGGGTGGAGGAGACTGTGGGAAGGATAGTGCTTGGTAAAACAGACGGTAGAGGAAAAAAAGGAAGGCCTTCAATAGGATAGCTTGAAAGAGTGACTGCATTAATGAGTTCTAACATAACAATAATTGTGAGGATAAGTCAACAACATCTCACAATAACAGACTTTACAGCTTGCTAAAGGGCAGAATCAAGGATCTCATCTTGATTCAATTCACAACCAATTTGCGTAGAAACAGCAGAACAGAAATAAAGCAGAGAGATGCTTTACTGTGTAACTGTGTGACCTCTCCATGTGTGTTTGTCAGCCGAATGTTCTCATTTCTTGTATTTTTCAAGAAATGCTAGAGAAAAAATATTTAATTAAAATTTTATATTTTAAAATAATGATTCAGTTTTGAAATGTTGTATCTAGCAAACAGGGTGTGTGTGTGTGTGTGTGTGTGTGTGTGTGTGTGTGTGTGTGTTTATACTAGAAGACTTCGAAGAGTTTTGGGGAAAATGTAATTAAAAACGAATAGAGTTTGTTGCCCCCTTTGGAAAATCTCCTCCTATATACTATACATATACAAACACACTCAGAAACATATACATGTGCATAAAAACTATGGTGGTGACATGAGTCAGTCACTTGGCTGTTAATCACAGAGCATGAATTCAAACCCACTAGTTGCTCTGTAGGAGAGAGATGAGGCTCTTTACTCCCGTGCAGATTTCTTTCTTGCAACCTTACAGAGCATTTCTATTTGACTCCTTTGTTAGAGAAGATGCTATGAAGCAGAATAGACTTGAACCATACCTGCTGTATTGGAGTCATTTTAACTTATGACAACCCTACCGAAGAGAAGAGAATTGTTGCTCGGGGTTTTAGATACTGTAAAGTTTTATGGGAGCAGGTAGCCTCATCTTTAGCCTGTGAAGCATCTGGTGGGTTTGAACAGCTGGTCATGAGAATAGAAGTCTAATGTTATCACACCACCATTAAGAAAGGCACAATAAACTCTATTTAGGCATATGTATATATATAGCTACATATATGTTATATTACTACTCTTGTAGCTGTTCCTCACTTTTTAGCAAGTTTGTTAGGTTTCAAAGGCCAAGTTTTATGCAAAAATAAACATTGTATGAAAATGTAGGCTATTAAAAAAAGGATAACTTCATCTTTATTTAATTGAAAATCACTAAATTACATAATTGTGAATCTTACCCAGCCAAGCTGACTTATAAGCTTAATCCACACAGTTGATGTTAGTTATCATGTAGAACCTTGGTAATCATTAAAAACCAAGCAAACTATCTGCCATCAAGTTGATTCTCACTCAGTGACCCTATAAGGCAGGGTAGAATTGTTTCCTAGGTAGCAATTGCCTATGTAGGTTTCCAATCCTGAAACTCTTTACAGGAGTAGAAAGCCTCGTTCTCCCCTCCCCTGCCCCAGAGAGCATCCAGTGCTTTCAAACTGCTGACTTTGCAACTGGTCGCTCAGCAAGTAAGCAATAGCATCACCAGGACATTTTTGGTGATCATTACTGCCACATATATTTTAGTGTACAAAATGTTATATTTTATACTGTTGTGTCAATATTGGATAATGAGAGATTTGATAAGTTAGGAGTACTCTATTTCTATAGAAAAAGACATTGCCATGACTATTTCAACTCATAATAATACATATGCTTTTGAAGCCTAAATCTTTCTGAGAGCAGATAGCCTATCTTTTCCCCTTCAGGTGTTTAATGGACTTGAACTACCAGCTCTGCTCTTAACAGCTCAATGCTTAACCCACTACCCCACTTAAAGTCCTTGTACACTTGTGTTTATATACACATATTCATGTACGCATGCACATGTGTGGCAGTCACCTAATCTGGTGTCAATTTGAGGATTAAGACTGTAGGGGTGGAGTCTAGGCTGCCAATCTGGAGATAGTCAACGAGACCTCTGTGTGGGATGGGCTTTTCCTTTGAGAATTCTGGGAAATCTGGTACTTCCTTTTTGCAAGCAGGAGACACTCACTGATTCTCTTTGAGACACATGGCTGGCAAGGCTGGATCCCTGAGAGACATCCCTGAGGAGTAGCACCATGAACCTACCCTGATATGGCCAGAAATCTGGACCTTGAGGAGCCATTTGGAGACCCCTTCCAATGCTGAGATGATTATAACACCACTTGATCCAAAGACTTTCAACCCACTGGCTTGTGGGTGCTATGCATTTGGCTCCATGGCATGCATTTCATTAGTCTGAAGAGGACTTTATAGATTGGTATTGGACATAGGGGTTAAATAGCAGACTTGCGGACTTGATCTAGACTTGGCTGGGATGTTTTCTCAATGATCATTTCCTTTTTTTATTCACATATGAATGTTTATAAATTTGTTTCTCTAGTCTGCCCAGACTGACACAACATTTATACATGTACATATTCATATTCACAGATATGTGTGTAGGCACGATACTATTTGTATAGTGTGAGTGATTGTCATGCCTGTAATAGAATGCACACATGGATACACCTATGCCAGATAGGGGACAGTAGACTAGAAAGTCCAGCGAGAGCTGAGTGATGGTGTGAGGAGACCTGCCTGTCCTCAGCAGAGGGTATGCATACCACATGTTCATTCGGAAAGTATGTTCATGAGAAATATGCTCTTCTTCTTAGGGATAAAAGTTAATTTTTTGAAATCTCTTCAGGGAGGCTCCTTACTTAAGGTTGAGCTGAAAACAGCCATTGTCATCATAACAAAATAAATACTTACCTCGATCATCTAGGCGGTGAATGAGAGTAGGAGTATATAACTTCTCCTTTATAAGCAGCTAGAATTCCTTTTAAAGAGTCTGTTATTTAATGTGAACTTCTAAGCTCACTGTTGCATCCTCTGCTTAGTGACAATATTATAGTGTGAATAATGCATATGAGATGTCTGTTCTGTACACTAATGAAGAATTTCCACCTCACGAGCTGGCAATTACCTTAAGTTTGCCTAAATTCTTTCAAAAAAATCTGGGTTTGAGGCATGGATTATTTGTCTGAGTAAATAAAACCATTACTCTCAACAGACTCAATTCTGATTTGGGATGCCGCCTACTTACTACCTTGCTATAGTGTATAACTACAGATTAGGAATTGTCCTGAGTACAGTTGACAAAAACCAATTGCCTTGTTTCCTTTCTGTTAAATACTTTACATGGTGTTTCATTATCCAATACAAGATAAAGTCACAGTTAGGGAGGACATAAATAGAACCGTAAACAAAAGATGATTTCCTCTCTAATAATAGTTTGTTATCTTCTTCTAAGGGTTGCTTCTCTTTCCCTGTAGCTCAGATTCTGTATCATAACACACTCTTCTTTCCTATCTTCTTTCTCTACTTGCTTTATTACTTGTAAATCTCCTCCCCGTTTCCCCATTGGCTATTATAAACCATTCATCAGCACAGCAATACTTATGAAAGAGGTCATTTCTATATTCTCTCTGTCATATTGTCACTATAAATAGAGCTCTTGCGGAAGATATTAAAATCAAACATTTTAGCATCTTGGAGAGGGATCCTTGTTGTATCCTCCACACCCTCTCTTCCATATTCCCCATGCTGGAAAGCAGGCGTGGGCAGCTCCATTTCCAGCTTAGATTGTTTGGTTCTAAGCACTAGAATCAAAAGAGAATTAAACCTTAAGGTAGTGTTGGACGGGAAAAGTATGTGAAAAACACAGAATTCTATGAATGAAATACAGTTAAGTTAGCTTTATCATAAAGACAGCTAGAAATAAGGTAAACATAAAATGGTACTGTGTTAGTCCGGGTAGACTAAATTCAAGGACACACATATCAATATAAGGAAAGGGTTTATATACAAAAGGAATGGGACATGGAGAAAGCATCCCGGCTCAGTCCAGTCCAAAGTCATAAGTCCGATATTAACCCATATGCCCCAAATGAGTCTATAAAGTCTTCATCTGACTCACGAAGTCACAGGTCAATGGGTACAGAATCCCAGTGCTGGCAGGGCACCTCGCCTCCAGGGCTCAGAGTCCATCAACAGCAGAAGCAACTCATCCCTGGCAGAAGTGTCCATCTGGCCACCCCAGCTTCAGAAATCTGGCTCCATCAGGGCAAAGCTGTGTGGTCTCTCTGCCGGCTCCTCCAGCTTCCCCAATGCTACCAGCTTGTCTTGTCCATGATTAATCATCTCTGAAACTAACTCCCAACAACTGGGGAAGATAGCTTCTCATCTTCATGAGGGAAATATCGCGAGATTTCCCAGAAGTCTCAGGAGAAAGCCACGCCCACACAGAAGCCTCATTGGCTACTCAATGGCTATCTCCAGAATAACAGGGAAGACTCCACCCCTACATTTCAATCATAAAATTAACATAAGCACATGACTGCCACAGGTACAGAACCTGGAAAATCAGGAAATCCAGCTGTAACCCTGATGACTTGATACGCCTGAAGAGAAGGCCTTCCTTGAGCCCTCCCTCCATATTTTTATTACATGAGACAAAAAATGGTGCTTGCTGTTTATGCCCATTGGAGTGCGAAAACAAAAATAAACTTAGTGCCTTCAAATCAATTCCATTAGGTTTCCTTAATTTACAAGCACCAGCATTTAATTCTCATGTTTTACTGCTTGAGTTCTTAGCTTTATATTTGCATAAAGCTGAAGTTTGCAGTCCCTGGGGAAGGCCATCCTTTTTGGCAAAGTGGAGGGGTTTTGAAAAAGAGGAATTCTTGACCAGACGAATTGACCCCCATGGCTGCATCGATGGGTTCAGGTGTAGGAAAGTCTGCGAGGATGACAGAGCACCATCATTATTTTCTCCTTTTGTGCTCTGCATCCCTATGGGTCAGAGTCAACTCGATGGCAGCAGAGCAACAATAGCAATGTGTATGAAAACCTATGGACACAGCTGCATAGAATAATATATGTGAGCTGTGACAGAGGGCATACCTGTACACATTGATTATCTATATGACTTTTTGCAAGAAACATTTAAATCCTTTGAAAGTGCACATTAAGAAATCAATCATATTACCCATATGGTATTCTTTTAGTTTGACTTAGCCAGCATAAGTTAAATTTCAGTGATTTAAGTATGGGGTAAAATCAACTTCTTGAGACTCTCTCACGCATTTCTCTTTAATTTCCATCAAATGACGGAGTGTGGCCATGTATGTCGAGTGTGTGAAACACTAATAGACATGATTAGCAGGAGTGCAATCCCTAAAACAGATGAGCAAATACTCTAGAGGGTACCTGAGGATGTTCATCTTTGTGAGTATAAATAACCTCATCTTCCCACCATAAAGTGACTAACCTACTGCACCAGCAGAGCTCCTTATATATATAGGAACACACTCATTTTATATGAGCAATCTGTGAACAGGTATTTTATATGCCACTGCAAGTTTGCAGTAATCTGATTTTTCATCATTAGAAAGATCAGCTAGAAGAATCAGAAGTAGAAGAGAGAAAAGAATAAACTTCCATTGTGTGATGGTCTCCAACACTTGGGACGGCATGGGTTCGATTCTGTTGATTTGCCATCTGTTTGATTGCCATTGAATCTACTTTATGTTTAGCTAATTAAAATAAAGCAGAAAGAGGAGCTATTATTTTTATATATGGCACCATTCAAGGAATTGATTTAAATAATTAAGAAAAGCAACTTTAGTTTGGGAACTAATGTTTTGAGACCCAATGCAAAAAAGACAAAGAGAATCATATGATTTAAGTCCCCCCATTTGAACACCACTTTAACAGTCAACATTACAGAGGTAATGTTGCAGCCATGATTGGTTACAATTTCCTAATATTTTGACCATAATATGGGAGAATTAAGTTGACTTCAGTACTTCAGAACATTAAGTTCTATTGAAAATTCTACCCAGATGATGTTGAACATGATTTGAATATATATGGTGTTTTTCCAGCCAATCGTTATAGTTATATTAATTCAGTGGATATCTTGGTGGTATAATTGGGCTACTCATTGAGTGGTTAATCAAAAGGTCAGAGGTTGCAATTCACAAACTCTTTTGTGGGGGAGAGATGAGACTGTTTTCTCCTGTCCAGATTTGAAGGTTTTGGAAAACCTCAGGATCAGTTCTTGTCTGTTCATGAAGTTTGAATCGACTCAATGGCAGTAACTGAGTGACTTATTTTATATTTAATGTCATTTATACATGTGGGCCCCTGGTGGTGTAGTGAGTTATTGTTGGGCTGCTAATCACAAGGTTAACAATTTAAAAGTATGAGCTTCTGTGTGGAAGAAAGATGAGGTCTTTTATTTCAATAAACAATAATAGTCTAAAAAACTACTCAGTGGCAGAGAATTTGGTTTTTATTATGTTTGTAGCAGTTATAAACATGGGGTCATGTTGACATTGCCTGAATTTGTCCCTAATCTAACTTCTAAATTGCTATGGAGACCATAAGCAAGTTACTTTTTTCTAGTTTCTTGTACATAGTAATAATTTGTGAGGATTAAATGATATGATACAGGCAAAAACCCAGAAAAAGGCAAAATAAAGATTTGCTAATATTATTACTCACAGTCACACTTCAAAACAGTAATATGATTCTTTTAACAGGAAAAGTATGAGAATTTCAGTAATACAGTTTATGGGGATGTTATTGAGGATTGAAAACCAGAAGAGTTCTAGGATAAAAATCCCATTATTTTTCCTATCACAATCCAATTACTCTTTCAAAGATATACTTATTTATATAAGGAGTAATGTCTGTTGCTCAAATATCAAAGATTTATAGTATCTAACATGGTTTCCAATTCCTCTTGATATCTGATAATTTATATTTTTTCACAGTTTACCGACACATTTGAGGTCACAAGAACTTTTGAGGCTAAACCATTTTTATTTAATTTGTGAAGCATGTGTGTATTCTGGATTTGTATGCAAATGGAGTTGGTTTTGGTCAGGGTAGCTCCCAGCAATCCTGAAGTTATGTGTACTGCAAGCCAGAAAAAACTATCCATCTATCTTTCAGTTTGAAGAAAGAACAAAAAGCACATTAAAATAAGTTCTCAGGAATAACTTAACTAAAGGCTTACTTGGAATTCAAGAAGCAAGTGAAAAGCATTTGGATGCATTTTAAGAGATAATTGCTACCAAATAATTTATGGGCACAGAGCAAAACCCAAGGAAAAAATACCACTACTTATAACCTAGTAAATTAAAACCAAACAGTCTACATGCCTGGTATCATGTTTAAGATTAATTGGATCATAGCAGAAAGTGCACATTATGAAGATCAAATACTAAGAGAATAGTCATAAAGTTTGAAAACATATCAGTGTATCTTCATCCCTGCAGATGCCTTTTATTTATAGTCAATGTAAACAGATGTTAATGACATTTCAGGAGCTAGAAAGAGACACACACAAAGAGATTATTTCCTTAAAGATAAGAGAGAAAAATGAGTAAGAGAAAAATATCATAGCTTATATTTACCAAAGCATTTTCCAATTTAAAACCAAAATTAGCTTATTTTCTTCTGCATTAGGAATAAAGCTTCATTCTGAACTCTAAGGCCAACACCATTGTATGAAAGACAGAAAAACTTTGAGGAAAGGCAGTAAAGGAGTGGAGGTAACTTATATTATTAAATCTACTTATTAGTGAGCAATGTTACATATAGTTGACTTTCTTACTATAATTTTCAATTAAACAACATCACCTTAATGAGGCTTAGCTGTAAAATTTTGACCTAATGAATTGCTGAAAAAAAACACTATTAAACTTTTACTTAGGCCAAGCCTTGTTGACTGTTTTCTCCTGTAATTTTCCAATGATTATTGTATCTTACCTTACTTGTAGTCTACATAACACTATGTAGTTTACCTTACTGGTATTCTATATAACACTAAATCTAATCATTGACAAGTCTGTCTCCAGGAAGACAATATAATTCTAGATGATAGGTACTATGCTTTGATCTGTATATGTCTAATACAT
Source organism: Nesogale talazaci (assembly GCA_004026705.1). Lineage (NCBI taxonomy): Eukaryota > Metazoa > Chordata > Mammalia > Afrosoricida > Tenrecidae > Nesogale > Nesogale talazaci. Next base: position 149,779 of record PVJH01000939.1, read on the forward strand.
TATTAATGTTCAATAAGTGTTTGAAAAACAGAAAATGCTAATGACCTCTGAAGAGGTATATAATACACTAAGATTGAAGTTCTTCAACCTTGGCATTCTTGACATTTTGGACTGGATAATTTTCTGTTGAAGGGCTGTCTTTTGCTTTATAGGATGTTTAGCAAAACCTACTCACCTCTACTAACTATATTCCAGTAGCATTTCCCTCTTCCTCAGTTATGACAAACATGTTATTTAGTTTTGGTGAGGAGAGTTTCTTCATGGATCCAAATTTTTCCAGCTTCAGGTAGAAACCACTAGTTAAATATTCAAAAAGCGAAAGGGTTCCCTTTCTCCCTGGCCTGCCCCTCCCCCCTTCAGTCTGCCAACAGTCCTTAGGCAATTATTTTCAAATGCAAATATCTTGAGGACTCAAAACACTGTGTGGGGCTTATCTTACCAGAGTCTTCTTTGCAGGTCAGTCTCATACCCACAAAATATGATTAAGGAATACTTGCCTTCCTAAAGTAGAATGGATTATAATGCCCATGGATTGAGTCTTTCATGACATTTGTTTTCTGACAGGATCAAATAAAAATAAACAGCTACAATAAAGTGACCAGACTGACATCATTGACCAGGGGGGTGGGGGGTGAGGGTGGGGTTATAGGTTAAAAATTTGGTCTATATGGAGCAACAAAACTTTTCATAGAATGCAAAAATAGTATTGTAAACTATTTATTTTAATTTTAAAATGCCATGGGATATGGTTAAATTGTTAAAAAGTGGGATGTCTCATCACTTTAGGCCTACAAGCATCTATAGGTAACTTTAGCAGAGTATGAATCTAGAAAATTGATTGGTGCCAAAAAATAAAATGGAGATCATAAAGATCAATATTCTAAGCATCATTGATCTAGAGTGGACTGGTGTTGGATATTCTGAGCCCAACAGTGATATGATTTATGTTGAGAATGACTAAATCAAAAGGTATGCTGTTTCATTCATGGTCAAAAACTTTTCAATATATATCTTGAAGGGTAATGCTGTTTGTGATAGAATGATACCTATTACATAAATGAAAATTCACTTAATAAAATTATTATTTAAATTTTTATACTAACCCCTAAAGCTAGTAATAAGTAACATGAAGAGTTCTACCAACTTCTTCAGTCTGAAATTGATCAATTATACAGTCATGGCGCATTGATAATTATTGGCAATTGGCATACAATATTTGTCAGAAAAGGCAAAGGGATAATAGTTGGAAAATACACTTTAGTGATAGATAAAAATCTGGATATTGCACAATAGAATCTGTGAAATCAACAGCTTATTTGTTATAAATACTTTTTTATAAACAATGTGAACAGTGGCTTCTCCATAAGGAAGATACAGCATTCAAATTAACTATATCTGTGAGAAGAGAAGATGGGGAAGCTCAAGATCAGCAGCTACAATGAGAACAGAAACATGTTATGAGGAGCTGGTACTGGGGGAGGGAGGATGTTTGGGGGTTGATGATGGCAACAGGTATCCAAATGTGGTATGCATACAATTAATGGGTATATTGATCCTGATGGGAGCTGTATGAGCCCCGAATAAAATGACTTGTTAAAATGAAATTAAAAAAAGAAATAGATCCTCAATTGCTCATATATAAATTCAGGTGGAAATTGAAGAAAAGTGAAAGGAATCAATCTGTGAAACATAAAAAAAAAAAGATTGAGTATATGTTACCTGAATTTTTTGAGAATATCTCAAAAATAGATTTGACTCATTGGACACTAATGTCAGAAGATCTGAATTGCTGTGGGATATCATAAAGATATATATGAAAAAGCTAATGGTCATAAAAAAGACAGAACAAAAAGAATATTGAAGTGGATAGCAGAAGAGATTTCTCATACTTTTCTTTAATAGTTGAGCAACTAAAGCAAATGGGGAAAACGATGAAGAAAAAGAGCTGTAAAAAAAATTTCAAAGGGCAATTCAAGAAGACACACTAAAGTGTGACAATGAAATGTGGAAAGGCCTAGAGTCTGGAAATCAAAAAAGAAGAACATATTTAAGCATATCTCAAGCAGAAAAAAATTGAAGAAAAATTTCATATCTTCAGTGTCAATACTGAAAAATTCTATGGACAAAATAGATGCAAGGAATACACAGATTTATCATATCAAAAAGATCTAGTCTGCATGCAACCATTTCAAGAGGCAGCATATGATCAAGAACTAATGGTATTGAAGCAAGTGGTACAACTTTCATTGAAGGTATTAGGAAACACAGCCGCCAAACATTGAAGGAATGCCAATTGAATGGTTTCAAAAAGCTTATGAAGCACTGGAAACACTCACTGGTCCAAGGCAAGCAAATTTGAAAATAGCTACTTGGCAAACTGACTGCAAGAGATCAATATTGGCACCAACTCCAAAGAAAGGTGACCCAATAGAATGCACAAATTTAGGAGCAACACTATTAATAACACAAGCAAGTAAATTTGTGCTAAAGATCATCCAACAATGGGTGTAGCAGTATATTGACATAGAGTTGCCAGGATTCAGATCACATTCCATTAGCAAGGAATTTTTTGATGTCAGATGGATCTTTACTGAATGCAGAGAATATCAGAAAGATGCTTGCTCCTGTTTTAATGACCAAGCCAAGGCATTCAACAATATGGTACATAGAAAAACATGGATGACCTTAAGAATGGGAATTCCAGAACACTTCATCCTGTACAAGGATCAAGAGGTCATCATCTGAAGAGAAGGGAAAAGTTTGTGATTTTAATTCTGGAAAGATGTGTGTCAGTGTGTTATCCTTCCAAAACACTCCTTCCATCTGTATGCTGACAAACAATGCTGAGAAGCTGGACTATATTATATGAAGAAGAATGTTGCATCAGGATTGTTGCTAGAAAGACTAATTAAAAATCTGTTATACACAGATGACACGCCTTGCTTGCTGAAGAAGATGAAGACAAGTCACTTGCCAATGATGATCAATGGCTGCAGTCTTCAGTATGGATTCAACAATTCAATGAAATGAAAACCAAAATCCTCATTGTAGGATCAATAGATAACTATAGAGAAGATTGAACTTGCCAAAAATTTCACTACGCTTGCATCAAATATCAGTATTCTTGGAAGCAGCAGCCAAGACATCAGACAACATATTGCACTGGGCATATGGACCGCATAAGACTTCTTTATCATGTTGAAGAACAAGGATGATCTCATTTAAACCATGGTATTTCCCAATTGGCTCATATGCAGGTGAATAATTAAGGAACCCCTGAGAAGAATCTATGCATTTGAATTAGAATTCTGGTCAAGAACACAGAAGTATGGGACCTTGGACTGTTAAAATAACCAGGAAATCTTCTTGGAAGAAGACCAGTCAGAATTCTCCATAGAATTGTTTGATGAGACTTTGTGTCACATAATATGGATGTATTCTCAGGAGAGACCAGTGCCTGCAAAATGACATTAAAGTGGAAGGTCAGTGAAAAAGGAAGAACACCCTTAATCAGATGGATTAGTTCAGTGGCTGCAACAAACATCTCAAACAATTGCGAGGATGACAAAGACTACACAGTGTGTTTTGTCTATATGAATCAGAACTGACTTGTTAATATTGAACAAAGAGCAACAGTTTTCATCTATTCAAAATTTTAAGAACATTGTATTTGCTGAAAAATAAAATCTGCATTTTAGAAAGTTTATTTTACCGTATACTTGCTTGCATTCATTTGGAAGCTTGGTGATGGGTAAATTATTATTTGTTGAATAAAGTATGATTGTTTATGATCAATTAATTTTTAATCAGTCATGCATGATGCCTTTAAGTGAGTTTTAGTAACATCAAAATTAAATCTATATTAATGTGAATTAAATGAAATTAGTTTTCAGGTAGTTATTCCATAATGAGAAAAGAAAATCCTTCAACAGAATAACTATCAAGAAAATTTCTCTGTCTCATTTGAGAAGAAAATACAAGATATGGAGAGGTATTGTGTCAAATTGAGTTTCATGGAGTTTGTGTGAAACTGGATGAGCCTTGTGGAGACTAAAGAAACAAGTTCATGAACGTGAATTTGTTTATAAGAAGGAGTTTTATATACAAGAGCAACCTTACATGAAGAAAACAACGCCACCCAGTCCAGTACAAGTTAATGTCTGATATTAGTCTAGCTGTCTGATACCAATCTATAAAGTCCTCTTTAGGCTCATGGAACACATGAAATGATGCAAAATGCAGAATGGTCACAGGCTAGTGAGTAGAAAGACTTGGGATCCAGTGGTGTAAGCATTTCAGCACTGGGGAAGATCTCTCTGTGGTTTCTCTACCTTCCGAGGTGCAGAAGCATCAGGGAGATCCAAGTGGTTTCTCCTCAGGGGTGTCCCGCAGGAAGTAGCCTTGTCAGTCAAGTCTCTCAGGTAGCACGCATTGTCAGTCAGTAGTCTCCAAGGAAGGGAGCAGAGAGAGACAGTGTCTCCTGTTTCCACCAAGGAATTACCAGATTTCCCAGAATTCCCAGAGGAGAAAGCCATGCCCACATAGAGGTCTCATTGGCTAGCTCCAGATTGACAGGATAGACTCCACCTCTACACTCTCAAGCCTCAAACTGATACCAGATTAGATGGCTGCCACAAGTAACATCAAAATTAAATCTATATTCATGTGAATTAGATGACATTAGGTTTTCAGGTCATTACTCCATAATGAGAGAAGAAACCCCTTCAGCAAAATAACTAGCAAGGACATTTCTCTGTCTGATTTGAGAAGAAAATACCAAACAGGGAGAGCTATGGTGTCATATTGAGCATCATGGAGTTTGTGTGAGACAGAATGAGACTTGTTGAGATTAAATTAATAAATGCACTTGAGGCAGCCATTAAAAGTGGTTCAATATATTGACTCTACTAGGTCTTTGCTATTGTCTACCAGATTTTTAGCTGGATTGTAAAAATAAAAATAAAATAAACAAAATTTACTTGGTTGAGAGAAAATCCCAACAGACACCTGGTGCCTAGAAACCAACATGCATGAGAGTTATATTTTATGTCAACTTGGCTGGATTAGGGTTCCAGTGACTTGGCAGCAATACTTCTCCCTAAAGGGCACACATCTGCTGATGTTACATAGGGGCTGTGGTCTACGTTAGATCTATAAGTAGGTAATGGAGAAAGTTTGCTTTCTCTCTCTTGCTGGTGTGTGACCTGTAATTGTTACATTGGCCTCTGGTACTTTGAACTTGAGACAATAGCAATCACATTACCTACCAATCCTGGGATCTGTCAGCAGCTCTTTATAGCATCTGGTCTGCTGATGTGTCTTGGCAATCACTAGCTGTCTTCCTCCTGTTTTGTCTTCTTGATTTATCTTCCCGCTTCATCTTCCTTCCTCTTGCTTCTTCTTAGCCAGCATACTGTTCTCTTGATGTGTCAGTCACATGGGTCCGGAAAACCTCCCGCTCAATATCTGACATAAGGACTCGCACCCAACTAAACTTAACAGCTTCTACAACAGTGCAAATGAATTGTCTTGATAGAGACTTCTTTCTTTATACACAAATAAAAATGCCACTGATTTTGCTTCTCTAGGAAACAGAACCTCTAACACAATGTGCTATCAAGCACAGTATGTCCAGGGTTCACACACAGGCCATTTCACTAATTTCTGAGTGTACCAGAGCACTCAGTTTGAATTTAGTTGCTTATTATTCAGTGGCAATAATAAATCAAATTTTGCAATGACAGCTGTGAAAAATTGTATTTTCCTTTATAAAAACTTCACAGAAAGAATGTGAACAGTTGGCAAATTAAGAAAAAAATAGTTGCAAATCAAATTCTAGCAGATTTTATAAATTTGACCTTTCCTTCTCCACTTCTTTGCCACCTTGAACTGGTAGAACATGTGCAACACTTATAGAAAAATCTGACAAGACCGCATTAAGGAAAGTGATTTGCCTCACCTCCTACTTCCTTCAAAAAAGCCACTTATTTTGATAGTACGATCAATGAAATCCCAGCTTCTTTTTCCAGCCAGGCAATTTCCCTTATACATATTTCATTTCAAAACCAAGTGTTTAGTATTATTTTACTTTAGAAGGTTACCTTCATCATCTTTCATTCCTAAGGACTGTTGCTATGAAAAGAAAATGGATCATAAATAACCACCTCTGAGTATATGAATTAATGTAGTGCTGTGTTATAAAGAGTATCATCAAGTGTTTCTGTTATAATTGCTCTATTTTCCAGGGAATTTAAGTGAATTGCTTCAGAGAAAGAAAAACTATGTTTCTGCTCAACAACAAATTTCCTTTTTGGAGCATTAAGTGCTCATTCATTAAAAACAAAAACATGAAAATTGAGAATTTTCTGTTTCAGAGATAGTACAGGAAACAAGTTAGATAAAGCTTCACCCTTCCCCTCATCAGACTCAACCAGAAATCATGCATAGAGGTCAGCAAAAAGATCTGAAACTATTTATAAACTTTTCTCTTTTTTGATCCTAGATTTTGTTGTTGTTGGTATTGTTTGGTTTTATTTTGCTCTGCCTTGTTTTTGTGCTTATTATTGTCTCTGCATATTTAACTATATAAGATAGACAGGATTAACTATCCAGTGGCGAAAACTAAAGGACCAAGGGAAAGGGAATGTGGGGAAAGGAAGTGGGTGTTAACAAACCCAGGGACAAGGGAACTACAAGTGATCTAAAATTGATCATGAGGAGGGTGTAGGATGCCTGGCAGTGCTTGATCAAGGGCAGTGTAACTTAGAGGAATTACTGAAACCCAAATGAAGACTGAACATGACATTAGGACAAGAAGAAAGTAAAAGTAAATACAGGAAAGAAGTAGGAGGCAAAGGTCATTTGCATAGGCCTAAATACAGGCATACACACATGTAAATATATTTATATGTAATGATAGGAAAATCGATCTATGCACATATATTTATATGTTAACTATCAAGGTAGCAGACAGACACTGGGCCTCTGCTCAAGTACTCCCTCAGTGCAAGAACACTTTGTTCCAGTAACCTGGCATGCTGTGATGCTCACTTTCCTGACAATTGCTGAAAACAAATGGGTACATAGCAAATGTGGTGAAGAAAGTTGATAGTGCCCAGCTTTCAAAACATATAGCATCTGGGGTCTTAAAGGCTTGATGATAAACAACAGCCATCTAGCTTAGAAGCAGCAAAGTCTACATAGGAGAAGCACACCAACCTGTGTGATGATGAAATGTTGATGGGATTAGGTATCAATCATAAAAGACCCAGAACAAAAAATCATATCCATGTGAATGAGAGAGAGTACAGAAGGGTGACCAAAAGTCTACCTGTAGACAACTGGGCATTTCTATACAGAAGTTCGGTCACAAGGAAGAGACTAGCCAGTTAAATTGTAGTATAACACCAATGGAAATTAAAAAAAAAAAAAAAACTTTCCTCTAGACCTCCACTATGATCCCAATTCTAGCTTACAATTTTGGCTAGACCAGAACATGTACATGGGTACACATCAGAGATGGAAACACAGGGAATCCAGGACAGATAAACCCCTCAGGACCAATAATGAGAATAGCAATATCAGGAGGGGGATGGGAAGGTAGAGAGAGAAATAGGGAATCAATCATAGTGATCTACATATAATGCCATCCTTGGGGAGTGGATGGACAACAGAAAAGTGGGTGAAGGGAGACATTAATCTGTGTAAGATGGGGCTGATTCCCGTTGGCAAAAGTGATTGAGTGTGGGACTGCGGTCCACGGGCTTGGCAGTTCAAATCCAGCAGCTGCTTTTCAGGAGCAAGGCTGGGTAGCTCCCATGACCACCAGAGGGCAGTGATGCCCTGCCAAAAAAAAAAAACCAAACAACAACAACAACAACAACATCTGTGTAAGACATGAAAAAATTATAAATTATCAAGGACTTGTTATATCAAGGGTTTGTGAAGGAGAGAGGGTAAGGGAGGGGGGGATAAGGGTGTGATACCAAGGTTTCAAGTAGAATGAAAATGTTTTTTAAAAGATTATGGCGATTTTTTTAGGGGGTGTATAACACTTATTACACATCAAGAAGTTTAATAACCCACACAGATGGGCTAGGACACAATGGTACTGGATTGAGGTCAGCCAGCTCTTTGAAATGTGAAGGGTTTGGATGGCTCAGAGCCTCAAGCCATTCAAGGTACAATGTAGTAACAATGAAATATGCAACTTTTCTCTACTTCTCAAATGCTTCCTCCCACCCACTGTCATGATCCCAATTCTACCAGACAAATCCAGCTTGACCAGGGATGTAAAATGGAGTCAGAAACATAGGGAGTTTAAGAGAGATGATCCCCCCAGGACTAGTGGAGGGAAGGGTGATACTGGGAGGGTAGAGGAATGGTGGAATAGGTTATCTGTAGATCTCAATTTCAGAGATCTACATATAGCCTCCTCTCTGGAGCATGGACAACAGGAAAGTTAGTGTAGGGACACATTGGACAGTGTATGACATGAAAAGGTAATAACAATTTGTAAATTATTAAGGGATCATGGGGGGTGAAGGTGAAGGAAATATGGGGAGCTGGTACTGGGGGCCTAGGTGGAGGGAGGATGTTTTGAGAGTGATGATGACAGCAAGTATGCAAATGTGGCCTGCATACAATTGATGTATGCATGGATTCTTATGGGAGTTGTATGAGCCCCCAATAAAATGATTTTTAAAAAATAAACGAGGGGGGAAGGAAGAGCTTATACTAAGGGCTGAGGTAGAAAATATTTGGAAATGACGATGGCAACACATGTACAAATATGCTTGATACAAATGATATATTGAATGTTATAAGAGCTGCAAGAGCCCCTAATAAAATCATTGGGAAAAAAAAAGATGATGGCACCAAATGAACAAAAGAGCTTGACACAAAGGCTATATGGATATATTGTAATAAGATCTGTATAAGGCCCCAGTAAAATGATTTTTTAAAAAAGGGCCTAGTTAAAAAAAAAAAGGACCTAGTCTTTGAGAAAAACCCAGTGGATATGACTAATTCTAAAGCATGCAATAATGCATGATGTACTTATTATTAAAATATGTACAAAGAAATAGGATATTAGAAGAGCTTTGGGATTTAGCTGCCAAGGATGAATAGGTCATTCAAGGTAGACATTTGGATGGTACTATTAAATTGTAAATGCTAATTATATAACAATAAAATGATATATAGTTACATAATAAAACTGTATATAGGATATATATATATATATATGACATTGAGGGGAGATATTGTGTGGTGCAAAAGTTAAGAATCTTAAATGTCCCTCTAATGGTTGAAAATTTAAATTTGCTTAGAATCATCTCCAAAGAAAGGTCTGAAGTCTACTTTTAATAAATCAGTCATTGAAAAATCTTATGATGCACAATTATTTTTTGACTCACATGTGGTCATAAGGAGACTGAATGCTAGAAACCTTGCCACCTTCAGCTAAATGTTTTCCAAATATTTTCCTCAAATAACTTTTATCAAATGGAATTTGTATTGCTAATTTGATTGTTCATCTCCCTATCTGAATATTAGCTTCATGAAGACAGAGGGTGGGCTTTCTTGCTTACAGATTGCACCCAGTACTACTACGAAGTCTGCCAGGCTTTCAGTAACATTCCTTAAATGTATTTAATGCAAAACAGAATGAAAACTCATCACACGTATGTGTTATCCGAACATTGGGAGTAAAGACTTCTTTCAAATATCTATTCATTATTTAAAACATGTAAGTCATTATTTTAAAGAATACTTAAAGAAGAGAGAGAATGGAAGAACAAGACTAAGACCTAAATTGGGGAGCTACCTCAAACACCCAAAAGAGTCAACATTAGGCAAATTAATAACACTTAAATTGATTTAAATAAACACGCAAAAAAGCAAAGCAATGAGTATTTTTATAGGACAGTTTCCATCGTATTCACTAGCTTATTCTCAGAAATAACTACAATGCCTGAAACACAGAAGGTATTCTGAAATAAGGTCAGGTGAATTAATGTACACAATAATTTATATTAAGACATCATCTAAGGGTTTACTCTGTTCTATTATTAGTTTTTTACCCATGTTAATTCCAGAAGGATTATTTTATGACTACTTTCGAAAACTGAGGTTAGGAAAGAGGACACAATGATATTCAATTTTTCTGAAAAGTAATATTGAAAATGGAATTTAGAGCTATTTTTGTTATATCTCACTCTGTTGTTCATCCAGGTCAGATTCCCATCCATTGCTATTTCTTTATTTTAACCATATCATTTCCTAACTGGGGGGAATCATTCATACATTAATCTCTTGTGTTTTGTGCACTTGTGGACTTTCTGGTTTCTAATTTATTTGCATCATGCACTATCCCAGTTGCTATAATGGTATAACAAATGACTCTAAAATACATGACTTAAAACAATGAGAACCATTATTTCAGTTATTTTTCTGCCATTTTGGCAAGGTTTGGCAAAGGCCACCTTTCTCTGTTTCACTTGGCATCCGTTGTGGTGTCTCACAGGCTAGGGACTGGGATTATCAGAAGACTTGCTCCAGCACATGTCTGGCGATTCCTCAGGGATGACTGTCAGTAGGAATAACTCCACATGGCCTCTCCATTTGGCCTGCGCTTCTCACTGCGTCAGAGTTGAGCTCCAAAGGTGAAAATACTCTAGAGAATACCAGAAATAAGTTACATTTCCCTAGGCTCAGAAGCCACACGATATTTTTTTTTCTGCCCTTGTCTATTAGAATGAGTGAAAAATGCCAGGCAATGCTAAAGGGAAGGAGGATGAAATTCCATCATTCAATTGAGAAGTTGCAAGGTTTCACAAGAGTATGTGGACCAGAACCTGTGCCATGGGCCTTACAGAAAAGATCAACCAGTCAGACCATCCATTCATTTCATCTTCATCTCAAAACTGTAATGTCTAGAAGTTGTTGCCTTCATTTTACAGTTGCAGAAAGAGAGGCAGAGAGAATTTCGCCAGCTTGATCAGTACTACACATCAGTATTTGATGGAGTTGCTGGTAGTCAATGTTCCCAATCTACTTTCAATGTTTTAAGCGTAATACAATTACTACTCTTCTTTGGATAATCTGACCTTTTTTTCTCATGTCCACATTATTTCCATTTACATACCTAAATGTAAAACCTCCACAGATAACATTTAAGAGATTTTTTTAGAGAGAAACCAGATAAAGCAAATTTTGTATTCCAGCAGTCAGCTTGTCGTGATTTAGACTGCATTAAGGGCATACACTTCCATCAGTCTTCAACATAGTAATAGATACTTAAAAGCAAAAGGTAAAAAGAATGGGAGATAAAATTGTTGATTATTTTATAAAAATGAAAGTTGGTTGTTATGACTAAGTTACAGTAATTTTTTTCATTACCTGATTGCCACACAAGTAGAAAGAGTAGCATATACAAAGGGAGAAATCTTGAACTGCTCTTAGAAATTTCAAATAATTAGTGTTTTACATATTTGTGTTGATAATGGTTGATTCCAATTGCAAACCTAACCTAGCTTTTTCTTTCCAGCTACATGTGTTATCCCTTATTAAAGCATCTCTAGCATCTAGCAAAATTAAGGCATCTAAAGAGGCACATTAATTAATAAGACTAAATTGAAATCTGAATACTGACATCATTGTTAAATAATATTAACCTTGCAGTTTTTCAACACTGCAGTAATCATTTTTTCTTAGCAGAAAAGAAATTAATTACTGGCTTCTTTTCTAGCACATGTAACAAATAAACATGAGAAAAATATTTGATATCTAGAGTTCTACTATGAAAATTATCCAGTAAGGATAGCTAAATGTGAAAATTTTGAGTAAGGTCATGGCATATATGTAAAATTTTTGAAAGATGACTTTATATGTACGTGAGCTGATTAAAAAATAAACAACTAAACTAAACCTTTGACGTGCTGCTGCTAAACATTTCTTATTACATCATTTGTAATTTATCATATAGTCTTTGTGGACAATTTGTAATCTGTCATTTGAGATTTTTTTAAAATACAGATGTAAAATATCTTCTCTTTCAGTTTGACATAAAATTGTTATGTTAAATGAGTTAACATTCTTGAACATATGTTGGCTGTATTTCAAAATAATATGGTCCCCTTTAAATGTCAAAGTCTTTAGTCACATTTAGAACATTGAAGTAATTCACTCAGACAAGCTGGGTTGTAGGTGAGGTGGATAATAAGAAACAGCTGGATCAGCTATTCTGTCATCAAGAGACATCATCGTAAAAGAGTTTTAAGGACTCACGGAGTATATTTTGCGAGTGGCAAAGTAACATGAGAACCACATAACTGAACTGACACCTTTTATAGATAAGGAAGGTTAGGTCAAGAAAATGACTTATCTAGAGTCACACGTCTACTATGTGCTATAATTGGCATAGACCCATCTGTGTCTTTTTTAACAAGGACTTTATTTATTATGCACTGAAATCTGAAAGAAAATTTGTTGTAGAAAAAAGCAAAAAAAATCACTCTTTAAGAGCTACTTTGCTTGCTATTTGAAAATATAGACACACAAGCACACACATTTTATGTTATGTAAACTCTCCTGAAAAAAAAATACAAAACAAACACATTCCAAAACTGTAGCATCGGAGTAACAATAGGAACATTCTGAATGATGTAAAGCATGGGCCGTTAGGCATTGCAGATATTTCAGCATATAGACCTAAGGTAATTTTTGACACATAGAAGCATTTTCTATTTGTATAATATTAAGTGTGAAAGCCTCTAAAGAGCCCTCAAAATAAACTTCAGGCTAGGAGGCACAGTTCCTGGAATTTCCCCCAGGGTAGGTAGGGAGATAGTCATGAAAGTCAGGGGACAGACCTGAAATTAGGTATATGTTTGTTGTTGTTTTCTTTTCAGTCTTTTGCTTCCTTATTATTTAGTCCATGTCATTGTTTGTTTGTCTAGTGGTATAAGATAGGCACGGGAAGCAAGTTCAAGGAGAAAGCAACTGCACTGCCAGTCCCGGAGGAAGTTGGGGCAAGAGAGAGGAGGGGAAGGAAGTGGTAAGCAAGCAACACCAGAGACTGTGGGAATACCTAGGATATTAAGCAAAAACAAGGAGGACAAGGAGCCTCTGTGGGTGTTATATCAGCAGCAATCTAGCTGAGAGAAAGTACTAAGAGATGGAAGTAAAGTGAGCATGATGGTGAGAGGAGGAAAGTAAAAGAAAACAGGAATGATCTAGGAAGCAAAGCTATGGGTTGAGGTACAAGCAAAGGTGTGTTTACATCTAAATGCATTAATTCATAAAAATAGAAATATTGGCCTATGCACATATATTTATATGGCAATACACTGAGGTAGTGGATGGATTTCAGGCCTCTGTTCATACCCTCTCTCAATATTAGAACATGTTTTTGTAACAAACTGGCATTCTGTGATGCTCCCCCTCCTTTATAATCACTGAAGACAAAATGGGTGCATAAGCAAATGTTTTAAAGAAAGCAGATGGCGTCCAGCTATTAAAAGATTTCATGTCTGAGGTCTTTCAGGCTTGAAGTTAAGCAAGCGGCTCTTTAGCAGGGAGGCAACAAGCCCACATCGAAGAAGTATAGCAGTCGGTGTGATCTTGAGGTGTTACTGGGAATGGGTAATAGGTATCAGAAGACTGAAAACAAACAAACAAACAAACAAACAAACATTGTTGAGAATGAGGCTGGTCAGAGCAGAGACCCAAAGCCCATCTGTAGAAATGGAATATCCTCCCACAAAAGGGTCCCAGGGAAAGGATGAGTCAACCAGGGCACAATAAAGCACTGATGAAAAACACACTATTCCTCTGGTTCCTTGAGACTTCCTCACTCCTCACTCTCATAACCCAGTGCTGCCTCTTACTTCAGAAACTAGCGCGGAGCTTGTACACATAAGAGATAAAAGCTCAGGACACACAGAAACCAGGAATAGGGATGGGAATAGTGATACTGGAAGAATGTGGAGAAGGTTTGAGAAAGGAGGAGAGAAAAGCGCAACCCATTGCAATGATCAACGCATAACCACACACACACTCCTCCAGGGAGACGAATAATAGAAACCATGGGGGGAGTGAGACAGTGGTCAGTGTAAAATATGAAAATAATAATAATTTATCAAGGGATGACAAACGTGGTGTTGGGGAGCTGATATCAAATTTCAAAGACAGTAAATTTCTAGAACAGTGTGATGGTCACATATATACAAATATGCTTGATACAAATGATGCATGAATTGTTATGAGTTATAAGATTCCCCAATAAGATGGTCTTTTAATGATAATAATAATGCTATTATTTTACCATTATATTTCTATGTTATTTTTATTTTTCTTTAGCCATGCATATTTAAAATTTCCTAGTATTGGATGTGGCATATTGCTTGAATCTGTAGTATTTAAGTCTATGTAATACTTTCCTCCTTTACATTAATGACTGCTCTATAAATAATGACTTTTAATAATGAAGTAGGAGTCAAAACATATATGAGTAAAATTGGATGAATATACATCTCCCAAAGGAATGGGGGACTTACATAAAGTAAATATATAAGAAAATGAATTTTAGAATTACATTAATGGATTGTTTAACATCTGAAAAATAAGTATGACTACTTTAATTGGAAATAACAGGATCAAGCTCTCCAGTCAATCTGATTTAGGACTGAGGCTTTATGTCTCCTGCCTGTTAACTGGTAACACTATTTCTTTTTTCAATAAGACACAGAACATTAGCAGACGTCTGCTCTTTTTGTTCACGGCAACACAGTTCACAATAGCAAGAAGCTGGAAAACAGCCCAAATGCCTATAGACAGAAGAAGAATTTAAAAGTAAATGAAACCTTTTGTTCATACATACCAATGGAATACTATACATCCCCCAACAGCAATGAAACAATGAAGCACCTCATGCAATAGGGGTGGCCTGGAAACCATCATGTTGTGTGAACTTAATCAGAAAAGTGAAAATATTGTATGACTCCACTACCATAAGGATAAGCCCTTAAATCAAGTCAGTTTTCTCCTCCCAGATCATGTAATCTTCCAAGAAATTAGGTAGAGAGCCTGCCTGGAGTCCATGAACCATATATTACCCCCTCTATATGGACAACTTATTGACTACTTTGGTAAAGGGGGCCACACTTCAGATGAGGACAGTTTTTCAAGATGGGGGGAAAAGGGAGGCCATTCAGCTGCTGAGATAAAACTTGTGCTGAAATCACTTCAAATCACTCTCCTACCAGAGTAATAAGTGGACCTCAGTAGAAATTCAAGTGCTTGTATGTCTCTGTGAAGACTTTTACATTTCAAGCCTGGTATGATATTCTCAGATATTTTAAGCTAATACTTATATAATTTTTGGCGACCTAGGCCTTGTGCTATAAAACACTGGGAGTTTGGGGTCTGTTCTTTTGAAGTAGACAACATCCTTCATGGATCATACCAGAAGATCTCCAGTGGGCACCCACAGAATGAGCTCTGCTTCATCTCAAATTCACCTAATAAAGGCTGAAACTCCTTAGTGTGAGAAGAAGCAAATGATGCTATTCCAAGGGTATAGCACTATAGATGTCTTTGGACTTCTGTTCACATCTCTCTTACTGAGAGTGCTCAATGAGTGTTCTGTAGTTTGAGCATGGAGTCGCCTTTCTTTACAATGGAAACAAATATGAACCTCTTCCCGTCAGTTAGCCAAGTAGCTGTCTTCCAAATTTCCTGAGTTCTTGCTCATATGCTACCTCCTGAAATGGGGGAGTGTCTGATGTGTTTTGTATAGTAACTGTGTACTCCTTCCATCTTCTCTTGATGCACCCTACATCATTCAATATTTTTCCCACGGTATTTTTTTAGTATAGCAACTTGAATTTTTCTTGAGTTCTTTCAGTTTAATATAAATTAAGTGTGTTCTTTCTTTTGGGTTTCAGACTCTAGGTCTTAGCATATTTCACTGTAATATTTTACTTTGTCTTTCTGAGCTGAAAAAGTAACAAATTCCTCCATTAGAATATTATGTCATACAGTACACAGTAATAAAATAGTAGATCATTGGTAATGATGATTATGATGGCAAAAACCTTTTCTGATAACAAGACCTTAGATTCCATTTGCCAATTCTTAGTCCTGGGAGCCCATTTAGGCTGCTCAGATAACTTTCAGTATAGAGGCAACAGTCGTCTTTTCTATTGAGGCTCTTGTTAATTTATATCCTCTACTGAAACCTGTACATTTTTGGTCATCCTGGAGGTATTTGAAATAGCAGTGACATAGTTTCCAGGGTCACAGCAAGCCATCATAGTACAACAGATTGATAGATACATCGTGGGAAATAAATATATATGATATTTTAAAATTTGCAATGAAATTTAGTTAAAGATAGTACATTAATGTGAGAGAATTTATATATATTTGGGGAAAGAACTACTAAACCCAGAATCCCATTTTCTACTTTTCACAAAAATATCAAGTCATTCCCTAAATAGTCTTCTTTTATTCAATACATTCAAATGTGTGCAATGATAAAATCCTTAATTTTCTTCTAAATTGGTTAGGAGTAGTCAAGAACCCAGCAATCAAAAAGGCAGAGTCTTGTAAAAACAACTAACTAGCCCTATTGTCTGCTTGCTGGATGAGGAAAAGATGTCAGACTTAATCTTGAATAAAGACGCATTTATTTTTCAATTGAGTTGATTACAGGTTGGAGAAGTGGTGGGAAGCCATCACTCAGGGAAATCTGGACATCAGAAAAAAATCAGAAATATATAACTGGATCTATTCAGTTCTTAAATTATATCCATTCAGTTCTGACCCACCGAGCATGCACCATTGAGCTGACCAACTTCTAAGAAGAACTGAGGACACAATGCCTCCCTTGTAAAAACAGCCTCCATGGATCATGCCAAGAATGCCATTCCTGAACATGTGATCATTCACCTCCTGAATGTGCAACCTAATCCACTGTAAATGCATGAATACAAATGCAAAAGTAGATAGTTTCCCTTTTACCTAGCCCATAAAAGTGTAAAATCCCAACTATTCAGGAAGTAAGTCAAATCTGAGGATCTAACCGCCTGGCTCCTTGCTCTATGCTTTGCAATAAAATAACTTTCTCTTTTTAAAAGAAAATAAATTAAAAAACTAGTATTGTTTTGATTATTGGCTTGTCGGTAAATGCTATAGGGGAAAAAAGTGAGCAGCATAATATTGGACTAAGTATTCTATTAATAAAGATGACCTATAATAATGGATATTGAACAAAGTGTAATAAAATAATTTGAAAATATATATTTGCATTCCCAAGAAGAACAAATGCAGGAGCTTGTCATTCTAAAGTGGCATGAATTTAGCAACCTTTATTTAGATTGGACTCAAAGGTGCCTTTCCATACTTTGAATTTGAATCAACATTGACAGAATATGAAGGTTAGAAACATTTTTAGTAATTATCTAATTTGGGGGTTATAACAGATGGCTTTAAAAATTTTGCTGTTTAATGTGGATTTCAAAATCATTGCATTCCCCTTTACGATGTGTGAGAATGATAATGGTATGGATCTGACTATGAGTCAGAGATGATTTAGTGGTATCTCCCAGCAACCGTATGTAAGAGTTACACTGAGCACCAGTGACACATTAGTTAAGCACTCAGCTGCTTATGAAAGGTCAGGGATTAGAATCCCTAAGCAAATCCCTAGGGAAAAGGTATGGTAATTAGTTTCTGTACAGATTTACACTCCAGGAAATTTCCTGGAGCAATACTACACTGCTCTCTAGGGTAGATAAGAGTCAGAAGCAAGTAGTATACAATGGCACTTTCCTTTTTTTTTCTTTATTATTTGCATGCGCAGGACCAAAGAGGGTACCAAGGGTAGAGGGGAAATGTGAGTTTTGAAATGTCTAAATATAGGCATTATTTTTGGAAATGTTAAATTGGAAAAACTTACTTCCCTCAAAATACTGTGTGATAAACCACCTCTAGCACCCCCAACCCCAAAAAAATCACTGCTCACTGCCATGGAATCAAATCCAACTCATAATAAATCTGCCCCCACCCCACCTCCTGTTCTTTCTCACACATAGAATTTTTAGACTGTATCACTTTTTTTTTTTTTTTTTTTGTTTTATAGACTGTAACTCTTCACAGGAATAAAAAGCCTAGTCTTTCTCCCTCTGAGCGACTAATGGTTTCAAACTGCTGACTTTACTGTTAACTGGCCCTATGCGCCCAGAAGACCTCATGTCCTGTAAGACTAGTACAGTAACATGACTATTTAAGTAAACATTGGTACATATGGATTGACAATTTATTAACTTGTTCATTGACCTAAAGTTCATTGACTTCAAGGGGTTTTAATGCTAGAGAATCAAATCACGATCAATTAGACAAGTGTCATTTGTATTATTATATAATTTATTAATTATATAATTTAACAGTCTAATAAATCTATTAAAATTTCTCTTCCTCTTGAGTAGAAGAGCATGTGTCAGCTTCAGCTTGTAATCAGCAGATCACAGCATTTGGATGTGCATTGCGTCATATCACTGATCTTTGGAATTGATGGATCAAATCTTCTAGATGAGAAATTTCCTGGAAAATCCATATGGTTCAATTTATACGTCTTGGTTTAAGCCACCAACTATGACTTAAAATTATCCCTTCTTTACTGCCAAGATGTTTCTTGAGAGAAATTTTCCCTCTGAATTGCATGAAGAATTACTGTAATCATCCATGTCACACAGCTCATGTCTAAATGTAGTAAGGTAATGGACAAAGGCACACCAATGTTAGGTAATGCACAGCATCACAGTGATTGTTTCGAGTTGACATGGAATATTGCTTGTTTTGTATAGCAACAGAAATACGTATCTTGCTGTGTAGTGGAGGAAGAGTATTCAACTTTGTTTTCACAACGATTGAGTTATAGTACTATCATTTCTCATCTTTTGATTTCTTAGGCCAGCAGCTCTTTAGTATGAGAACTCTGTCAACATCTTTTACAGGAAAAACTTATTTTACACATCATCATTCAAAACTTCTCTGATCTTTATGCCGCTATTACTATAGGTTTCAATTGATCCTAAGGTAACAAAGAACAACAATAAGATTGGGACTCAAAAAATCTAAACTTTCTCTTTTTTGTAGAGCAATGCTTTTTGCCCTACATTCTGCTCTCCTTCAGTTTTCTACAAGTTGTTAATATTTTTAACTGATTGACTCTTTTATATATAAAGACAGACTGCTCTCAGGCATTGCATCAGGATATCTATTGCACACAATCTCTTGAATGTGTTAAGAAGCAAAATGATATTTTGAGGATTATGGTTCACCTGAATCAAGTCATAGTATTTTTAATTTTCAAACTTGCATGTGAAAATTGGCCATTGAATAAAGAAGAATGAAATCACTTGAATTATAGTGATGGAAAAGAATATTGAAAGGACCATGGACTGCCAAAAGAACAAACAACCCTGTTTTGGAAAAAAGTACAGCCAGAAGGCTCTTTAAAGTAAAGATGGTGGCTTCCAGGAAGATGGTGACTGAGTAACACATACTAGAAGGACTGCCCAGAAATCAGCAAAGGAGGATAACTAAGAGGGAAATTCTGGTTATAGGAGGAGCATCATAAAGGTAAGTAGGCACAGATTCACTAGGTTTTGAGGAGGTAGGGGCTTTTAACTTACCATAGTGGAGGCTGGCTAGTATTTGACTTTAGCCCCACCTCTGAGAGGTGATACAAAAGCTTTTTCTCAACACAGCCACAGCTTGCCACTGCCTTAAGGTAGGAGTTACACTCCTTCAGCCCCAAGGTCAGGGATCGGGGATCAGCCATAGTATTACTTTTCCTGCTCTTCTCTCTATCCCCCCACAGTCAGTTTTTAATTTTTCTCTCACATGTCACTGCTGAGCTCCAGACCACCCCTCTAAGACATATACACTGAACCTCTATGCAACTGGGACACCTCCATCTTCTGAAGCATAACTTGAGCTGGGGAGAGCCTGTCACCCTCCCCCAAGGGAAATTCCACCCACCTTCTTCATGGGGAAATTCTGCCTGACCACCTCTTCAGTGTTTATCACTCAACTGGGCAGACCCCCACCTTTACCCCTCCCCTCCCCCCCACATCTTCTTCAGGGGAAATCCTATATGTATGACTTGTGGAGCTCCTATCCATCCTCTATGGACCCACATGACTGAGGTAACATCCTCTCACATGTCATAGTGCCTTACACTGCTTAAAACAACTCATCCAGCGCTCAACAACATTTCATATTTCTACAGGAACCTTTGCCCAACCTCCACAGTTATCTACCTGACCAGATCGAGTCTTTTCACCATTTGTGGTGCTCTACACCAAAGCAGGCAACCCACCAGCCCTCTGTGGTAATTCCATTGTAGTGGGCACCCCCGCACACCTGCATTGACACTACAAGCTGCCATGGGCCACACCATCACCCAGTACAGCACCATCCTTATGGGTCCACAACAACCCAACCAGCACGCCCAGAGGGGACCATTCAACTTGCCCTCCAAATAAGAAAATACTGGTTGACTAGGAAAAGAATGAAGTCATAGGAGGATAAAGTGGTAGGCCAAGGCCATAGTAAAATGAGCTGCACACTAGAAGGTAAACAAGCAGCAACAACTCAGAAGCAATGAAGTTCACAGGGAATAAGCACACCATCCTGTGTGACCATGAGGTGTCAAAGGGATCAGATATCAGGCATCAAAGAACTAAAAAATATCTCATTATAAATGAGAGGAAGAACAGATTGGGCACCCAAAATCCATCCGTAGGTATTACAACATCCCCTTACAGAAGGGCTGAGGTGAGGAGATGAGCCAGTCAGGGTACGTATAGCAATGATGAAACATGCAACTTTCCTCCAGTTCTTACATACTTTTACCGCCACCACTCCCCACCCCAAACTATCTTGATTCAAACTCTTACAAATCCAGCTAGACCAGAGAATATGCACTGGTAAAGATAGGAACCAGAAACATTGAGAATCCAGGACAGATGGTCCATTTAGGTCCAGTGGTGAGAGTGGCAATAATCAGAGGGTACAGGGAAGGTGGGGTAGAAAGGGGGAACTGATTATAAGGATCTACATAGATCCTTGTAATATACCGCCTTATTTATAGATCCTTGTAATACCTCCTTGTACAATAGATCCTTGTTTATACCTCCTCCCTGGGGTATGTGAAGGGAGACATTGGATAGTGTATGATATGACAAAATAACAATTTATAAATTATCAAGGGTTATGAGGGAGGGGGAAACCTCGAGGGAGGGGGAGGAATGAGGAACTGATGTCAAGGGCTCAAGTAGAAAGAAAATGTTTTGAGAATGATGATGGACTCAAATGTACCAATGTGCTTGGCATACAATGTATGTATGTATGTATGGATGGATGGATTGTGATGAGTTGTAAGAACCCCCAATAAAATGATTAAAAAATAAATAAAACAAAACCAAAAGAAACCCAGGAGAAGCAAAAGACAATGGCAGAAAATATCCTCCTACTTAACGATGTGCATAGAAGCAGACATTGATCTGTGGCAGAATTAAATTTTAAGAGTGCTGCTTGGAGTCCTACAGGATATGATGGAAACAGCATATGAAAAGAATGAAATGATTGAAGAGATAAATTCCATTAACCAAAGGGAAATACAAGCAGTTAAGGACAAGATAACAAAAACCAGTAGCAGACTCGTAGACTTTGCCAATCAAGTGGAAGAGGCAGAGAATGGCATCTGTGACCTACAGAACATCCAAGCAGACCTTAACAAACACAAAAAAAATCTAATGAGAACATCAGAGAAGCTGAGGAAAATACAAGGGCTATGCCTGATGCTATAAAGAGGAGCAATAGCAAAATAATTAGATTACTGGGGAAAGACAAAATAAAGAAGTCATTTGCAACACTAGTGAGAGAATCCTTAAAGAAAAACTTCCCCAGCTTAGTGGATGGAAGCAAGGTAACTAGGAGGCTGAAAGAACACCTACTAGGCTGAATATCAAGAAGAAGTCACCAAGATACATAATAGTTAAACTGCCCAACTTTGAGGAAAAGGAGAAAACCATGAGAGCAGCTAGGGAAAAATAAGCAATCACATATAAAGGTTTCTGGATAAGAATATGCTCAGATCTATCAGTGTACACTATGTAGTAGAGGAAATAGTGGAATAACATGCCCAAACTTAAAGGAAAATAACTCAAACCCAAGAATATCTAGCTAAATTATTTATCAAGGAGAAGTAAGAGATTTATCAGACAAGGAAAAACTCAAAGAACACATAAGAAAAATCCACCCTGTGTTAGTCTGGGTAGACTAGAGAACAAATTCATAAACATGCATGTGTATATAAGGGAGAGGTTTATATACAAGAATAATTGTACATTACGAAAAACCTCCCAAACCAGTTCAGTTCAAGGTAATAAATCTGATATTAGCCCATATGTTGGATACCAACCTATAAGTCCTCTTCAGATTCATGAAGTTCATGCAATGATACCAGGACAATCCCAGGCCAGTGAGTGCAGTCTTGTGTATCCAGTGATGATAGAAGCATCTCAGCACTGGTGAGGACCTCTCTCTAGCTTCTCATTGCATCTCAGCCCTGGTAAGATTCTCTATGTGACTTTTCTGGCTTCAGAGATCTGGTTCCATCAGGATAAACCCATATAGCTGACTTTATAGAAAAGCCAGCCTTGTTTCTTGTCAGTAGAGCATCTTCAAGGAATTGAACTGTAAGTCTCTCACCTTCAAACGGGAAATACACCCAGATTCTCGGAATTCTCAGGAGAAAGCCAGGCCCACACAGAGGTCTCATTGGCTATCTTCAGATTGACAGGCTAGATTTCACCCCTATACTCCCAATCCTAAAATTGACTTGAGATTACATGACTGCCACACATTCCTACAAAAGATCCTCATCAACCCATTATGAACAGAAAACAGCTCTCACCAAGCATAAATTAGAGACTGCCACATAAAGCAACCCCACCCAGAGGGCAACAAAGAGAAAACAGCCCCCAAGATATCACTGGTTCAATGGTAGAAAGAAAAAAAGAATAAACCACGCACACACACACACACACACACACACACACGCAGAACACTGGTAAGAAAGCAAGGTAAGAAAACATCCAACACAAAATGTTCCCGATGACATCACAGAATTCACAGGAGATAATAACCCTGTACATCAATGGATAGAACTCAGCCACTAAAATTCTGAGGGTGGCAAATTGGCTTAGAAAACACAATCCATCAATCTGCTGCCTTCAGGAGCCACTTCTGAAAGCTAGAGACAAAAATAGGCTGAGATTCTAAGGGTGGAGAAAAGTATGGAAAGCAAACTGCAATACCCCAAAAGAAGGGGTGGCAATCCTAATTTCAAATAAAATTGACCTCAAAGTGCAAGCCACAAATAGAGAGAAGGAGGGGCACTCTATGCTGCTCAAGGGAGCAGTAGATAAGGAACCACTATGCACTTTCAACATGTATTTCTTAGATGAGAGTCCAGCTGAACATGTCAACAAAATGGTCCAAAAGATGGAAAAAGAAATCACACCTTTAACAATCATAGTAGGGGACTTCAACACATGGCTCTCTGAGAAAGGTAGATCACAGGGCAAGAAACTCAACAAAGAGGCTAGAGATCTAAACAGTGTATTTAGACAACTTGACCTACCTGATAGATATTTACCGAGCTCTTCATCCAAATATCTAAAATTCACATTATTTTCAACCCCACTTGCCACATATTGGAAGATAGACCTCATCCTGGATCATAAGGTGAATCTGTGTAAATTTAAGCACATTGATAATAATACAGACCTCTCTCTATGGCCCCTCAGTGCCATAAGGCTAGCAGTAAACAAAAAGAAGTTGAAGAAAACGAGAGCAAACAACTGGAGGATGAATAAATCTCTAATGCAAAATGTGTATATACTCGCCCAGATCAGAGATGAAATTAGAAAATTTCTAGAAACCAACAAGAATGAGAATATGATGTACCCAAACTTATGGGACACTGCAAAGCAATTATCAGAGGAACCTTCATAGCAATACATACAGACATGAAAACGGAAGAGACACATATGACTGATATGCTGTCACAAAGTTTACATGAATTAGAGCAGAGTCAGCAGGACAATCCTACTAATGACAAAAGAAAAGAAATGATAAAAATGAACACTGGTAGAAATGGAAACTGGAAATACAGGGAACCCAGGACAGATGTAACCAGTCAGGAACAATAGTGAGAGTGAAATTACTGGGTAAGTGGAGGAAAGGTGAGGTAGAGATGGGAAGCCAATTACAAAGATCTACACATACCTATCTGGAGAATGGATGTCGTAGGAGTGGACGAGGGGAGATTTCGGGCAGTGTAAAATATGACAACATAATAATAATTTATAAAGTATTGAGGGTGGAGCAGGGAGGGAGGGGAAAGGAGCAAAAGCTGATATCAAGGGTTCAAGTGAAAAGCAGATGTTTGCACGGTGATGATGGTAGAAGGCATGCAAAAGTGCTTGGAACAATGTATGTATGTATGTATGTATGTATTATAAGTGATGTATGAGCCCCCAATAATATGATGTAAAAAAATCAGGGCTGAGATTCAGAAGGAAAATAAGAAAAATATGGGGAAATTAATGCTGCTAAAAGTTGGTTCTTTGAAAGAATAGACAGAATCTACAGACTGCTGGCAAACTTAACCAAATAAAAGAGGGAACAAATTTCAATAACAAGGATGGGAGATGAAAGTGGGGATATTATTCAATTTGTTAATGAAAGCTAAAGGATAATTATGTAAGTACTACAAAGCATTGTACTCCAATGAATTCAACAACTTGGAAGACAACTTGGAAATTCCCTGAAAAACAATCCTTCCCTAGATTATCCTCCATAGTCACAACAGACCCATAGCAATGGACAAAATTGACAAGATTACCAAGTGATTACAAAAAAAAAAAATCCCTTTGACCTGATGGCTTCACAGGAGAATTCTACCAAGCATTCAGGAAAGAACTGAAACCAATCCTAAACAAATTCTTCCAGAACATAGAAAAAGATGACAAACTTCCGATTTCCTTCTATAAAGCTAGTATAACTCTAAAACTGAAACTGACCAGGGATCCCAAAAGAATTGAGAACTACAGATCGATATCTTAAATGAACTTTGATACAAAAAGTATACAAATCAATTAATTCACCATGACCAAGTGTGGTTCATACCAGGCATGCAGGGATGGTTCAAAATACGAAAGATTATTAGCATCTTTCACCACATCGACAACTGACAAATAGCATAGGCCTTAATGGATCAAAAATTTCCTTTCATTTGACAATTCTGTACTCTGGAAAGAAAAGTTCTTTACAGTTAGCCTGTGGCTATTGGAAATTACCTTTAACACTCTTAATGTCATTGCAATGATACAACCCAGAAAAAAAAATCTATCTAATTTGAGACTTGCTTGATTCTTTGATTTTTCTGTGTCCTTTTTAATCTCCTAAATTCTCACCAACTATTGATACACTTGCTTTTGAGGGAAATAGAGTGTGACAAATGGTTTACTCCTTTTGAGTATCCTCATCTGAGTCATGTTGTGTGGTCATAGTAAAGTATACATATGGGCAGTTTTAAAAGATTGAAAGTCATTTTCTTGTAGTTCAAGAAAATGGAAGTCCAAATTGTTTTTTGGGGGCTGGGGTGGGGTGGGCATCACTGCCTTCTGAAGGTTGTGGGAGCTACCCATCCTTGCTCCTGGAGAGAAGCTGCTGGATTTGAACCGCCAAGCCCGTGAGCCGCAGTCCCGCACTCAACCACTTACACCATCAGGGCTCAGCCCCAAATTGTTTTTATTGATTTCGTTTGTGAGTCCTTCTTCTCGTTTCTGAAATCAACCAGTGCTTCTTGACATTTGCTAGGAAGCTATAGGCCTTAGTATGGCTTTTTCTCACCATAGCTTTAGCAACTCCAAGTGACTGAGTGGGATCCTACAGATAAACTGCTGTGGTGGTGGTGGTTAGGGGTCATCCAGCTGATTCCTACTCACAGAAACCTTATGAACAACGAACAAAGAATTGCCCTCCGTTGCCCCGTCCTATGCTTGTTCCCCTAATTTGAAGCAACTATGTCAATCCATTTTGTTGAGCATCCTCTTCTATTTTGCTGTCCCTCTACTTTAGCATAACGCCCTCGTTCAGGGACTAGACTTTCCAAAGTATGTAATGTAATGCCTCACCTTCCTTGTATGTAGGGAGAACTCTTACTATCCTTTGTCCAAGACATATTTGTTTGTCCTTGAGGAAAACCATGGTACTTTGCTCTCTCTCTCTCTCTCTCTCTCTCTCTTTGAGGTTTAACAAAGATTTTAGGTTAAAAGGGATTTCTTTACCGCGGGGCATATCATCTTTAGGGGACAGGCTGGCTATGCAGGTCTTGAATCATAGTGAGGGATGGGACATTCAGAACACTCAGATGAGAACTAGGTCATTGGCTTAGATACTAACAATGAGAATCCATGCCTGTCTACCACAGAATATACACTGCGAGACAAGGTAGAGGGGTGGAGCTCAGGGTCACTCTCAGAGTAGAGGGTCTCTTGCTAAGTTACATTTAAACAAATACATGAATATATTCCTATCATAAAATAATGAGGAATTTACTCTAAATGTTCTCGCTCATCTCCCACACTTCATTTTCCCAAAACTGTGAGTTCTGCTTAACATAACAAGGAATTCAGTAGATGTGAGAACTTTGCACTGGATTTTTCTCTGTCCTTCTCTGTCCTAACTTTTATAGTACTATGAATTTGAACTGTAATACAATTATTCCCTCTGATTGTGGATTATACTTTCAATATTCATGGCCAGCATCACAATTTAAACACATTGATTCTTCTTCTGTTTGCCTTTCACATGCGTATGAGGGCTTTGACTTGGCTTGATCAGTTTTTTCATTCCACTGGGTATAAAAGTGAGCCATTTCAGAAGCATAAACATAAGAAATATTTTGATCATCTGGAAGAATATCCACCAGTTGAGCACAAGTGCAAGATCCCTTCCTGAAGTGGGGAGGGCAGCAAAGGCGCTATACATCAAAGTATCCAGATCATAGAATAGAGTAGAAGTGCTGCCCAATACTATGAGACACAGCACTGGGCTTTCCATCCCAGAGAATAAGACAGAGGGCAAGGAGTCACATGACTGAGAGGCTGAAGACCAGACACAGATATGGATTGCTGACGTGCCTGAAAAAAAAAATTCTGTTGGCATAAAACTGTGTCCTTAATATTTTTGGATCTCAACTTGTGGCAACCTATTGTGACAGTCCCCTAATCTGGTGTCAAATTGAGGATTAAGTGTGCCAACGTGGAGTCTAGTCTGTCAATCTGGAGATACCCAATGGGACCTCCGTGTGCAAATGACTTTCTCCTGAGAATTCTGGGAAATGTGGTAATTCCTTCTTGGAGGCAGAGACACTATATGTCTCAGCTCACTCCCTTAGAGACACTCGACTGACAAGGCTGGCTCCCTCGGGACATCCCTGAAGAGAAGTCACATGGACCTACTCTGGTGATGGAGCAGCCATGTGGAGACCTCTGCCAGTGCTGAGATGCTTACACCACCTCTGAATCCAAGGACTTTCTACCCACTGAACTGTAATCTCCCTGCATTTGGCATCATTGCATGCTTTTCATCAGCTCGAAGTGGACTTTGTGGATTGCTGTCAGACATATGGATTAATATCAGATTTCTCAACTTGATCTGGACTTGACTTGGAGTATTCTCAATGTTCATTTACTCTTGTATATAAACTTCTGAATATATATACATATATACATATAAATGTGTATATGCACACATATATAAAATCTCCATGATTTTGTTCCTCTAGTCTACCTATTAATGTCCCAAACAAGCTGCCATCATCATGAATATTGTCTGAGTTTGATATGCTTGTTTGGAATGAGTATAAAACCCAGCAGGAGTGCACAGTGCCATGATAAGGACTGTTAATATCAGAATAGGATATAAGAAAGAGAAGAATAAAGGTATATTTTCCTTGTGACAATCAGACTTATACTTGAGCAGAGTTGGATTCCCTTTTTGCCTTGTGTGGCCAAAGGAGGTCAGATGTAACCTCCATTTTTTTCTTCAGTATTTCTTTGCCTGTAGAGAAATGAGAACACTGTGCCTGTATATTCCTATGTGTTTCCGTGTCTTTTCTACACTTACCAATTTAGAAATGATTAGACTTTGCTTTGGTTTGGATTTATTAATTTAACAAAGTAACACCCTTTCCAAACTGAATTACATTTATAAGTGGAGGGACCAAGACTCCAATATGTTCTGAGGGAAGATTCTATTCAATCCACCCAACCCTTCCCAGTATTTTTCATTTTCTTATATGCATATTGGAAGCCCAAAATACATGATACATACACAAATATATTATTCATACGATTCTAAGACTAACTCAATATAATCAGTAAGTATTCTTGGTGAATAAGATGTAACTATTTTATATAATAGCTATAAAATAACTTGATACAAACAGCTACACTTCTCATTTAGTATACTGGAAACTATCAAAATACACTATGTGAAGGACATACTGGACAGTAAAAGAACAATGAACAGTACAAATGGTGCCTTAAGAATCAAACTGATACATAAAATAGATGCATTTAATGGTGTTGATTATGGAGTTTAATGATTAACTTTAAGTTTGCATTAAAATTAATCTTTACTTTAAACCAGTGTTTCTCAGACTCTGGGTTGTGACCCCTGTGAGAAGGTTGAACATCCTAAATCATAACTGTAGCAAAATGACAGTTATGAAGTAGCAATGAAAATAATTTTGTGGATGGAGGTCACCACAACATGAGGAACTCTATTAAAGGGTCTTGGCATTAGGAAGGCTGAAAACTACTGCTTTCATTTATTTATTCACTACCTGGTTCGATTGTTATAATTTTTATAAACAAATTTTTAAAATGTGCCAGAATTATTAAGCTGCTGAAATGATCAACATCTAATGAATGAATCTGCATGCAAAATCACATACCTTTGTTCGTGAACATATTTTGATTGTTAACAATGACTCGAGATAGTAAATTGGCTTACAGGATGAATGCTGACCTTTTAACAAAGAATTCCTGTCACAACAAATCCTACTATTTATTTACAGCAGTGTTTCAGTTAGAAAAGCCAAGAGTGGCTAGCACTGTATGAAACTAAAGAAGCTTTAAAGTGTGAAGTACAGGAATTACAGTTAAAACAAAACTAAACCAAACCCATCGCTGTCACATCAGTTCTGACCCCAGAGGTGAAATAACATTAAATATCATGTTCATAGTACATTTTGAGGGGACATATACTGACTCCAAAAGAATGACCATATCTTAATCCTAAGAACCACTGACTCCCTTACCTTATATTACAAAAGGGATGTTGTAGATGTGAGCTAAATTAAGGGTTTTGAGATAAGAATTTATTTAGATAAACCAATTGCAATAAAAGAAATCCTTAAGAAACAGAATCAAGGACACCAAGTAATACAAGAACAAAAAATTAGGGTGATGCAGGAAAGTTGTGATAAGACTGCAGATATCCTCTTACAGCAAATAATGATCAAAACAGACAGACCAAAAAACTTATTCAAAACCAAACTTACTCAGAGGTTACCAAGGGAAGCAAGCCAGATCACTCTTTTATTTTAACCAACTGATACTAATTTTTGGTCTTCTGACTTTATGAACCTAACGAAAATAGATTTGTTTCAAAAGACTAAGTCTGATTATTTGTTATAGGAGCACTATGAGAGTTACATAAGAGATCCATCTTTTTTGTTGGGGATGAAACCCAAAAGAACCTCATAGCCTCTTTATAGTATTGTTGGTCTCTTTTTCGGTGGAAATTTGTAAAGGTATTTTTAATGCTATATATTACATGCCTTCACAAACTTTGATCTTCACACAAAACTGATTAAATCAATGTCAAATTCATCCAAGAATTCATTTCCATTCATAGTTCATTCTAAAGAATCAAACTAATGAATCTATTTGTAGACTAGATATTTTCAAAAGACTTGTGTGGCAATATATCTTCATTGTTTTTCCATGTTTCTGTGAATGGACCTCAAGGGAAAACAAACAAACAAAACGTTAATTCTTCACAGTGTTTTTTTTTGCTTATGATTTCTACTTGAGATGACCATTCATCACAATGCCTTTTGGAGCAAAGAGAGTAAGATCCCATTTGCCTTACCTTGGTCAAGTAGAAACAACCAGTGGAGGACATGATGTGTGGTAAAACAAAGGGTCAAGTTGAAACAACAAGATCCTCAGTGAGATGGAGTGAAACTTTGGCTACAACTGTGGACTTAAGAATAGTAACCATCATGCAGAAGGTACAGGACTCAGCAACGTTTCATTCTTCTCTACAGATGACTACTGTAAATTGGAGCTGACTTTACAGCAGTTAACTGCAACCGAAAGAGCAAAGCACTGGTACTTGCAGTCCGCAAATTTAATTTGATTGTGAACTGTAAATCAAGAAAATCAGTCCTGACTGCAATTAGTTGAGGAAATGGCCAAATCATATAATTTTCCAGTTTTCTCATGTTTTAAAATAAACATGAGTACATAATGACCATGGCATTTCTCATTGCTAAATTCATATTTACTGTCATTGATTTGATTCTGACTCAGCAACCTTCAGTGTAGAGCAGACCTGCCCACTCTGATTTTCCCAGGTGGTATATATTTATGGGAGCAGGAACCCTCATCATGCTCCCCTGGAACAACTGCCACTTTCAAACAAACAGCTGAATTTTTAGGGTTAGTAGTGCAACTCAACACAAGATAGCATCAAGGCTCCTTCTTTCAATGATAGTTTATATTAAATGAAGTTCCAGTGAGCGTTATGTTTTGCTTTTAGAAATCTTTTAGAAAACAGAATTTAAAGGACAAAGCAAGTAATTCCTCTGCAATTACCAGAAGAACTCATAAAAATATCTCAACTTCATGAGGCTAATTCAATAGGGCTACTTAAATAGTTGTATACTAGAATCATACACTATCTACCTATACAGATAAAAATATTTCCTCCCATCGTAATTTGTGATTACTTAGATCATGGATAACTGGAAGGAGACAACACATCATGGTTTTATTTCAAATTGAACTTGTATCTGAATCAGTGCCGGTTAGATCCTACTCAATAATATAACTTTCACAAGCATTTTAGAAAGACCCAAAAGAATTATTATATGAACTCAAATAAGCTTCGTTAAATAGACATCATATTCTCCCTTTCTAGTTACTTTAATCTACTTAACCTCCTTTTCTTCTTCAAGATAAAACAAAATTTTCTGCTACTTTGCAGCAGGCTTTTCAAAAGTTCTACTATTTCTAATAATGGTACTTTTTTGTAGTTAAAAAATGATGCACACTTAAAAATTTTTAAAGTTCATTGCATATTTATTTTGAAATTAAAAATAATGTAAAAATCAGAAATAATACTAAATTGGAATCCCCAGGTTTATGTTTTTTTAATTTTCACAGTGAACATGCAAGTACTTTTACATACCTCTTCAATGCTTTTTAGAGTGTAGATTCTTGATATTAGGTGTCGTTGAGTCAACTCCGACTTATAGTCAACCCTATGTACAAGACAAAAAATACTATCTGGTTCTGTGGTATCCTCAAAATTGTTTTTATGTTTGAGCCCCCGTTATAAAGCACCTGCATCAATCCATCTTGCTAATAGCTTTTTCCACTGTACCGATATTTTCCCAAGCTTGATATCTTTCTCCAGGGACTGGTCTCTTATGCCAACATGCCCAAAGTATGTGAGACAAACTTTCACTATACTTGCCTCTGAGGAGTGATCATCTAAGAATGTACTTTTTCCAAGACAGATTTGTTTGTTCTTTTGGCAATCCATAATACTTTCAAGGACAATATAGCTCCATAGTAGCAATCATCCCTATTTTCACTCCAAAATAATTGTACTCGGGTTGTCTATATTATTGTGAAATGAAATAGATTATAATTAAGAATCTTATATTTATAGGGTATTATACACAGTGATAATATTATAAGTAATTAACATTTTGAATTAGATAAACCTAATTTGGTGTCTTGATATTCCTTCTTGATAGCCATGAACAAGCTTGGTATTCTAGATAACAGTCAACTTTCTACATGCCCTACTGTGAGGCTAAGCTATAGCAATTAGCATAAGGCAATGCAATTTTCACTAGTACTTCACAATCCTTAAGTCCTTAAGGACTACTTTCATTCTATTAATATTATTATATGACAAACTTTGCTAGTGTTAAATTATGTAGTGATGAGGAGATAATAAATGAAGATATAACTGAAACCAGGTAAAAGCATTCAGGTTCAGAAATGACTAAAGAAATATGTTTAACAATAACATTCATACAAAGAGAAAAAAAATTTGGTGGAGGCATCACTGCTGTCCGGTGGTGGGAGTAGGAGGCCCAGCCCCACTGCTGGGATTGAACCTCCGTCCCAGTGGGTCGCAGTCCCGCGCACAACCACTATGCCACCAGAGCTCACCCCACAAGGAGAAAATTTTAATTTAGACTTTGAAAACAAAATTTATAAACCTAATTTGAATGTAAACACCTGACTTGTAGGGACAAAAGTGTGAATTATGTTAATACATCTCCAATAAATTGTTGACAAAGAATTTATGCTTCCATATTATTGAGTTTCAAAGTGTTAAGAAAGAGGGGCTTTTTTTGTCATCAAGATGTCCACTTGCTTAATTCACTTGGTCAATGCCTACTCCACAGTAAAATTAAATTCCTTTGTCCTTTTCTCCTAACTTATGGATGAAAACTTATGCTTGTTCTATTATTTAAGTCAACTTAAGACAAGTATAGGATTTATAGGATTCCTGCTGGTCTAGTGATTATACATTGGACTGAAATCTACAAAATGAGAAACTCAAATCCATTAGTTCTCCACTTCAACCTGTAAGCTACTCTATCTGTGTCCCTAGTCAACCTGTGAACCGTGTTGCTAGAGATTGAGGCTCCTTTGAGACCTGTTTTGTCATGCTACTGGTTCATACATCCCTTGAACTTGAGATTGGTGGATCCTGTTGCTTTTAATTGCTTATGCTCAATATACCATTGATATTGAACTGTTAGTGACCTGCCCTGCTGTTTGCTGCCTATGGGCAGACTGCTTGCCTTGCCTGAGGAAGGAATCCACTGTCTGCTTTTTTGATCTTGGACATAAGCCCCCTCTATGGAGTTGAAGGACTTCTGGGATATGAACTGTTCCACGGAAATAAGTTGAACTGAGCACTCAGTACTTCTGTGTGGACAAATTAGCTCTTACAATCCTTCTCACTGTGTGTATGAATATATATATATATATATATATATATATATATATATATATATATTCATAAGCGTCCTGATTTTATTTCTGTAGAAAACTCTGCCTATTCCAGAGACTACAAATATTTAACAGAACAAAAATCTGCCTCCTTTTTCAGCAGAGCAGCTGGTGACTTAGAACTGCAGACCCTTGTGATTAATAGTCCAATGTGTCACCACTAGTCAATTAGTCCCCAGGTTGTCAATAGGGGAAAGATCCTTGACAAGATGGATTACCAACTTGGTTGCAACAATGGCCTCACTCATAAGAATAATGATGGTACAGGACTCAATGGTGTTTTGTTCTGCTGAATATAGAAATACTTTGGGTCAGAACCGGCTCTGAGGCAGTTACCAAACAATAATACAGAAGGACTAGACAAATGATATTAATCAGGGCTAATATGTAAAGAAAAAAACAAGAATACATGTTTAGTCCATTGAGAAAATTCTACTAATGAGAAATGATGTAAGAGGGTAGTTCAAACAATCATGGTACTGAGGCAAAGATTATTGCTTCATACTCAATGGGCCAAATACCTAACTGTACTCATTGTTACTAAGTAGATATTAGCTCACAGAGCAAGTTCTACCCTCTTCTATATGGTTGCTCTAAGTAAAAATCAACTTGATAACAGTCAGTATTTTATACATTGCTAAACATGATATCCTTTTCCAGGGATTAATTTCCCCTAATAACATGTATAAGATATGCAAAATTAATGCTTGCCAACCTTGCTTCTAAGGAACATTCTGGCTATATACTTTGGGGCTTTCTTTTGTACTGTGAGTTTTCTCTGGCAGCACCATCAATTATTCTTTGATGCTTTTTTATTCAATGTTAGACATTCAAATGCTATAAACATTCAAGCTATAGAAAATACTATGGCTTGAATCAGCTGCACTTTCATGGGCAAACTAACCTCCTTGATCTTCAACATGTTCAACAGGCCTTGCACAGCATATTTATTTACCTAACACGTGGTAACATTTCATCTCTTTGTTGGTGTTTCCATGAACATTGATTGTAGATCCAAACAAGACAACATCCTTGATATCTTCAGCATTTTTTTCCATTTATCATGGTATTTTCCATTGGTCTAGGTGAACTTTTGTGTTTTCATAATATTGGGTTGTAATCCATAATGAAGGTTGCAACTTTTTATTTTCATCAGCAAATACTTCATGCACTCCTTTTTATGTTCGTTTTAAGCAAGCAAAATAGTATGGGCATAAATCATTTTGTTAAGAAGCTTCTTCCAGTAGTGACACTGAATTTTTCTTTACATAGTGACCCTTCTTGGAGGAATACTTGGCATGGAGATTTACCATGTATCTTGAGAGGATTCAACACTAATGCATAACTATCATAATTTTGAACCAAGCAGTGTTTTTTTTTATTTGCACTACTGGCTCTTGATCCACGTATAAGTGCTGCCTGATGGGATTTAGGTGTTCTGAAGCATAGTTGCATAATGGGTAACAAGCTAAATGCTAAGTCAACAGTTTGAAATCATCATTAGCTGCTTCTCAGGAGAAAAATGAGGCTTTCTACTCCCAGAAAGAATCACCATATGTGAAACCCACAGGAGTCTTCAAACTAGGGATCCAAGCGGTCCTGTAGGGTAGCAACAAGAATTTATTCTTGGTGAAGTGTTTGGTTTTGGATCCATAGTTTGTTTTAATCCACACAGTCGAATGTCTTTGCATGATTAATAAAATGAGAAAATATATCTCTGGAATTCCGTGCTTTCAGCCAAGATCCATCTGACATCATCAGTGATATCCCTGATTCCACATCCTCTTCTGAATCCTGTCTGAACCTCTGGCAGCTCCGAGTCAATGGACTGTTGCAACAGTTGTTGAATGATCTTCAGCAACACTTTTCTTAAATGTGATATTAATGGTATTGCATGATAACTTTTGCTTCTCGTTTGGGTCTCCTTTCTTTGGAATGGATACACATATTAATTTCTCTCATTCAGTTAGACAAAAGTGGCTCAAATTTCTTGGCATAGATGATTGTCGAAACATTTCAATTGGTATTACATCAAATCCTTTATTTTGGCTTATGGCTTCAGTGCCACTTGGACTTCTTCCCTCTGTCCTGTTGGTTCTTGATGATATGCTATCTCTCTTTTTGATTCAGTGACTCTGTGTCTTCTTTAAATTCTCTTCTGATACTTCCTGGAACTTTAATTATTTTCTCTATAGAGAAGTTTCAATATCAAAACTTGAAGCATGAGTGTTTTTTTTCAGTGTTTTCAATTTAAGATACTCTGAGAAAGTTTTTCCATGCTGTTTTTTTTAACTCCAGGTTTTTGCATATTTCTTTATAATATTTTATTTTGTTTACTGGGCTACTCTATGAAATTCTCCCTTAGGCTTTTTGACCTCATCATTTCTTCCATTTATCTTAGCTATTTTTTGATCGATAACTAGTGTCTGTTTTTGACATCCATGCTGATCTTTTCTTTCTTTTTTGTCTAGTTAATGTTCTTTTGCTTTCTTCAAGTATCATGTTCTTGATGTCATTCTATAACTGATCAGGTCTTCTTTTATTAGTGTTCAGTGAATCAAAATTATTATTGAGATCTTCTCATACTTACGGTGGGATATACTCAAGGAGCTGGACTTGTTTAAATTTTTATTCAGTTTCAAATTGAATTCACATATGCACAATTGACCATCTGTTACACAGATAGCTCCTGTTTCTAGCCCCTGCTATTGAGTTTCTCTCTTGCCTCTTCACACAGTTGTATTCAGTTTAATATCTGGAGAAGTCCAAGTGGATCATTGCTTTTTTATTTCTGATAAAATGAATTTTGATGAAATCAGTTTAGAAATTTTCTATAATATAATCTCCCTCACCAAGGCCATATTTCCAACTACTCTTACTCTGTTTTCTAACTATGCTTCCTTCCTCTGATTTTCTGGTTTGCATCCCAAATAATAATTAACAATGTGCCTTAATTACTTAGTTGGGCAATTACAGACTGAAGAACCTACTATAGAAGTTTGCATATTGCTGTGTGATGGTGGAAGCGATGTCTCTGGAATTTGAAGAATTTGTAATATCAGCTGGATCACTCAATGGGGACAGGTTACAGCTGAGCTTCCACCCTAAAAAAGTCTACAAAGAAGGAATAGACTGTCCATTCCTGACTAGTCACTGTAAATTTCCAATTAGCCACTGCCAACTGACCATAAGGTCTCTGCAAACCTGAAGGATATCAGCAGAAAATTGTCAGGTACTGAAAGCCTCATGGATTTCAGCAGAACATTGCCAGGTGCACTGTGAAACTATGAGCCTCCCAAGACACTCAAAATATGTCTGAGGAAGTGTCTCCTTGTCAAAGTAGAAGTGGCATAATGGCATAAGTCTTCAGGGAATCTTCATTTGTATTTTGGGAGGCACAAATCAAAAGGAGAAGAAACAATTCTAAAAATCAATTAATAAGAAACTTTAAAAGTCATAAGTATAATTCTAGAAAAATTGGAAGTAGTCAAAAATAGAATGCACTGCATAAAGATTGATATGTAGGTGTTAGCAAGCAAGACGTGATAACTGTTATTGATCAAAGCATTCTTTGCCTTAACTACATTATATCTAATTTTGCCTCTGCCAATTTCTGTCTCAATCATGCCAGTCATCAATTTTGTCTGTAAAAATAGTGCTAATATTACACATATAGTTATTATAAGAATTGCCATAAGCAAATAAAGCATCTGGCATTTTGTAATTTAACTTAGGTCTCCTCAGTAGTATAGATGTTTCAAATATTTAATTTATACTTTGAAATGAGTTCAATATTTGAATCACATTTTATTTACACTATAAGCAGTGTGCACTAAAGTCTTAATGCACTTAACCTTCAATAGTCTACACACATTTTCGCTGTTTCTTTGAAAGAGACTCATTTACTAGTCTTTTGCATTTAAATACTATGTCATGTTTTTTTATGGATTAAATTGAATTTTGAAGTCTTGGTACTTCTGGAAATGACCTTGTAAAGAAAATAATATTTAAATATGCTATCAGTTAAGTTAATATTAGATCATCCTAGAGAGTATTTCAATTCAGTCTAAAAGGAATCTTATAAAAAGGGATAATAGACACGAGAGAGAGAGAGAGAGAGAGAGAGAGAGAGAGAGAGAGAGAATGGAAAGATGGTCATGGTCATAAAAACAAAAGAGAAACCCGAAAGGAAGCTAGGCAAGATGAGAAAGAAGCTTTCCCTAGAGATTTTGGAAAGAATGTTGCCCTGACAGAGCCTTAAATTAGAACATCTATTATTCAGAAGAGTGTTTAAATCCATCAGATTTGTAAATTTTCATTAAGATGGCCCTGAAAATCTAATGCTATGTGTAAATACAGTACTCAAACTTCTAGGATAAAGAGAAAAGAAGTTCTTCAATAAGTTGATACAGACACATTTTAAAGAGACACAGCTATACATTAGATGTGATTTTTAACATGTGTCTGTTTGAAACTCTACCTTGAATGATATTGCTTCTAATGAATGGGATGTGACAGAGACGATCGTGTGTCTGTAGAGTAGGTCATTCATGATGTTGTTTTCTTCCTGGTCACTCTTGTGGATCACTTACTCTGGGGGAAATCCACTGCCATTGTAAGAGTAAACTTAAACAGTCCTCAGGAGAGGTTCATTTAGCAAACAACTTAGCTCTTCTCTACAGAGCCAGTAAGGAATGTAGGCCTTTTGCCTTCAGTGTTAGGTGGGAGCCATTTGCAACACAAATTCTCCAGGCACAGTCCAGCTTTGAGAGATGGTAGTGGCTACATCAATACCTTAATTGGAACATTATGGGAAATTCTGTGCCCAAGTCACCAAACTAAGCTGCGCTAGACTAGTGACCTCAGAATCTGACATACATGATTGTTCTTTCAATACACTAAGACTTAATGTGACCTGCTCTATCAAAACAAAAACAAATCCAAACGCACTGCCATTGAGTCAATCATGACTCCCTTATAGGGCAGGAAAGAACTGCTCCCTGTGAGTTTCCAAGACTACAAGTGTTCATGGGAGTGGAAAATGCAGTCTTTCTCCCTTGGAAGGGTGGGTGGTTCCGAACTACAGACCTCGAAGATCTCAGTCCAACTTTTACCCACTATGCCACCTGGGTTCTTCCTTGGAAACAGATAAATAGGTACCCCAAAGCGTTAGAAATATGTCACCTAACACCGGTATGTTTCACAAAAATAAGGGAAAACCCTCTTGTAATAATTTTGAAGGATATGTTACAAAATACATAGACTTGCAGAAATTCAGTGTGGTTATTTAATTGTTTTTAAGCAGTGTAATTTATTCAAGGAGGGATTTGGGAGGGAGGCCTGTCATGTGACACTTCCTTCAGTATCAAATGGTAGAACTTTGCAATACTAATGTAAGACTCTAAGAAACCAAATGGGGTGACATGGGCAATAGTACATTTTAAATATGATCCTAAAGTCCTAAAGGAAGTATGTTTCCAAGGAGATGGTAGAGCTCTGGAAGTTGTCACAATCATGATGTAAGCATGGCTTCAGATCACACAATTATGAGAGGGTGACATCCATGTGAATTCAATCAGGCCAGAAAGCAGAGTAGGATGCTCACTTGGAATCCTCCTGCAGCAGGTAAGCTGATAAGACAGTAGAGAAAATGGCCAGCTGGCACGCTCTTCAGGCACATTCATGTCATGCACAATAATTGCTTCCTCTCTTGAACTGGAGTCCTGTCTTCTGGACTTAGAATTTTTAGCCTATTTCAGAAAAAAAGCATACTAGTTCCCTCCATAGATAGCTTACTTATTTTAGCATTATATCTTATTTATGACATAGCTGCAACTGTGAAATAAA
The DNA here is from genome assembly GCA_004026705.1 of Nesogale talazaci. NCBI lineage: Eukaryota > Metazoa > Chordata > Mammalia > Afrosoricida > Tenrecidae > Nesogale > Nesogale talazaci. The sequence continues at coordinate 189,108 of PVJH01000939.1, forward strand.
ATAGCTATTTGATAATGGTTATCAGTATTAGGATTATTAATGATACAAAGGATTTTTATGATAATGATAGAACTTTAGCACTTTTTGTTCCCAGCATATTTTACCTTTCACAAGTCTATTCAGCTGTCACTGGAAACACAACCACTTAATCCTATCACATATTCTGGGCACACTGCAAGAACAGATAGGGCTTACTGAATAAGAAAAGTACAAAACTCCCAATAGATGAAATTCTAATTGGTTTATTGTACTTCTTTGGTGAAAAGTATTGTCCTCTTTGATCTTTAGTATAATGAGATTTATTTGAAACATCAAAGCATTCCTTAAAAGCCAAATCAGTGAGTTGAACAGCAACATAAGCATCAAATTATTGGGACTTCTGAAGAAACTGAGGTGTGGGTGGAGGAGCTGGATCAAAATGATTCTTCTTGGAAAAAGGTAGTTCTAAATAAAAGACCAGTATCAGGGGAATAGCATATCTCCTGAATTTAATAATTTTACTTTAAAATGTTTACTTCTGATGAATTCTTAGGACCTGGGCTATTGTAATGTTAAGAGAGGAGTTTTGTTTTTAAATCTAATTTTCCTTAAAAAATGCACAGTGTTTTTTTATAATGCTAATCTTAAATGAGTAGTGTAGCCTTAATTATCACTATTAATTAAACATAGAAGAGGGAAAATGAAAAAATGACTTTAATGTACTGACAAAATTATCATGTTTTAATAAAATGACTGATAGCAGTGGAGAAAAGCGGTGAACCATTTCAATGTGTACCAGTAAGTAAAAGGGACAAATGATAATACAAACTCAAAGGAAACACACCAAGACAACTTTCATACAGGATCCAGAACAGCCAATAGCACAGTGGCTGGAGGAATGAGCTCCAACATAGCAACTGTTGTGAAGATGGTGTGTGGTGGGGAAATGCTTGATTCTGTCTTGCACACTATTGTCATGATTCAGTCAATCAACTCTGGAATAACCCTTGGTCAACAAAGGATCAAGTTCAACATAGCAGAAGTTAGGCTTTGTTTTCATATTTTGTTGTCAAAATCTACTTAACCAAAAAAAAATTGTGTGTGTATCCCTGACCTTGACCATTGCATTTCTCTTAGCATTTGTCATGATGAATGGTGGTTAGTAATAATTAAGACCCATAAGTAGTAAGTACAACACAAACAAATGAGTCCATGCGTAGACATTTTTTTCCTGTGCACTAGGTAATCTCTTGTAGTGAAGACCCTAATCCCCATTATTCTTTCTCTTCAAGTTTTCTAGTGAACTATACATGAGAAATATAGATTTAATGGGTGGGTGTGGTAGTTACATGGTATGTCAAGTTAATAAATAGACTGAAGGGGTGGAGTCTGTCCTGTCAATTGGATCACAGCCTCATGAAACCTCCTTGTTGGCATGGTCTTCTCATAAGATGGGTCCTGGGAACTTCTCTCTCTCTCTCTCTCTCTCTCTCTCTCTCTCTCTCTCTCTCTCTCCACCTGCATCTTCTAGCCAGACAATCACTTGGAGCTGCTCCAGCGCCCTGGAGCTGCGTCCACTGCCATGGGCTTCATGAGACTGCATCTACGTGCTGGTGATCGCGCTGCTTTTTGAAGCACTGCTTGTGGTTGCATGATCATGAAGAGGAATTTAAGGACTAGTATCAGACCTATGACCTTGATCTTGACTGGGCTGGGAAGTTTTCCTAATATACAATTACTTCTTTATATGAGGTTCTTTCTTACACACACACACACATACAAAGTTCTCAAACTTCTCCCAAGGAAACCTAACAAAAGGCCAATTTTAGTCTTTTTACATACTAATCATATTTCAAAATGTTGACGGCGGGGTAGAGGAGGAATTAGGGAGCATGCCCTTATCATTTTAGGCAAGTTAACATATAATCAGTATGTCTTCAACAGGTGTGCTCAATGTACCACTAGGGGACTTAGACCAGTTTTATTATTGCTTTATATTAGCAAATAATGTTCTCTCTCTCTCTCTCTCTCTCTCTCTCTCTCTCTCTCTCTCTCTCTCACACACACACACACACACACACACACAGGTACCTAGTAAATGATTTTTTAAATACAGCTTTAGGAGTTTGGGGACTTGCTTATGACATTCAGGGAACATTGGGAGAAGATGACTATTAATATGTTGAAGACCTCTTTTTTGTTTGCTAGAATGTTTGCTTTTAATTACCAAGGAAAACTTTTTGATGAGTATTTGAGTGAGGCTAGGCTGATTTCTATCAGGTTGGCATTTCTTCTTTATTTTACAAACAGTTCCTAGCTAAATTGAACTTGATATTTTCCATAAGGAATAACTCCAGTAAATCAATTTTTCTCCATCTTTATTGCTCTTAGTGTAAAATGCTGTGATTGTCTGATCTTTAACCTCCCTTATTTTTATTATTTGCTACCACCCATTGTCCAAGGGAACAGTATAGAATGTACATATTTATGTTTGCAGCACTTTTTTAAGTCATGCTGATGAGTTTCCATTATACAGAAATCTAAACACTCAAGCCTAAAATCAAACTCACTATTATCCACCTGACTCTGATCTATAGCAGCGCTATTGGACAGAATAGCACTTCCCTCATGAGTTGCTGAGATAGAACTCCTTATGAGAATTTAAAGGAGAACATGCCTCTGCAGCCCGTAGTTTAGAACTGCTGACCCTGAGGATAGCAGCAGCCCAATGCATAACTCCTATGCCACCAGGGTTACTAAATGCCTTTATGACCAACCAAAATACCTTTCATCTACCTGGACTAGAAACTCAAAGTTCATGAAAGTAAATAAATAAATACTCATTCATCCTGGGATTCATCAATACATAGGCTTGGTCCAAACTAAATGATTTTTAAACATGAACACTGACTGACTGCAGGTAATTTTTTTTCAGTAGTACACTTCTCTCATGACCTTCTGCATCCTGTCCATGCCAACTTGCAGTGATCCTATATAACACAGGAGAACTGCTCCCTAGAATGCCAAATATTCTAAGTCTTTCTGGAGCAGAAAGACTCATCTGATTCCTGATGAGCACCTGCTGGATTCCAAGTGCTCACCTTGTGTGAGTAGCTCATTTCATCATCCAGTGTGTGACCAAGGAACAGCGCCCTCTGGGTGGTGGGGTCAGGAGAGTGGTTCAATCAAAGCAGTGACTCCAGAAGGAATTATCCAGAACAATTAAATTCAAGAAATTCAAGGAAGGGAGTTAAGTTCAGAAGTTTATGGCAACTGATCTGTGATATTGCTAAGAAAGAATAATGATAGATTTTCTTGAAGGACAGAGTGTGCTCTTTGGAGCTTATTAGAAAAAATATTTTTTTGAGAAAAGTGAAGATGAAATCTGTGACAAAAAAAGCCAGGAAATGTGCACTGACATATTTTTTTGTTTTTGTTTTCCATCACAACAAAATATCTGTTCATTCTCCAAGGACAACAAGGGCAGCAAGGACTTTCCCAGCAGAGTTTCTCTGGGAAATGGCTTCCCTTTGTTCCTAAAACTGAGAGACCATTTTAAGGAAGACAATTTGGTTCTTAAACCATTGGCATCTTGTTGATTTTAGACTTAGAGACCCTAGGTGACGTTTCAAAGACTGCAGTTCTTTATTGGTGCAAGTACTAATCAGCTTTCTTCCTTGGTAGGTTTGAGCTGCAGACCTTGACCTTAGGAGTGCTCCACTTATTCCAGAGCAACAGTAGGATTCTTTAGTCCTTACTCTCACACACCCACTGCTACCGAGTCAATTCCAGCTCATGACAATCCACAGCTAGGACAGAGTAGCGCTTCCCCTTTGGGCTTCAAGTCTTTCAATCGTTACATGAGCAAACTGCCTCAACTTTCTCCTAAGGAGTGATTGGTGAGTTCGAATTGTTGACCTTATGGTTTGCAGTTCAGTGGAAAGTCACTGTGCTACCAGAACGCCTATGGGAGATCAAACTGCTGTCTTGGCATGATGGAAATTAAAGAGGGAAATCTTATTCAGGAAGGGTTAGAGACATACACATGGGAATTTCAGATAGAGCGAAGTTATGTTAAGAAACAACCACTATACAAGTCGATATTTTTGTTTCATAATGTTTCTGTGATTTCCTAGCAATATTTTTGCTTAGTCTTATATTTAGTCTGCACTAAATTTCTTGCTCCTTAAATAAATGAAAATTTTAAAAAATCATACCAATAAATCTCTCTTAGGATGTGTTTCTTGTCCTTCTATTTCCTGAAAATGACATATTCTTGTATTGGCTGATAAAAAAGCTAAAAAGAAAAAAAGCTAAAAAGAAAAAAAGCTAAAAAAAAAAACTCATACACTCATCTATTAGAGTTGCCCCCTTGTACACTCAAATCCATAGTCTTCATGGAGCAGACTTCCACAATGTCCCCCATTAAGCACTTGGTAGTTTCAAATGGCAGACATTTTTGTAGGCAGTCAAGTATTTTAACCACTGTACATTAGGACTCTTGAAAGACTCATAGTCTTCTTAAATAAATTTGTTATTCTCACTCTCTTTAAAGTATATACACCTCTCCTACTTTCTATTTCATTAACTTTTTAAATTGTCTTCAAAGCTATTACTATTATGTAGAACAATAAGTACTCTCTTATTTTAAATTTTACAGCTTATTGCTCACACTAGATTGTAATCATAATAGGAACAGAATCCTTTTCTTGCTTGATGATTATTGTTGTATACACATCTTTGTAAAGTTTGGCACTGTAATAAGTGTATAGTAATGAAGTATATTTGGGGATAATTTTTCTGGTAGATTTTTATTTGGCATATTCCTATTGGGAAGAATAATACATATACAAGAAAGCACATGCAAAATACAAATTGTGCTGGAGGGAGTAAAGTGATTTTAGTACACATTTTTCCATTAGGTGAGTATTGAACAACTGACTGAGTAAGAGCACCCAGGGGTATGACCCACCTATTATGGTTATATCTGATCACAGTGATTATTCTTTTTTTTTTTTTTTTGTAAAGGCAGTTTTGCTAGAACCTTGTTTATTGTGACCAATTTAAGAGGACAACTTATGGCTGCAAATTTTTGTTTCCCGTTTGAGAAAAATGTTCGTGAAACTGTTGTGATATTACAAGGACATCACTATGGGAAAAACTCGAGTGTAAGGTGGTTTTCTCATTTCAAAATCATGAACTGTCCATTGGTGTCAAACCTCATTCTGGATGACCATCAACTTCCCAAATGAATGAAAATGTTGAAAAAAAATTGTGTACTTCTGCTCAAAGACTGGCAGCAGGCCATTGAAGAGATGGGGGAGTTACCTGTGTTATCTTGAAGCCTACTTCAGCAAACTTTTATGGAAGATTTTGGAATAAGAACGATCCTCGGTAAAATTTGTGCCTCCAATTCTGACTGGCCAGCAAAAAGAGCATTGAATAGAAACACCCAAACTTTGAAAGAACAGCTCCAAAGCAACCCAACATTCCTTTCCCAAGGTCCTTACTGGCAACAGATTATGGTGCTATTCTTATGACTTTCAAAACAAACATCAGTCATTCCATGGAAGACGCCATCATTACATCACCCCCAAAGCTTGTAAAGTGAAATCAAAAATCCAGATGATGCTCCTTTGATTGTTCATGTGAGTAGGATAGCATATTTGCAGTTCATTCTACCAGGTCAGACTGTCAATCCAACTTTCCAATTAGAGCTTGTGGTGGTTTTGTGCTTATGTTAACTTCATGATTGAGATGTAGGGGTGGAGTCTATCCTGTTAATTTAGAGATAGCCATTGAGTAGCCAATGAGGCCTCCGTATGGGCATGACTTTCTCCTCACAATATTTCCCTCCTGAAGATGAAACACTTTCTCCTAGGTTGTTGGGAGTTAGTTTCAGAGACAATGAATCACAGACAAGAAAAATGGCAGCATCTGAGAAGCTGGAGGAGCCAGTGGAGAGACCACACGGCTTCGCCCTGATGGAACCAGCCCTCTGCTGCTCAGATGGCCACATGGACCTCTGCCAGTGATGAGTTGCTTCTGCCACCACTGGATGCTGTTGATGGACTCTGAGCCCTGGAAGCGAGGAGCCATGTAGAGACCCCTGCCAGCGCCGGGATTCTGCACCCACAGACCTGTGACTTTGTGAGTCAGAAGGAAACTTTATAGACTGATTTGGGGCATATGGGTTAATATTGAACTTGTGACTTTGAACTGGACAGGTTCGGAATGTTTTCTCAATATCCTGTTCCTCTTATAAACCTTTTATAAGGTTTATAAACCTTAGGTATATAAAGGTATATAAAGATATATAAACCTTTTCCTTATATCCATGTGCGTGTCTATGAAATTTGTTCCTCTAGTCTACCCGGACTTACACAGAGGTTATGAAAATATTGTGTAACAGTGTGTGACAAAAGGGTGTGATTTGTGGTGGACAGGGAACTAGGTTGGTCACTATGACCTTGGACAAGCTAATGTAGCCATCTCTGGGCACCCGTTTGGGGCAACACCAGCATGCATCTCTTGCTCTATACATCCAAATCACATGACTACTTTCTTTGAGACTATATTTTTTGTTTCTGCAAAAGAAAAGGGACCTAAAGGACTGTGATTTAATGATGTAGAGGAGGTAAAGAAAAAAAATGGAGGTACTGTCAGCTAACCAAACAGAGCAGTTCAAGAATTTTTTCCAAGAATGGAATCGCAGATTTGACGAGTGTATGTATAATGTATGTGTAAGTGTAATGGAGAGTACTCTGACGGTTATGGGGTTGTTTTCTAAAAAAATTTAAATGCATAGCCTTGTAAAAGATTGATTTTTTAGTCTATCTATTTTCTGTAAGGCGAAGATGTAATAAAAGAGAAACCTTTTTTTAATGTACACTTACTATGAAACCTATTAGCAACTCATTCTACACATGCAACTCTATGTATGTCAGTATTGAACTGTGTTTCATAGGATTTCATTGATTTTCTCAGCAGAACTTCCTCTCAAGTACTTCTGGGCAAGCTTGAACCTCAAACTTTTGTATAACAATTGAATGTTTCTCCATACTGACTGTAACGGTACTGAAAATAGTATTACAAATGATTTTGTTAGGTATCTAAACAGTAGGGCAATGCATTTATTTCATAATCATTATTTCAATTTATATGTGTACACACATGTATCAAAATATATGATATTAATATGGTATACAACACATGTAACATACAGCAATGCAAATATTGTGAAAAATATGGATGTCTATTCATTTATAACTATTTATATTAATTCATGTTCAGTCAGATTTTAATTCTGTAAAATACATTGACACATTGAGAGATAGAAGTAGAAATATGAAAGACTACAAAATCTGATTAAATAACATCTTTAGTGATTTCCTTTTCTAAGAATTGCTGGCACAGTTTTAATCCTGTATTTCTTTAAAAAATATTAAATAAACCAAAAATGAATTATGGGAAGCAAGAATATCTTTAAAGAAATGATTCATTATAAAGATCAAGTTGTAACAAGCTGTCTTCAAGGGAAATGTCCCCTGACTTGATTCCACACCCACCATTCTTTGCTTCTATCTTCACTGCACTAAGCTTCAAAATATAAACCATTGTTTTGAAGCCAATTGCATGATTCCCACATCACAAGGAGTTGTTCTTCCAGGAAACTTGCTGCATGGCCAGAATTAATCATTTTTAGATTTTAGTCTAGGCTGTCAATCAGGATATAGCCCAGGAGGCCTCTAAGTGGGCATGACCTTTCCTCCTTAGAGGTAGGAGAGACTCTCTCTCTACTCATTCCCTTCGGGACTCTACTGAAAAGACACATGGCACCATACCCTGGTTGCTGGAGAAGCCACATGGACCTACTCTCCTGCAGCCAGACCTCTGGAGACAGAGCAGCCATGTAGAGACTCCTGCCAGCACCGAGATGCTTACAATGCCACTGGATCCAAGGTCTTTCTACCCACTGGCCTGTGATTTTCCTGCATTCAGCATCATTGCATGTGTTTCGTGAGTCCCAAGAGGATCTTATAGATTGGTATTGGACATATGGACTAATATTAGACTATGGATTTGGACTGGACTGGATTGAGATGTTTTGTCAATGTTCAGTTGTTCTTATATATAAACTTCTTTCTTATACACATATGCATGTTTATGGATTTGTTTCTCTAGTCAACCTAGATCCTCAGTGACAGAGAGGAAACAACATATAGTAGTAAAATACTCAGAGACTTGAAACAGCAGAAAGTTCTCACCATGTATAATTCTGGCGAGGTTCCACACAAAAATCAGTAAGAAACTATTTGCATAACTGGGTAAGAGAGAGCCTACCGAGGGAAGGCTGTGGTTGAGGTCTCCAGTCACTGGTCTAATCAGGAGGAATGAAATTGACATACTTCCCTTCCTGCCTTCATACTTATTAGAATTTGCAACTAGTGATCCAACGCAATGGGGCAGCCCACATCCTGCAGCTGTTCCATAGAGCTCAGTTTCTTTGAACCAAGAGCAAGTCAGAGAATGGCCAAGAATCAATTGGCTACTGGATCTTCTGGATTTGAATGAGTCCCTTCCAGGGCACTACTCAGACTGAATGCTTCACAAGCTTATTGATTGGATACGTATCTGCATATCCTCCTTTGAGACATGTATATTGTTCTCATTAACTTTCAAGAAAATTTTGCATACCCACAAAAAAACCTTCATTCCCATTTTTCAACCTATCATAATTTTAAAAAGAAAAACCTCTTTGTGTTATAGTAATTAAATTTTATCTTTTTCATTATTTATTTAAAGATTACATAGATATTTGGGTATATTTTCTTAAAATCTATAAGCTTTTCTTTAGTAAATATATAAGTATGTATAAGACATGGTTGAAGTTTTCAACAATCTTGTCTTACTTGGATCTACAGTCAATGCTCATCGAAGGAAAAAGTCAAGAGATCTAAAGATCAAATGCATTAGGCAAATCTTCTGCACAAGACATATTTAGAATATTGAAGAGAAATGATGTCACTTTGAGGACTAAGATGTGCATGGATCAAGTGGTAGTTGTTTGAAGAAAAGAAAATAATGCTACCTGCTTTAAAATGATGCAAAGAGTGGGTCAGGGACATGTGCACCCAGCATACATATTTAATATTTATGTTGAACAGAGAAGCTCTTTATATGAAGAAGAACATGACATCAGGATAGAAAGAACCTTGCTAATAAACCTCCTACAATATGTAGAGGCCACAAACTTGCTTGCTAACAGTGAGGAGGAACTCATTAGCATTTGCTGAAGAGGATCAAGAATTTCTGGCTATCGAGTCTTAAAGACATGAAGATAAACCAGTGGCCATCTAGCCGAGAAGCACCAAACACTCATGGAAGAAGCACAGCAGCCTGAGGGGATCAGCTATCAGGCATCAAAGAACAAAAAAATCATATCATTGTGAAGGTGAGGAAACGCAGAGTGGGGATTCCAAAGCCATCTGTAGATAACTGCACATTCCCTCTCAGAAGGCTCTTGTGGAGGAGATGGGCCATTCATGGCATAGTGTAGCAATAATGCAACATACACTGTTCCTCAAGTTCTTAAATGCTCCCTCCACCCCCTACTCTCATGATCCCAATTCTACTTACAAATCCAGCTGAACTGGAGGATGTACACGGGTACAGATAGGAACAAGAAACACAGAAAATCCAAGACAGAAGAACCTCTCAAGACCAGTGGAGAAGGTGGAGGGAAGGTGGGGTAGAAAGGGGGAACCGATTGCAAGGATCTACATATAGCCTCCTCCCTGGTGAATGGACAGTGGAAAAGCAGGTGAAGGGGGATGTTGGAAGGTGAAAGATATGAGAAAATAATAATTTATAAATTATCAATGGCTCATCGGGGATGGCGGAGGGAGGAGGGAGGGGAAAATGAGCGGATACATGAGCTCAAGCAGACAGCATTTGTTTTGAGAATAATGAAGGAAATAAATGCCCAAAAGCACTTGACACAATGGATGTGTATGTGGATTGTGATGAGATATGAGCCCCTAGTTAAATGATTTAATAATAAAAAAAGAATTGCAGCCTGAAGTATAAATTATATCTCAATGTAAAGAATACCCAAACCCTCACAACTGGATCAATTGGTAACCTCATGACAAATTAAAAAAGAAATTGAAGTTATCGAGGACTTTGTCTTGCTTGGATCTACAGTGTTCATGGAAGCAGCAGTCGGGATCAAAAGATTCGCTGCATTGGATAAACTTATTATACAAGACATTTTTTCAGAATATCAAAACCAGTTTGAGGACTAAGTTGAGTCCAGTCACAGCCAGGATATTTTTAGTTGCTTTGTAAGCATGTGAAAGTTGGGCATTGAACAAGGAAAACCAAAGAAAAATAGATGGGTTTCACTTATGATTTTTTTATGGAGAATATTGAAATTTATGGAGAATATTGAAAGTACCATGGACTGTCCAAAGTAAAAACACAATGGGGAAGTGGGTTAAGGGACACATCAGACAGTGTATGATATGAAAATGTACTAAAATTTGTAAATTATTAAAGGTTCATGGGGGAGGGGGAGTTGAGAGGGAGGGAAAATATGGGGAGCTGGTATAGGGGCCTAAGTGAAGGGAGGGTGTTTTGAGAGTGATGATGGCAACAAGTGTACAAATGTAGTCTGCGTACAATTGACGCATGCATTGATTGTGATGGGAGTAGTATGAGGCCCCAGTAAAATGATTTTTAAAAAAGGAGAGGGAAAGAGGAACTTATACCAAGGTCTCAAGCAGAGAATATTTTGGAAATGGGGATGGCAACATATGTACAAATATGCTTGATACAAATGATGTAATGATGTATGGAATGTTATAAGAGCTATAAGAGCCCCTAATAAAAATCATTGAAAAAAATCATTAATTACCCCAAAGGGAAAAAAAATCTGTCTTAGAAGAGTATGGCCACAGCATTCCTGAGAGAGAGGCAAGGATGGTGAGATTTTGTCTCTTGTATTTTGGACAGGCTACCAAGAAAAATGAGTCCCCGGAGAAGGACATTTTGTTTCATAAAGTTGAGTGACTGGGTAAAAGAATAAGATCCTCGAGGGCTGAGCTCTGGTGGTGTAAGTGGTTGAGTGCGAGACTGCAGGCCGCAGACTTGGCAGTTCAAATCCAGTGGCGGCTCTTAGGAACGGCACTGGGTAGCGCCCACGACCACCAGAGGCAGTGATGCCCGCCCCCCAAAAATAAGATCCTCTAGGAGATAGATTGATCTGGTGGTTGTAAGAGTGGGCTCAGTCTGAGAAGGGGAATGGGGATGAAAATGGGAATAACACAGTGTTGTGTTCTGTTGTGCAATGCGTTGCTAGGGGTTCGAACTAGCTAGATGACACTACACACTAACTAAAGCTCACTCCCGGCAAATCCCATGATCTCTCTCATTTTTAATAAGCATATATAGTGTTATGCCAATATATGACTCACTGCTATTGAGTTATGACTCTTAGTGTACCTATAGGAGAGGATATAATTGCCCCTGTTGGGTTTGTAAGGCTTAAGACTCTTTATGGAGATGAATTTTGATGTTAGGGTTGGAGATCGGAGCACAGCATGAAGTCTGGTGTGCTGGGATGCACATATCTGGAAAGAGAAAGAATGCTGTAGAGAATTAGCCAATAGCAGAAGCCCAGTCAGAAAGTAAACATCTGATGAGAAGTCTACCATTAGTGGACTATGAGGGCTCTATTTAGCCAGCCTGCTAGATCAGCTAAGGACACTTTGGACTTCTTTTCTAAAGGCTTCTCATTTTGCACTGCCAGGTTGTCAAATGAAGCTCTCTGCCACCAAGTAGATTTAAAGTGTCTGAAAGTCTATTAGGCCTAAGTCACCAATTAAATGTCTTTGAGGTAGTTAGATTTTTTTTTTGTTACTTGTTTTTTTCATTTTTGTTTCTCTGAGTTTCATTTTATTTACTCCTTCAAATATCTTTAGCTTATAAAGATCTGATTTGGCTGTGTTTCATTTCTACTCTTTCGCCATTCAATTCAAATGTTTCTTTTGTATGCTTCTGAAGTTTTTATCTGTGGCTGTCACTGATCTGTGTAATTTCAGCACTGAGAGTGTAGGCTGGAATATAGCCAGTCAATCTGGAGATAGCCAATGAGGCCTCTGTGTGGGCACGGTTTTCTCCTGAGAATTCTGAGAAGTCTCAACGATATTTCCCAATTGGAGGTGAGAAACTTGACTCAGTTTCTTGGAGGCGTGCAACTGACAATATGACAGCATGCTGATAGAGTTTGAGTCCTGGAATCTGGAGGAGTAGGAGGGGAAGCCACATGGGTTTACTCTGATGGAATCAGAGCTCTGAAGCCAGAAAAGCGAAAGAGAGACCCCTGCCAGCGCTGACATGCTTCTACAGCTGCTGGATACACAAAACTCTGCACCCTCTGGCCTGTGATTGTCCTGGTGCCCTTGCATGTGCATTGTGAGTCAGAAGACAACTTTATAGACCGGTACCGGACATATGGGCTAATATCAGACTTAGGACATTGGACTGGACTGAGATGGGATGCTTTCTCTATGTTCTATTCCTCTTGTATATAAACCTTTCCCTTATATACATATGCATGTTTATGAATTTGTTTCTCCAGTCTACCTGGATTAACACATTATCCAGAATTTTCTTGACACTTTATAACTAGGGATTCTACCTATGCTTAAGCCATCACTTGTAAAAAGAACTTGCCATTTTTTCTGTTAAATATTTCCAGGTACTTACACATAGAATCACTTTAAACAAGCCACCACCCAAAAAAAAATCCATGGATGTTTGGAGCCCTAAAAATAGTTTGCATACAAGCTTCAAAGCCTCATGACAAGGGGCTTGTTGACAGGATACCTCGGGGGTTGTTTCCACCAGGATTATTTTTTCCTACCAGCACCAGAGGGTATAAAGCCATTTAGAGTTGTAGACTTTGTGTGAAACAATGGTATTGTCAAGTTCCAACTTGTTCAAATGAAATACTTTTTCTAATTAAACTTTAAAAGCAGTCTTTATTTTTATGAGTGAAAGTTTATAGATTGAATTGACTTTCAACAATTCATAAACATTTTCTTTCATGATATTCTAAACTCATCAGAAGACAACTTCTAGAAGGCTTGTAAAACCGTGTAATCTTTGTAAAAAAAAAAAAAAGCTTGAAAAACCTTTGTAAAAATGCTTGAAAAACCCTGCAATCTTTGTCTTTGTTTCTTAATTTTAGAAAGTGTTTTTAAGTAAGTGTCTAACTTACTTACTCCCTAGTTTAGCCATACATTTTTAAAGTTTTACTCTTTTTTCAATTTTGTCTGTAACTTAAGTTTTCAGTATCAGAGATGCTTGCTGGATGGCTAATTTACTAAAAGATCAGAACCAGAAATCAACTTTTTATTTTTCTCTTCTGTTTTATATTATTCTAATTGTATATGTGTTACAACTGATATTGCATGTCTTTGACTTATTTGGATGGATGTAATAATATTCAAACTTTGTAAATGAAAACATTGTAATTATGATATCATAACCCATATCACAAGCTTACTTTGGCTACTGTAGTCTATTTTCATCTCTTGACTGGTAGGACCAAATTTTATCTGAATAAATGTATCTTGATATTTTAAAAAGGAATGGCTAGTTATTGTGACCTCACTGTATGAACACACTCCACTCAATATTTTTGTATTATTCTACTTAGTCCTTATGGAAATGATAAGAGAAATGTGCTAGTAGGATTTACAGGTGGGGATGGCGAAACTCACTGAAGGTAAAGAGATGTGCTATCAAAAGCTAGTGCTTGTCTTGAGTGTTTGAAGCCTGATATCACAATGCTATGAAATACCTCAGCTTTAAAATAATAAAAATTAAGAGTTTATATCTAGATGTATAAGATTACTTTGAAATTTGTTCTCTACAAATTAGGGGGTAGTAATTTCATGACACTATTCTTTTAGAACTACGTACTGTATTAGACATTATAAATCCAATTTATGGGTAATACAGAATTACAAGTGAAAGGTAATTTAAGCATACTTCAATTCGACTGTTTAAAGCCATTTACATATTAAATTCACTTGTCTATTAGCTTGACCCTTTTACTGCTAAATAGAGCAGATCTCATTTTGATAAAATTAATTGTAATCAATCCAATAAGATATCACAATTGTTGTTCTAGTTCAGGGATACAAATGAATGCAAAAAGAATAGATAGCAAATGAGTCATTATCTATTGTATCGCTAACAAGTTTGAGTAAGGAATGCTCAGCAAAAGAAGTCACCAGAGTTAATCAAGTTGGTAATCTACATAATATATGAGAGCAAATGAAAAGCTGTTACTATAAAATCATGGAAATGTTTGTTAATCAAAAGTATAAGAATGTGAATTTGTTGGTTCTCAATGTCATCCAACTATATATACACCCTTCTGAAGGTAGCGCTTCCATTTCTGTAATGTCTCCCTAAAGAATTCTGTACTTTTAAATTTACATTCTGTCATGATGACAGTTATGATTGATATTCTCAAGGGAGTCCAAAAGTGTTCTTTTGAAATCATCTTTGAGTTTGGGTTAAAAAAAGGCACCTGAGGGGCTGAACCCCGGTGGCGTAAGTGGTTGAGTGCGGAACTGCAGCCCGCAGGCTGGGTGATTCAAATCCAGCGGCCGCTGGGTAGTGCCCACGACCACCAGAGGCAGTGATGCCCACACACACACAAAAAAAGGCACCTGAAGGGACAATATCAGAGTAGTTTGCAGGGGATAAGATTTCCCGACAAAATTCTTCAGGTCTTCCCTGATGCTCTTGGAGAATTTGCAGGTGTATTGTAATGGCCAACGTTGCTTGGCCTTTTCTTACCAATTCAGTTTTCTTAAATTTTTTTATGGAGCTTATGTGATCACGCTGAATTCTTAAAAAGTAATTCTGTCAAGATTACTCCTTTGACATCTCAAAAATTGGCTGTTCATATCTGTGCAGTTGACTCTGCTTTGGATAAAACTGGTCCAGCAAATTCCCTCTGAAGTGACTGTAGTTATTGCGCACGCGCGCGCGCCTGTGTGTGTGTGTGTGTGTGTGTGTGTGTGTGTGTGTGTGTGAGGCATCCAAGAAAGACTGAGACAAATAAGTAATGGAAGTTGTCTGCACCCATCCATTGATCACAGAGGCATGTGTAAATGCATCATGTTTGGAATGAATTCATGCATATATGAACTGGAATTCTAGTAATACAACTTTGTTACTTGTCCCTATATTTAGAATACCACCAAGAGTTTAAAAATAATCCAGATTCTGCTAGTTATGGCAGTTCTCTATTATGTTTTCTTGGATTTGCTGTAAGCTTTAATTTCTTAAAATGCATTCTGTCAAAAGTATTCATCTAAAGTTATCCTTGCAACTGGAAAACTTAATGAGAATCTTTCATAGTGTTGTGGCTTATTAAGACCAGAATATTTTAATGTTTGTTTATATTTTCATCTTTTAATTGTTTTTCAAGTTGTTTTCTACCTAAGCTGTCAGATGTACCATTCTGCACCAATGACAAAACATGCTGCGAGTTACCATGAAATGATTCAGCTTCTTTATGTAATTACTGATGCTAACAGAAAGCTTACAAAATGACAGAAATATTTACTTGTCATTACAAAAAGTAGTGAAATCAGAGCCATCAAATTGCTCACTATGTGCCTACAGAGATCACTAATGTATAGGCAAAAAAAAAAGATCCAAAACAACCTTAAAAAGATGAGTCATATTAGTATTATGTACATGAGAAGCCCCTCCTCTTCATCCCAAGTTCATATCAGAATTGTTCCCATCTCTGTGTCTATCACCTTTTTAAATGTTTCATTTGGTGACTTATTCACATGCTGGTATATCATTTTAATTCTTATCAGATTCTAAATGTTTATTTTAGACAAAAATATTTCATAAGATTGTCCTCATATTATGTTACCATTGAATAGATAACATTTTATGATGTTTTCTTGACTATGGATGGGTACATGTATATGTTGTAAGCTAAGTGCACTGAATTGATATGACTCCTCTACTCATTGTTTTTGAAATGCCCATTCCAGGACTGGATAGACTCACTGCCATTAAGTTTATTGCAACATCTAACAACACAACAGACCCAGGTACAAGCACCCCTTTGACTCATGGCGTATGGAAATCTTTAAGATGCTAGAGATCCTCATCTTGCGCCCAAGAAACAAGTGGTAGATTCGAATGCTGATCTTGTACCTATCAGCCTAAGAAGCAGCCACCAAGGCACCTCTTACGCAATTGGACAGAACAATTGAAATTTGATGTGCTTATATATATGTATGTATGTGCGTATATATGTATATATGTATGCATCTATATATATACATACACAGCTTGAAGGAATATAACAGAGCACACAGCAGTACATAGGGTTCACTTGCAGCACTGTGATTTAAATATTGGACTACTAATAGCAATATTGCAGGTTTAAACCCCAACCCTGCTCTCCTTGGATGATCTCCTTGAGATTATCTTTTCCCATAAAAATTTATAGTTTCAGAAACCCTAATTTTCACAGAGATTCACTCTGTCTTATGGAATTGTTTGAGTTGGAATCAACATTGTGTTTGTTTTTGTGTGGAAGAAATAGAAATGGGCATATCACTCCTGTCATGAAGGTAGGGACAGGTATGGAGTATGTCTTCTGAGCCACAGAATCCTGGGCTGAAGATCCTTCATCTAAGAGACGGAGACCTGTGAACCCAAAGATAAATGCAGACAACAGGATGTGGTGACAGCAACAAAGCAGAGTCATGGTGGCGTTGGGACCCATGACGAAAGAAACCTGAATGCTTCAGGGGCAGGAGGCTTGCTGGTTGGATCAAGGTAGCCTTTGCTCACTTAATTGTTCTTCTTGCTGTTTGGTGTATTCATGGTAGTTCAGACTCATGGCAACCTTACGTACAACAAATAGAAATACTCAGACCTGTACCATCCTTCCAATCATTATTATATCTGAACTCATTGATGCAGGCACTGTCTCAATCCACCTCCTCCACAGTCTTCCTCCTTTTTCACTGGTGCTATGGGGACACTGGTGGTTTAGGGATTATGCTTTAGGGTGGTAAATGTAAGTTCATCAGTTTGAAACCACCAGCCAGCTCTGTGTGAGAAAGACAGCCCTTTCCTCACCTGTGAGAAGTTACAGTCTCATAAACTCATAGGGACAGTTCTACCCTGTCCTAGAGTGTTGCTATAAGTTAACTTCAGTCAAATAGCAAGGAACTTACTTTTTGTTTTTGTTTTTAATTTTATGCTTTAGCAAGCATGATGTTTCTCTCCTAGAACCATTCCCTCCTGATATTATGCCCAAAGTAAGTGATATTAAGTCCTGTAATCCTAATGTTTAAGGAGATTCTTCTTGTATTTCTTTTTTGTCTTTTGCATCACTGACCTGGTGAGAGTAGGAAGCCCAGCCTTGCTCTTGGAGAGCGGCTGCTGGATTTGAACCATCAACCTTGTGGGCTGCAATCCCGCATACAAACACTGCACCACCAGGCTTCAGCATCTTCTTGTATTTCTTCCAAGACATTTATTCTTCATGCAGTCTATGATAATTTGATATTCTTGACTAACAATAATTTAAATGTTCCAATTCTTTCAAAGGGTTTATTATTTTTTCATAGTCTTTATTATTTTTTGCTCAACTTGCACATGAGTATGAAGTCATGGCTTGGGTCTGATTCATCTCTATCTTCAAGTGACATCTGTGTACAATTTCAATTTTTTCACTGTTATGGTATTGTCCATTGGTCTCAACATAGAGTTGTGATGATTGCTTTGATTTCAATCAGTAAGTACTTCAAGTCCTTCACTTGCAGCAAATAAGGTTGTGTCATCTGCATCACACAGATTGCTACTGAGCATTCATACTTAATTGATAGACCTAAAAGAACTTTGTAACATCAGTCTCAGCAGGACAGGGGTCAGCCCAGAGGTTGAGTGAAAAGTGCAGTATACATTGGGTCACAGGTGAAAGAGAGTTGTCCTGATTAAAATTATCTCAGTTTTTCGTTTTCCTTTGCAGTTACATCCCTCATAAACCTCATGCATGTGAGGAGGGTCTGGGAGCACCCTCTGGCCAGTGCAATGGATTATCACTGTGAAAGGAATGCTTGTGGTCAGAAATGGTAAAATATGACTGACCTCAGACCCCTAGGAATTAGTCTTGCATGGCAGGGGCTAAAAATACATTTCCTTGAAGATGGAGACTGGCAGGCACTGCTAGCACTCTATATTTGCAAGAACAAAGCCTCAAGATGACCAGTATTTAGAGACATTCCTAATATTGAATTTGCTTTGGCCAGTGAAAGACAGTTGGCTTCTTTTGCCATGATTGGAAGCATAAGCCATTTTTTAAATTACTATCAGAATTATATCATTGATGTGATAATATGATGGTAAATTATATCATCAAATGCTATGGTAAAGTTGCACTACCCATTTATCATTTTTCCATATTTAAATAATCAATTTGAATAGTGGGGGTCTTTCAACATTGTCAGACTCTTATCAACCAAAAATGTTGTGTGTCACTCAGCACTCAGTATTTGTTTCAAAAACATAAACTAATCCAATAAGTTAAGTTAATCAGTGCAAACCAATATTAAAGATTGATAAGGTAAACGTCAATAATCAGGAAACTGTTAAAATATGCAGTTTCAAGGGTTAGCATTCACTCATACAAAAATCTACTGAAATACATCACATATAGCATAGTCATGGACAAGATGATGAATGTAGCACTAACAGCCAAGCGAAAACATCTAAAAGGGATTTAAAATGCACTTCTGGGGAATCCATTTCATCCAAAGCAGAACAGTTTATATCAGAGATTCACAAAAGTTCCCCCTATGGCACTAGTCACTTCAACAATGATCCAACAATATCAAAGACTTTCACGGGTAGCTAGGAAAAAGAAACCAGTGTATTCAGCTGGCGAAAGCTGCCTGGTTGTGTAAAGTGAATTCCACATTAAAAAAAAATAAAGGAAAAGCCCCAAGATGAGCTTCCACAAGTGAAAAGGCCCTTCCAATGTCTCAGAGTGAACATGAAACAGAAGACACCTTACATTTGAACATGTTTGTTATTTCATAGTACATTTTAAATAAGTGCTTTATTTTATAAAATCTGAAAACATGTAAAGTTAATAGAAATGTATGTTACTAGTCACTGCGGATAAAAGGGAGATGTGATAAAAAGCTTATAGTCTCTGTAGCAGTCCACAGTGTCAGCCTACTGTTTTCTAAAGGACTGGTATTTACATGCCAACAGCCCCTTGATTTATATCACTTGGAAGTAGGTGATCAAAGGATCCCATTATTAGGCAGGTAAGCTCTATTTCTGAAAGACAGCTGTTTAGCTGATAAATATAAGGTCTTTCCTAATTGAGCAACTGAGCACTATGCCTAGTTTTCTCAATAATATATTTAGTTAGATAAAATAAAAAGCAAACTGTATTTATCCTTCAATCTTCTAGGGAAGATGAAACATATGTAAAAGAAATAGTAAAGATTTTTTCAGGAAATTTTTCAGAAAAGCTGCTGTGACCACAATATGACTGCTCGTATGCAAAATTTATCTAAATGAATTAATCTACTTAAAGTCAGTATTTTTGTCAATAGAATGATCTAGAAAATAGGCCAAAATGTTTATTTATGATATGGATGACCTCAAGTGTACATGTAATCTCTGAAGGGAGGACATACTTACAGGAGTGTGCTCATGCGTATGTGTGTGTGTGTATATATCAAGTTGTACCTGATTTCAGGGACTTCTTATGATAACAGCTAAAAACCTATTGTCTGGCAGAAGTAGGACAGAACTGTACAGGCTGTCCACACTGTCAAATAATGTAATCTCTCAAATATCCTTTTTCTATCATTTGCAGAATGTCTTAGATATTCTTTTCAGGAAATTATAGCAAAAGAAATCTAATTATCAGACATTCAATTAAGCTTTTACAAGAAATCTTTGTGTATTTTTCTGTTTCCTGGAACCTTGAACACTAGAGACTTCCTTCTAATTTCCCTAATTCATCATTTTTGTTCATAATGATGTCTGAAAACTATCTTGTTAAATCTCCCTAGTATCAATTTCATGGATCAGGTAAATTCACTTTATGAAACACTTACTGTCCACAAGGTTTTTTTACCATTCAGAATCCAGTGAATATTGAAGTTTTTCATATTATTAAAATGATAAAAATATGTTACAGGTGTTTTGTTTTTGTTATTTTATTTTTGTGTAGATTACTACTTATGATGGTCTTTCAACTCAGAGTTCTCCATTTTGTGATGGGTTTTAAACCCTAGACTCTACATCTGTGATTGTGGTATGATTTGGGAATGGATTTTCTGTTCCTTTAATGAAAAAAGATTAAGGTAGAATTGCCTTACTAGAGGACATGACTCACGCTGCCATCTTTAATCACTTTACTAAAATCTGGACCTTGAATGTGACACATTTTTTCTTACAAGGGAAAAAATGAAGAGAGACATTTGTTACCAGAGAAAAAGGAAGCTTCTGAACCCAAATGAAATCCACTGCCATCAAGTAAATACTAACTCATAGCAAACTTATCAGCAGAGTAGATGGAACCTCCCAGCCATCAGGAAAGAAGTGGATGAATCCTTGAGACCTGAGTTACCTGCATTGGCACCTGCTGACAGGGCAGACAGAGAGCCAAAACCCTGGGGATAGTGAGAGACCATAAAAAGCAGCATCACAGAAATGACAGCAACAGAGATAGCAAAACCAGGAAACAGGTAGGAGATAGTGAAGTGTGCTTTCTTTTTGTGGCTTATGGAATATAAGTGCTGAGCATTTACTGACAGAAGGTTTGCTGGCAGAATAAGGTGTGTATGAATACTTTGCAGCTCTAAACTTGCGAACCCACAAAGCAAAAAGAACTTAAGACCTTAGGTAAAAAGCTTACTGGAGAAGTTGCATCTGGGCTTAAAGAAATGATAAATGATACAAGAATTAGTCAGAGAAAGGCAAAGGCCAGGCTAAGAATCTGAAGACCTGAGAAAGACTGACTGCAACCATAGCTGATAAACATCTCTTGGTATTTCCCAATTGAAGGTAAGAGACTAATGGCTCAATCCTTTTGAGAAGCTCCACTGATAAGAGACAAGGTGAATCCCGGGGAGACATTGCAGCATGCAGAGAGACCCTGAGTCCTGGAAACTGGAGGAGCCATGAGGAGACTCCTGATAGTGCTGAGATGATTGAGAAGTCACAGAGGGGCTCCTACCAATGCTGAGCTGCTTCTACCACCCTGTATACACAAGACTCTGCACCCACTGGCCTGTGATTGTCCTGGCATCATTGCATGTGCTTCATGAGTCTGAAGAGGACTGGTGGATTGGTATTGGACATATGGGTTAATATTGGACTTATGGACTTGGAATGGACTGGGCTGGGATGTTTTCTCAAGTTCCATTACTCCTGTATATAAACCTTTTCCTTACATGTGTATGTGTGTTTATGAATTTGTTTTTTCTAGTCTACCCAGAATAACATAATTACCATGATAGATACAGTTGACGTCAGAAATGATTAAAAGCTTGGAGAGTAGAAGCATGTCTGACATCTGCTTCAGGAATCAGCATTGGGCTGTTGATCTTGATTCTCTTCCCTACTGCTTTGAAATTAGAGGAGGTTAAACATTGTCTTCCATCACTTCTACACTTTGAAAGGCAAATATATCCTGGAAAGTTACCTGGATATGGAACGTTTTCCAAATACTTATGTTTTATACATCACTGGTTCTCAATTTGTGGATCGTGACCCCTTTGGGGGTCAAATGACCCTTTTACATAGGTTGCTTAAGACCATATAAAACATATTTCTGATGGTTTTAAGAATCAAGATACTGCTCCTCTATCTGTCTTCAGAAGTGTCTGCCCATATGCAGATACAGCCACATATGAGTACCCAGCATGAATATGGTTTCCATGCTACACCATGCTTTAAGACAAAATTTCACTTGTCATTAGAAATAAATATTTCACAATATATAATTACATATTGTTTTTGTGATTAATCACTATGCTTTATTTATGTTCAATTTGTAACAATGACAATACATCCTGCATATCAGATATTTGCAGTAAGATTCAAAAGAGTAGCAAATTACAGTTATGAAGTAGCAATGAAAATTATTTTATGGTCAGGGGTCACCACAACTTGAGGAACCATATTGAAGGGTCATGGCATTAAGAAGGTTGAGAACCACTGTCATAGATCAACAATAGTTTAGTCTTGAATATTTATTATTTAACACTTTAAATGTGCCCTGTAGCACTCTTGTGGGAAAATATTTTTAAATGGCATTAAAATCTTAAAAGATCTTCTAGCCTACCTTAGCTATTTTTCTTTATAAGGTGAACATCCTATCATGAGAAAAATACATTTTATTATTTTTTATGAGAAAAATACATTTTATTATTTTTTCCTTGCTAAAGTGAGCAATATTTAAATAACCTCTCTGAAAATATGTAAAAGTGATTCTTAATTACTTTATCAGTCACTATATCTCCACAAGCCACATAGAAAGTAAATAGCTATAAATGGCTAAGTATACACTTTTGCTTTAGCTGTGACCACTTGAGATACAAAATCAGGCTCATTAAAAATAGACCTCCAAAGATACATGTACATAATTCCCATAGGAAATTAGTTAGACCAAGAAGAGATTCAAAAGAAGTGAGCATTGACCATGCATTCGTTCATCCAGCAACCATACCAAAGCAAAGGAGAGCTCAGCAGACGGATCTATTCCAACTCATAGTGACTACGCGGGACAGGGTGAGGCCACCCCATGGGGTTTGAAACTGTGGTGTGGTGGTTATCTCATGGACCACGATTTCAAACGCAACAGTTCAAAAGCACCAGGCGCTCGCAGGGAGACGGGCAGGCCTTTCTGCTTCCATCAACTGACAGGCTCAGAAACTCACAAGGACATTCGACGCTGCTCCGCAAGGTCAGGCTGAGTTAATATCAGCTGGATGGCATTGGGTTTGGAGTGAGTTTCTCTTGTGGAGCACCTGAAGGGAATATATCTTTGACTTTTGAGTTAACAGCCAGATGCTGGAAAATTGTACCTCCAGCTTTGTACCTTCATCAAACAGCATTCTCCTAGAATTGGTAGTGCTATCTTACTTTAATGAAATATATATTCTAGTGAAAAAAAATAACAAAGATGTTAAAACAATCATTTAAATTATATAATGTCAAGAAATTATAATATATAAAATAATAACAATCAGTCCATGAGAGCAGATAATAAGCAACAGTGACCTTTAAGAACTGGATGTCTAAAGGAAGCAGTCCTTCTTTTATAAAAGACATACTAAGTTTATGGTGATCCATATGCTTTTCTTTGGTTTGGCTGAGAAAAGAATGTTCAATGAGAAGTTCTACTTGTGATGAAGACCAAAGAGATCTAAGAAAATGAAATAGAGAGAGCAATACAATAATGACAAGGAATAGTGTGATAGGTTTATTGTGCGAACCTGGCCAGTAGGAACATGTGGGATTAATAAATTCACAGTCGATTGAAGGGCAAGGAGATCAGTGACTTGACTAGCTCCGCCCTTCTCTCTCTTGCTCTCTGGTGATCAGATCAACTTGCTGCTTTCGTTTGTTGGTTCTCTGGGTCAACTTGTTAGCGCTACTGCCTGTGGGAAGGCCAACCTGTGGATTCTGTCACTAGTGCTGGAAGTTTCTGCTTCACCAATACTGGTTTAGACATCGTATACTTTACTGGTCTTGAGGCTGTCAGATCCTGTAGACTTGCAATGCTTGAGTTCAATTTCGCATCCGGGTCTGCTTTGCTAAGGGCCAAGCTACTGACTGTTGGTAACTGGGACCTGCTGTTTGCTTCCTTCGGCCAGACTGCCTGTGTTCACTTAGAGAAAACTCAGCTGTTTGCTTCCTTGACCTTGGACCCAGCAGCCCTCTGAATTCCACAGAAGTAAGTTGAACTGAATCCTCTGTATTGCTGTGTGGACTAATTAGCTGTTATATTCCTTCATGGTCTCTCTATAATCTATCATCTATCTACCATCTGTCTTTCAACCAGAGTGCCCTGGTTTTGTTTCTCTGGAGAACTCTGTTAACACTATTGGTACCAGAGAGTGGTTCTAGAGAAACAAGATCTTAAATATGAGTTTCTCAAATTGGCTCTCCAGCCTGATTTGGCTCAACTGCACTGATAATGCTCTCTCTACCACTGAAGACATGGGTAAGTCTACTACACTTACTAGAGTGGGTGATATTAATGTATGGCATGAAGTAGCAAGGCTAATATTCACAGTATCACACCAATTGATGAAGTGCTTGTGAGAGAAGAGGCCCTGGGTGATTGTGTGTTTGATATTTTCCAGCAATTTTGTCAGAATGGGAAGTATAGGGGAGCTGGTCTGCTGTTCCTCTTTGCAATAGAAAATGTGATCAAGGAAAGGGATAGTTTCAGAACCTGAAAAGGTGTTTCAGATGTTAAATAACAGACCTAAAAGCTTCTGCATGTGCTACATAGGAGAGTCTTCTCTCCTCTAGTAATAGAGCTGATATTGCCAAAAACCAAATCCAGAGTCTCATCATACAAGTAGTTGAATGAAAGTGTCAGCTGGATTGCAGTTCTAGAACTATGTCTGATATTAAAGTAAGGGCGTTAACCAGAAATAATTGGGACCCTGAAACATGGGATGAGAACATATGGGCTGATGATCCAGAAGAGGAGGATATTGAGCCTCTGGAGTTCATTGAATCACTCAAGTCAATAGATCGACCTCTCCCACCTAAGAGGTTTAATCCACATTCAGTAAAATCAGCCATATCTGATCAGATTAACCAAACATTTCAAGTTGATATGACAGGTGGGGCTGCATCAGTAGCATTGTTTGGGGAGATGTCATACAAGATATTGCTGAGAGCCCCAGTAAACACCTCACCACCCATTATTTCCTCTAGACCTGTAACTAGAATTAAGTTCCATAAAGTTCCTAAAGGTTCAGATGATGACTTAGGACAAAGTGCACTATATTCATAATGTTCCGCTCAAGTTTTCTAATACATGCAGGCAGAAGCCTGGGGAGTATTCCTGGGAATGGATACTAAGGGTGTGGGATATTGGTGCAAGGAATGTAACATTAGACCAGTGTGAGTTCCTTGATATGGGGTCCCTCCACACAGATTGTTCCTTCTGTGACTCAGCAAGAAAGGGTAAGAGAGGATCTAATTGCTTCACTGACGCATGGTCTGCCAGATGTCCTAGATTAGACCAACCTGTGGTACCTGACATTCCTTGATACACTGTCGAAGAAGGTAGCTCCACTGATCAGTTAGGATTGCATGATCAATTACAAAAATGAGGTCTGTGATTGCCAGCTTATCTTCTTTATATGTGCTTATTAAATATCTTTCCTTTTTTCATATATGATGTTACGTGTAAGTGTGATTTCATTAATGTCTGGAAATTAAACATGGTTAAAAAAATTGTATCCGGGTGCCAAGTGGGCAAGGCGTGGGCTGTGATAGGTAGGTTTAGTGTGCGCAGCTGGGCAATAGGAACATGTGGGATAAATAAGGTCACAGTTATTGGAGGGCGAAGAGCTAAATGGCTCAGCCAGCTCTGCCCCTCTCTCTTGCTCTCTGGTGATCACACCAGCATGCTGCTTTATGTAGTTGTTTGGGTCAATGTATGAGCTATCCTATCTATGAGATGGCCAACCTTTTGTGAGAGCTTGAGGTGTCTTCAAGTCCTGCTTCCCCACACTGCTGACTTATGCATCTCTTGGGCTAAAAGTTCTCATATCCTGTAGGCATGCAATGATTAAGTTTGTAACAGGTCTGTTTTCCTAAGTTTCCAAGCTTCTGACTGTTGGTGATCCGCTCTGCTGTTTGTTGCCTGTGGCCAGACTTCTTATCTGTATTTATATCTATATCTCTATGTATGTATCTAAGTATCTCATGTGTATCTGTATCTATCTCTGTATAAAATAATAAGCTCCCTGGTTTTGTTTCTCTAGAGAACCCTGCCTAACACAAATAAGTTGGATGAGGGATTAATAATGGAGTAATATATGGGAGAAGGCATGGTAAGGAGTTGAAGTTGAATTTATTAAATTTATAAATGTGACAGATGTGGCTTGCATATTTAATATTGTGTTGAAAATTGTGGACAAGTGGTTAACTTGCTTCCTTGGGGGCATTATTGGTGTTAAGCGAACTTTGTGGAACTTGTCTAAGTCCAGGACTAAAGCACTGGTTGTGGTTGAGATGATTTCTTACAGACAAAAGAACTGTACTCCATATTCTCTAGTCTGTTAGTTTCTCTAACATAGCTTATAACCATGACTGGTAGAGTGTCTTGGTTGGATTATTGGCATAAGAGTAAAGTAAAGATAAGAGGTTGAATGCATTCTCACCTCTTTCTTAAAGGAATAATCCTTGGAAAAATATGGAGTTGAATGTTCCCTTCCTCCTCTGTAATCTGAGGAGGGTAAGTATAGATGCTACTGTATTTATTCATGTCTAACAAGAATGGTGGGATGGACACAAAATAGGAGACTATCATATAACAAAGCAATGGATAACAGATGTTAGTTTGACAAAGGCAGCCTGCGCTAGTGGATTAAACTATGTTTGAGGGTTGTTTATATAGCAAATCCTCTTTCTAAAAGAGAAGATTTTTTTTTGAGAGGAGCAGGTGTGAATTCAAAAATCAAACTTATAAAATCATGTTAGAATGACCTGATTAGTAGACAATGAGGTAAAGATGCTGAGAACCTCTTTAGAAATACATGTAAAGAAGTACAAGCAAGAGCGCAATTTTAAAATATTGCGCTTCTTGTTTACAGTCATGGATCTGAAGAAATGAGCATTGAGAGAAAAAATAAGGCAAAATTTGAGTCTCAAAATTGAAGAAAACTGCATGGCCCAACCAAAAATAGGACATGAACTGCCACCTTAGACTCAACTTTCAGCAAGAGAACAATTAGGTGTCTCAGGAAGCAACAATACCAGGAAAAATCAGCATTCTTCAAACAATCATCGCAAACCAAAAGATAAACCCCCAGCTGAGCCCCGGTGGTGTAGTGGTTGTGCACGGGACTGCAGCCCACTGGGATGGAAGTTCAATTCCAGCAGCGGCTCCACAGGAGCAAAGGCTGGGCCTCCTACTCCAACCACCAGAGGGCAGTGATGCCAAAAAAAAAAAGGATAAACCTCCATAGACAGGAAGGGATAGCAATGCAGGCTGGATGGAAGATGGAAGCAGAGGGAAGTGATTCGTGTTCGAAGAAAGGCCAAAATGCTCGTAGGAGGAAAGGCTGACAGGAGGTCATCGTGCAACTTGGACACATTGTCATGAGAAGCCAGGCCCCGGGGAAGGCATCATGCTTGGTAAAGTGGAAGGGAAGACCCTCAAGCAAATGGACTTACAAAGTGGCTGTCTCAGGCAGAAGACCAATTTTGAGGAGGACACAGGACCCCGCAGTGTTTAGCTCTGCTGTGCACAGGGTCTCTAGGTGCTTGAGCCAACTTGATGGCACCTAACAAATGCCCAGTGCTGAGAGGAAATGGGAAACTGGCTTTCCACGGTGGGGGTTGCGATGAATGTCACCAGTCAAAGTGGGCATGAACAACTCTGCGGAAAACCAATTTGCTCTGCAAAATTTCACCCAAAACACAATAAAAAATTATGGAGAGAGAAGGTAACCAGAGCACAAATTAAAAATACACGGAAACTTATTTAAGTGCGATGGAAAAAATCATCAGCTGAAGAAAAGTCAGAGACTGCTGAGAGTTGGCAACTGTGTGCCTTGCCTTAGCAATGTGGCCCTCCATGAAAATTAGTAAATTGAGTTTTATGGAGCTTGAGGGGAAGAGAGTTCAGTCTGTGCAGTACCTAGAAGAGAATGCACATAAAGCATTGGTAGACTTTTAAAAGTGTAATTGAAACAACAAATGCAAATAGCATGTCATAAAAAATATGTGACTTTATTATTGGGTAGAATCACTGGCATTGAAAATATTTTTTTCATCATTCAACCAGAAAATTGATTATAATAGAAAATAGATTATAATGTCATTTGACCAAAAATCTAAACACATATGAAATTGCAATTGGTTTGAGTAATGTCAAATTCAATAAAGCAGTCATGAAATAAGAAAACACAGAAATGAAAGTTTAATTTAAGAATGTTTTGGATAGCATGTGTTACATTATAAATGACTGGATCCTTTAGGAAAATGGAATAGATGAACAGTCACTTTTCTATTTCAATAACTTCTCACTGTCTTTAAAAAGGCAATCTGTAAGAGTTATTCAATAGGTATGTGTCTACTAGTTGGAATATAGAAAGGAACTTTGTATTTAAAATTACTTAGGGTTGTAATCAATTTCTTTCACGACTTAATCCAACAGAATTTTGACATATTCTCTTGAAAACATATGCACCCTTTGTTCATACTAGCCCTTCTTGGTGGGGTGCATGTCCTATAATAATTTTCTTAAGGAACTTGAATTCACATGAAAAATTCTTCACAGTCTTTATTTCCAAAATATTTCCTGATATTTGTAGGCAAAAGCTTTGCCTGTGGTATTTAACAGAATTTCTCTGAGACCCATTGTATTTTCTTGCCAAAAACCAAACGGAAACTCACCACCATGGAGTCAATGTTGACTCATTGCAATTCTTATAGGACAGGGTAGAAATATCCTGTAAGTTTCCAAGATTATACATTCTTATAGGAGTAGAAAATCCTGTCTTTTTCCTGTGAGGAGCAGAGTGGTTTCAAACTGCTGGGCTTTCACATTGCAGCCCAGTGCATAACTACTGTGCCACCAAAACACCATTATCTTGCCATATTTCTCTACATACTTGGTGATGTATCTCTCTTCTCTTTTATCTTGCCACAACTTCCAGATTAGACTTCTACAAACTTATAATTTTACTGATTTCACAGTAGATCCTTGACTCTTGGGAGGTGCCTAAAAATGCTGATGGATGAGCCAGTTGAATAATTACAATTTGAATTCCTCTCATTTACTACCATTAAGTAGATTCCAACTCATAATGACCCTATTGGCCAAAGTAGAACTTTGAATTTCCTCAAAATAATTTGTTTAAAATATATGTATATGCAATAGTCATATATACTATTAAAGGCAATTTCTTTTTCATCTCAGATGTATTGGTAAAGAAAGATTCATGTATGGAAATAGGTAAAAATCACAGTTAAATAATCTTACATCATTTTGTTCCAAGGTGTCTTCCAGTTGAATCTGACACATAGTGACTTTTTATACACCAGGAAAAAACATTGCCTAGTATGGTGGCCTCCTCAAAATAATTCCTCTGTCGGAATCCATTATTCAAGATTCTGCATCAATCCATTTTTTGGTTGGTGATCTTCCTTTTATTTCATTGCACTTTAAACCCTGCTGTAGTTCTCCAGAGTCTGTTTCTACCACATAATTTGCCCAATGTGCCAATATGTAAGAGAAGTCTCACCATCCTCGTTTCTAAGGACCTTTCTGGCTGGATGTCTTCAAAGAAATATTTCCTAGTTCTTTTAGAAGTCCATAGCATATTCTGTATTATTTACTATCACCATAATTGAGATGCGGCGTTTCCTCTGCTGACATCGATCACTTTTCACATGCAGATATGGTCATTGGAAATGCGTGGATCACTCAGACCACTTTACTCATTAATAGCTTAAAGTTGTATTTCCCTGCATATATGTCTAATGCAATATTTTGATTTTATAAGCATTAATTGCAGAACTATATAAAAGAAAAATAACATGCTATAAGTTTCTACAAGTGAAATTAAAAATATATATCATCTGCTTTATAAACCTCATATGTATTAGTTATAAATAAAAAAACATACTTTCAGTGGATAGTAAATTGGCAAGAACAACACATATAAGGAAATAAAATTGCATCTTTATCTCTGTAATTTTAATCTTCCAAGTTTATGAAAGGGAGTATATTGAGACAGTTTAAATTGCCAGTCTCTGTTTCTTATACATGCCAAAGTATTATTAGAATAAATTTTCAGTCATATCTAACTGAGCTTCCAGATGAAACCTTTCTCTTCTCTTTCTTTTCCTCCCCATGATGAAGTCTGTTTCCAATTTTTTAAAAAAAAATTATCGTCATCAAGCTTTTACAGGGGAAAATGTCTGAGTGGAGAATGTGACTCTATCTGTTTTTAATCCATAAATGATCTATTCAGCCTTCCAGGGACTCCTCATATTCTTAGTTATGTGTTGGTTGGCATCTCCCAGGTTCCGTCCCTTCGCTTCTTGATTGTACCCTTGGGTGGATATGCTGCTGCTGGTAATCAACTTATATAGTCTGCTTTCTCTCATCAGGGGCACTGAACTTGGTATGTTTTTCACCACCTCATGTCAAGTGATTTATTTCAACTCACTCAGTACTCTTGGCATTGGGCCACTCAGAGTTCTGACCTTGATTTCATTAAGTAACAAGTTTTCTGGGCCCACCTTATAATTCAAAGACTTTGCCTCTGAATAGACACCCTGTGGCAACTCCATAATTAATCAGTTACTTTATACTGTCCACAGAAAGCATGGATTTTTTAGTTTCTTCTATACCACATAAGAATCTAAGGCAAACAAGAAATATTAGCTATTTCAGGCTATAACTCAATCCAATGATAATGCATGGGGGTATTCCCAAAAAACTGGAATTGTGCTGGGCAGAGTGGTATATAGCATGCATTTTTCCCACTAGGCAAGCATTGAATAGCTCACTCTGAGTTAGTGCACCCAGTGACATTGCCTGGGAAGGGTCTCTCTCTGGTTACAATAATTTTTTTTCATAAAAGTAGTTTCACTCAAACCATGCTGTTTTCCTTATGATTGATTTAAGAAAACAGTGAATCACTGAGAAATTTTGTTTCCTGCTCAGAAAAATGCTACAGAAATGGTTGTGATGTTGAACACAGCTTAAAAGGATAGCACTATGGGAACACTCCAGTGCATAGTTGGTTTTCTCATTTCAAAAAGGTAAAACATCTATTGATGACACACTTCATTCTGGAAGTCCATCAATTCCCTGGATGACTAATATGTTGACTAATAGTGCATTTGGAGTTTTTCCAGCTGGTGAAACTATTGATCAAGCTTTCTGTTGGGAGTTTCCGAAAAGATTGTGTAACAGGTTATGACAAAAAGTACCTAATTTGTGGCAGACAGAGGATTGGTTTCATGATCACGACAATGCAATTGCTCATGCAGCCATTCCAGTGCTCCATTTTTTGACAAAAGACAACATGCCTCTCCAGCCCAAACACCTGACTTTTCTCCATGTGACATTTTTTTTTGTTTCTGTAAATGAAGAGGAGCATGAAATACAGCGATTTGACAATATAAAGGAGGCGAGGGAAGAAATAAGGGAGGTATTGTCATCCTTCCAAACAGAGTAGTTTGAAAACTGTTTGCAAGAATGGAATTGCAGATTTGACAAATGTATTAAGTGTAATGGAGACTTCTTTGAAGGTGACCAATTTGTTTTGTGGGAAAATTTACATACATAAACTTTGAAAAAAATTCTGCTTTTTTTTTTTTTTGGTTGGGGGGCGCGGGGGTATTGAACTCATATGTTCTAAGTTTCTGTATCCCCAGGTTACAAATAACCCCCCTAATGAAACGATTTGTTACTTTTGTTTTTTAGTGAAAACATTGACAATAAAAATCCTGTATAGTATCCAATAAATACAACAAACCTCTCTTTCTCCTCAGTTTGATTCCAAACACATCCAATGGATAAGGTCTCATGGCAGTTTCCATATCCTCCACCAACTTTCCATAGTCCATTGTGAAGAAAGATACCTTCTTTTTTGTTTCTCCAAACTGAAACAAATGTTCATGCATTATACTCAGTCCTCCTCTTTCTTTCACCCTGTTTAATTTCTTGCAAAAATAGTGATAGTCTTGAGCTAGAAGAAATGCAAACTTACCAATAAATCAAAATGCAAAATATAGCTATCCTTTAAAATCCGTGTGATTAAAAAGTCATTAGGACTAACTATAGGTATTAATTTGAACTTTCATTAGTTTCTTTAAAATTATTAGTTTGCTTTTATTTATCCTTTATATCTGTTCCTGATTGCTTAATAGCTAGGATGTTTTTCTGGAAAAAAACACAAACCTCAAATTAGAAAATTTCTAGAATTCACACTGGATGGACCTGGAAGTATAAGACAATACCAGGAATAATTTCAAGATCCTTAAGTTACCATAGTTTATTCTTGGCCACAAGTCCATGGCCCCATTATAAAATACTCCACTTAGGATAAATGGTATGTGCCCAAATATTGTGAGGTTACTCATGATGGATGTTTAACTTTGGAACTAGAAAGCATGCAAAATAACAACTGGTGATTATATAATTATTATTATTTCTCCAAACAACGCCATATTAATAGAACAATCAATGATTTTTTAAAAGATATAGTGCTTTCTTAGCACTACCATTAGCTAGTATGCCTACCCTTACTTCATATTAAAAGTGAACTTCATTACTGAAAAGTTTGAGAAAGCAAGCCTGGTGCCATGTCATCTAATAGGGACTCATTGTAAAGAATCACAGTTGGAAGTTAAAGAAATACATATAAGTCATGTATCACAAATTAGACTACCAAAAGAGTATGGACAACAAGATTTTTAAAGAAAATATTAAAAGTTAACAGCTATTGTTTAATCAATTGCTTATTCTAAATACAATTCAAATGTACATTTTTCCTAACCATTTAGTTAAAAGACCAAATATTTTGCACTTATACAGTTTGATTTCTCTGGAGTATGAGAAATGGTTGTCTATTCTTAAAATTAACACTGGAGGAAAGGAAATTGGATCATCTCCAGTTTTAGTGTTTTATTTTTAAACTATAAAACCTTTTGATCGATTGTGGTTTCTTCATCATATTGTATAGGACAAGAGTCTATTTTATTCTTTTGCCTAGGGTCACTAAACTGGATTGATGGCCCCTAAGAACACTCTGTTAATTCAGGTAGATATTATAAAGTTTTTGTTTTTAATATCAAATCATCAATTATTTTTCAATCAAAGTTTTGTGATGAAAAAAACAATATAAAAATAATAATTGACATCATTTCCTTCAGTTAATAAAGGATACGGTGAAGCTATGAAACCACCATATGTATTTATTTTCAAAGCTGTTCCTTTATAATAGACAACACCCCATTCCACCCCTCCCCCCCAAAAATCATTGAAGTTGTGAAGACTTTAATGTTGCTTGGTTTCACAGTCAGTGTGCCTCAATGCAATGGAAACCTCAGTCAAGAATTCAAATGATGTATGTAATAGACAGTTCAGCTGGACATAGCCTCTTTAAAACGTTGAAGGGCAAGGATGTCACTTTGAGTACTAACATTGGCCTGATTCAATTCATGACATTTTGAACCGCCTCATATGCATGTGGAAGTTAGGCAATTAATAAGAAAGACCGATGGATAATCGATGCATTTGAATTATGGTTTCCAGAAAGAATATTAAGTGTACCACCAACTGGCAGAATACAAACAAGTCTGTCTTAGAAGTACAGCCAGAATGCTCATTAGGAATGAAGAGGGTAAGACTTTGTCTCTTGTACTGTGGACATGTTGTCAGGAGGGACTATCCCCAGGAAAGACCAATGTACTTGGGAAAATAGAAGAAAATAGAAAAAGAGGAAGACTGTCAATGAGATGGCTGTCATTATGGTCTCAAACATAACAATTGTTAGTGTGGTGCAAGACTGCACTGTGTGTTCTTTAGGTTGTTGTTGTTATAAGCATAGTCACTATAAATCAAAACTGATTTGACAGCACCAAACAATAAAAACAAACATATGCCATAGTTTTTGTACCATAGGCACACTTTTTCCTCCCAAAATAGGTGGTAGGGGGAGGAAATGAGGGTGCATCCTATGGTCCAAACATGTGGTACCACAGAGCATTTTGGTATACTATTAGTACTATTTGGGTCAGGATATTTTTTTTCTTGTTCTCTTGCCCTAAAAAGTGGGTGTATCCTATGGTCAGGTGCATCTTATGGTCCGAAAAATATGGTATATACACATACTAATATATACCACTATATTACTAGGATAATTTGTGGGAATATTTTTTCCAAAAGTATATCACATTATGTTTTCAATTGTTACCAGCTTCTGTGCCTATGTTTACTTTGTATTAAAATATTGCTGCATTATTCAAAAGTTTGTACAAATAAGTCTGGTAAAGGGATATGCAAGCAAGAGGATACTTTATAGGCCAATGTCTCAATAAAAGAAATTCATGATTAGAAGACATAATTCAATAGACCTTACTTAGTGAGCTTTTAGTTTTGTTTTGGAAAGCTTTACTTTGCGCATAGTTTTCCACTGGTGTTCTATGAATAACTGATATATTATTTATTTCTACCATTCTTGATAGTATTTTTACATGTGTTGAAAGCTGTTACTTAATTGTATTTCATTATCCTGAGTTATTTTGAATAAAATTATTGGCCAATTACTACTTATTATTCTTACTATTTTCTTTTAACTCTTGATGCAACCCCTTAAACTTCTTTGCACTTATTGAAAATCTTTTTTATTTGGGGATATCATAATATAAACACTAATTGTACAGAAGAAGAACACATACTGAGCAAAGGAGGTTGCATTGCCAAAAGAGCCCCAGAGGAAAGGAAAGACTCTTTAGGAAAAGATGCGTGAGCCAATGATCATTATTGCAAGGAATCAATATTTCCAGAGCAAACATTCCCTTCCTAACAACTTAGCATTGTGTTAAGTTCCCAAAGCAAGATCGTTTCAGCCCCAGGTAACACTGCAGCTTTAACGACTTGGAAAATGGTCACTGAGAAGTTTTTGCCTCTTTATATA
Source organism: Nesogale talazaci (assembly GCA_004026705.1). NCBI lineage: Eukaryota > Metazoa > Chordata > Mammalia > Afrosoricida > Tenrecidae > Nesogale > Nesogale talazaci. The sequence goes on from PVJH01000939.1 coordinate 224,096, forward strand.
GAAAGAAAAGCCTAAAATAAAATTAAACTGTTTAAACGTAAAATCAGAAAGATCTATTTCAGGCATATTTCAATGACGGGTCCAGAAATGTCAGAGATGTATTTGCTGGTGTTTTAATTTTAATATCTATCAATCCTTCAACTTTACTTGAAAAAGAAATCAAACCACACCCATAACATAGTACAGGTATTCTAATAGAGTAAAAATTCTCCTACTTCATGCCTACTCGCACATTTTATGTTTGAAGTTACAATGGAATTATATTTTCAATGCTGTTTTTAGACAGAAAATTATATGTCCCAAACGATTCTCATTAAGAATTTTTTTGAGGGGGCGGGCGTCACTACCCTCTGGTGGTGGGAGTAAGAGGCCCAGCCTTTGCTCCTATGGAGCCGCTGCTGAATTAAACCTTCATCCCTGTGGGCCGCAGTCCCGTGCACAACCACTATGTCACTGCGGCCCACTGGGATGGAGGGTCAATTCCAGCAGCAGCTCCACAGGAGCAAAAATGACTGGACCTCCTACTCCCGCCACCAGAGGGCAGTGATGCAAAAAAAAGCCCAACAAAAATAATTTTATAAAGATAAAGTAGAGTGAGTCCTGTCACTCAACTTTCTTTACTTTTAAATTTAGGCTCTAATATTCATTATTAATGGCCACAACAAACTCACACATAAATCTCATTATTAAAGAAGTTATTAAAGAAGTTACTAGGTTATAATGCAGGTAAGAAATGCTAAGGATGCAGACAGATATTCAGAAGATTCCTGCCCGCAAGTATTCAGCTTTACTCCTCTTCAGGCTAGAATGTTCCCGCTCAGATTCCTGTACTGACTCCTGGTCTTGCTGCTGCTCCTCTGATGTCACAGATGTAATCAGGATCATGGAATTTCATTTTGCTGGGATTTTAAGAAGAAATACTCAATTTGCATATCTTAGTTTGTCTTCTATATTGTATACACATTTTGCTCCCCCTCCCCCCAAATGCATCACATGTTCTTTGAATAGAATCACTCTCAAACTTATTTAGTAGGGAAACTTTTAGAAATAAAATTCTACATGGATATTTTAATATCTAAAACTGATCAAACAGATTCATAAATTCTTCAGATAATATAATTATTTGGGTTGAACCACTTTCTGGTTGCAGAATATATATTTTAAGAACACAGGATTTCAGTGAGCATAGTTTGAAAAATCAAAGTTTTCATGTAACATGTCTGTCTTATAATACATGTCAATAGAAAGGGATGCTTAGAAGAATAGTATATTTTTCTACTTTAGTTTCAGTTCTTTCTGTGGGCCAGTTTTCCAAGGAGGCAGAAAGAGATAGGTCATATTTTGTACATAGCATAGTTCAAAGAGCAGAGAAAGATTCTAGTCTGTTTAGCCTAAATAATGAATAAAAGATAAGACTTAGTGTGCTTGGATCCCCATGAAAACATTTGATATAGCTGTCAATCTAACCATTATGTAGGGATAATAATTATTCCATACATGTTTCATCTTGTAAGCATTGACATTTTCCAGCAGTGATTTTTCTATTGGAATGGATATTAGGAGTTGCCTTGAAGAATTAATTTTTATTTGAAGTGTTGATGTTCCTTTCTTCGTTAGTCAATAATGGAATACAGCAGTTCTAGAAATGGGTCCCATTAAGAGAGAGCATTTCCTTTCTGCCACGTCTGTGTATCTTTGCTTGAATCAGGTGCTCCGATGTTTCTTCTTCCATCTCCAAGCTACAGAATGGCTGATCTGTTTAAGGATGCTGTGAACCAGACACCAGGTTGTGAACTCTTCTGAGATGAAAAGTGCCATGTGATTGAAATATTCTTGATGAATATGTATTCATTTTGCTTTTGATAGCATTCAGTTTTGATTCAAGTTTTTTAAGGTAATTAAAAATATGACTTGGTGAGGTACTGCTATGTGCAGTTTGAAAAGCTATGATCCCTGGAATATTGTGTGCCTATATGATTTAAAGTCTTGGCTTGAAATACATGGCTTTAGCCCATTGGCTGTCTTTTATTCCAGTGTTCAGCTAATAAGGGGCACCTTGTTGCTGCTTAAGCACTAAACTTTTCTATTATCCTATTCCTTATAAATCCATAAGGCAGGAACAAATGGAAACTGGCAGCTACCTAGAAATGGACAAAGTGCCAGGAAGTGTGGTCTTGGTGCCAGGATTTCTTTGATCTATTATTGAGTATACATACAAATGCCCATCCTATGGGCATCAGCTGTATCTGTCTGTGAAAAAGTCTCTCCCTATTCCCTCTTCTTCACTTGGATTCAAAATTAATGTGTTCTATCTTTATTGCTATTCATCTCTTTTTTGGTTTGTCTTTATGTTACTATAATATTGAAGATATTTCAAAGGGACAAAGTTCAACATGAGGAGGGAAAATATATCAATATTCTTTAATAATCATAATGATAAATATACAAAAATTGCCATTCATGGAAAGTGAAACTGAATGCAAAATATTGATATCTTCATCATAAAAGAAACTGAAATTGACCACTTGTTATCAGACACTCATATGCTTAACCATGCCAGAAATGACATGTCAAGAAGACTGCTTCACATCCACAGCCTTAAAAAAACATTCTTAGATCTGTCTTGTGGTATAATGTGGCCTGTCTAAAATAAAATCCAGTTAATAGACCTATAATTGAAATTTACACATGAACAACTGGAACTAATGATGAAGAAACTGAAGAGTTATACTTTCTGTCTGAAAGTGTTAAACACACAACCCAAGTGCACTGATAATTATTAGCAAATGGACTCTAGAATTAGAGACAAAAAGGAAGAAAGGGTAGTTGAAAACTGTCTGTGGTGAAGGAACAAAGGTGGAGATCACATGGTGGACTATTTCAAGGTCAATGACATCATTGCAAAACCCCCCTTTTTACAAAAAAGTAGGCAATGTCTGTACACATTAACCTCACCATATGGAATGAACATGAATCAAGTTGAGCGCATTTTTCAGAAAATGCTATTAAAAATTCAATAATAGCACACAAAAGAAGAGAAGGAACCAACACTGATACACACCACCAATTGTTAATATGCTATTTCAAATTGAATTAAATTAATGTAAGTCCACGAGAGCCAAAATAGAACCATGACTATATAGCACTTGAATTTAGAGAACATCCCCAAAACAGATTTGATACAATGAAAATTAATGACAGAAGACTAGACAAGTAGAGGTATGGAAACAAGAACATTAAACATGAAAAAATCAAATAGTCATAAGAAAGATCAATCAATACTTGAAGTCCAAGGTAGATAAAACCTTCAGAAATAGTAGTGGGAATAGTGATATCCTTAGGATACAGAAAGAGATGGGGTTGGAGCGGGAGAGAGAACTGATAACAAGATGAATTTTTAACCCACTCAGGAACAAATAACAGAATTATAGGTGAACAGATACATTGCACATATAAGAAATAGTAGTAGTAGTAATAATAATAAAAATCCCTGAGGGTTGGAAGTGATAAAGGGGATAAATTCAAAGAATTCAAGAGGAAAGAGTTTGAAAATGATGGTGGCAGCAATTGTACAATTATGCTTGATCTAATCAAATAGTGGATTGTTACATTTGTAAGAGCTCCAATTAAAATGATTTTTAAAAGATAAGAAAAAAAAGATCAAAGTGGATATCAAAAGAGAATGTGAAACTTAACTCTTGAACATGGGATAGCTAAAGCAAATGGACAAATCATAAAAAAGCTGAACAGAAAATGTCAAAGGATTGTTTGAGACCACAAAGTATTATGATTCAAGGTGCAAGATGTGAAGTCGAAAACCAAGAGGCAAGAACATGATCAGCATATTTTGAATTAGAATGAGTGAAAAAATATTCAGGCCTTGAGTTTCAGTAGTGCATGATTCCATGGGCAAGATATGGAATGCTGCAAGGAAAAGCAAAAGAAGATGAAAAGAATAAACGAGTCACTGTACCAACATCGGTCAACCTTCAACCATTTCCAGAGGTAGCATATGATCAAGAACTAATGTTGTTGAAGATAGACGTCTGTGGTGATTCATTTTTTTGCTACGTATTCCTAATTGAAAGAGTAGGTGCAGAGTATGGCACCTCAGTCAGGTCACAGTCCGATGACGTCTCCTTGGAGATGTGGGCTTTTTATGACGGACATTTGGGAATTCTGTCTCTCTCGTGCCTTTACCCACCCAGGTTCCTTGGGTTTTATGTGTTTTCTTTTTTCTTCTTCTTCTTTCTTCACTGTGCAACCCACTTCAGTGCCTGAAGCCCTCAGGTTAAAGCCAGTCAATGATTCAGGGTTACAGTTTGCTCTGGCATGGCACGCTATGAGGCCCATAGGATCAGACCTGTCATGAATCTGACCCACACACTTATGTCTGTTTTCAAGGGTCTCTTGAAGAGGGTTGCCAACCTGAGAGCTTTCAGTGTCCTGCCATGTGCCGACCCCCCAACTTTGAATCCACATGACTTTGCACACACCAGCCTGTGATTTCCCAGCTTCTGATTCACCATTTTGTTTCATCTGCGTGCAAGTAAATGAGTGTGAAGAGCACTCCAGCTGGCATTGGGCACATGATCTTGAGTTCAAATAGGTAGGGATGTATTCTTGATGTAAATTACTGAATGATACAAAGCTCTTTCTTGTATATGTATGAGTTTCATATATATAGTTTATGCAAAAAATAAGCACACAATCAGAGAAGCTGGATTACAAGAATATGGTATTAATTTGGCAAGAAGGATTATTAATAACCTGGCTTATGTGGCTGGCACAAGTTTACTTGGTGATTTAAATCAAGATTTGTAGTCCTCAGTATGGACTGCAACTCCATGTCAAGAAAATCAGGATCCTCACAACTGGACCAAGAGATAACCTAATGACTAAAGGAGAAGTGATTGAAGATGTCAAGAACCCTTTCTTGCTTTGATTCTCAATCATCATTCATGGAAGCAGAAATCAAGAGATCAAACAATGCATAGCCTTGGATAAACATGCAATAAAAGACCCCTTTGAAATGTTGAAAAGCAAGCCTGTGACTTTGAGAACTCAGTGTGGCTCATCAAGCCATTTGCAATCACTTCATTTGCATGTGAAAATTTGACACTGAATAAAGAAGAATTGATGCATTTTAACCATGGTGTTGGTGAAGAATACTGAAGGTACCATGGACTGCCAAAAGAATGAACAAATCTGTTTTGGAACAAGTACAACCAAAATGCTCTTTACAGGCAATGATAAAGAGACTTCCTTTCACATAATTTGAACATGTTATCCAGAGATACCACTTGCTGGAGAAGGACATCATGCTTGCTAAAGTGGATGGAAGCCAAAGAAAAATGGAAAAGTTCTAGATAAGGTGAATTGACACAGTAACTGCAGGAATGGGGTCAATGATAAAAAAAAAATTGTGAGCATTAGACAGGACTGGGCAGTATTTTGTTCTGGTGTGCACAGCATCACTATGAGTAAGAACTGATGCCATCTAGCAACAGCAAATCTTGTTCCAGCCTCACACAAAGTCCAAGTTGCACAGAAGGCATGAGTGAAAAACAAAGCTGCAGAAATTGATGGGATATCAACTGGAGTGTTCAACAAGCTGAAGAAGGCCTGGAAGTACTCACTCATCTATGCCAAGAAATTGGGAATGTAAGTAGCTGGTCAGCCAAGTAAAATGTGCCCATATTTGTGCCTATTACAACAAAAGTTGACCTGAGAATTTTGTACATAACATTTCAGCATATTTCTGAATGGTCATTGGCACTACTATAAGTTACCTGCATTTAATAAATGGGAGTTGATTTTTGATACAAAAAAAAAGTTCAGCTAGATATGTGGAACATATCAAGTAATATCATTAACTACTACATGCAAGTGAAATTTTGATGAATATCATTTTTAATGGTTGTATATCACCAGAGAAAGGTCAGAAAGTTGTCATAGTCAGAAAAAAGCATGGCGTAAGGAATATCATTCTGATATCAGTGGACTGAAAGCAGCAAACACCAGAAAGATGCTTACCAATATTTATTGACTATGCGAAGACATTGGTGGCATGGATTATAGCCAACTATGACTAACCTTGAGAAGAATGGTAATTCCCGAATACTCATTTTGCTCAGACATGACTTGGGCTTGGACCAAGAGGAAGTCATGCATGAGAGCAAGGACCTTCTGCATGGTTTAAAACCAAGAAAAGAGTGTCACAGTTGTGTCCTCTCACAAAACTTAATCTGGATACTAAGCAAATAATCTGAAGTTCTGCACTACATGATGTAGAAGATGGTACTAGAGGAATGCTTATTAAAAACCTGCCACATACAGATGGCACAAGCCAGCTTTCTGAAGGCAAGGACGGCTTGGAATGCTTCATGCTATAGACCAAGAACTACAGCCTTCTGTATGGATTACAGCTCTATGTAAAGAGAACTAAATTCCTAACAACTGGACCAAGAGTTAGCATGGTGATAAACAGAGAAAAGTTTGAAGTTGTCGATGATTCTAATTTATTTGGATACACAAGCCATGCCTATGGAAGCAGCAGACAAGCTATCAAATGACACATTATGTTGGGTAATTCTGCACAAAACACCTTTTAATTGTCAAAGAGAAAGGATATCCTTGTGAAGACTAACCTACACCTAACCCAGGCTTTGGTTTTTTTAACTGATAGTCACTGATGCTTGTAAAAGTTGGACAATGCATACAGAAGACCAAAGAACTGATGCAATTGAGTTATGATATTGGCCAAGGATATTGATAGTATCATGAACTGCCAGAAAAGCTAACAAATCTGATGGTGGGGGAAAAAGAGCTCAGCCAGAATGTTCATTAGATCATAGCATGAATAGACTTTAAACATGTTACCAATAAAAATGAGTCCCTAGAAAAAACATCATGCTTTGGTAAAATAGAAGGGCCAAGAAAAAGAGGCAGACTCTAGATGTGATGGACTACCAGTGACTGCAAAATGATCATAATCATGATTGTGAGGATGATGTTTCAGGACTGGGAAATGTTTTTTTTTCTGTTGTGCATAGAGTGATTATGAGTCCTAATCAATTCGATGGCACCTATAAAGTGATGGCTGCTAGAAATTACTTTTAGTGTGGTAGAAACTCTAAAGAATTGGCCCTTTAATCTATTAGAATAGTTCTTTCCGTAGAGTCAATTAGTAATCAATTTTGTGCTGATCCAAACTCATACTGTCCCCCCCGAAAGTTGCATGCCTTGATCTCCTTACAGTAAGAGCTCCATTTCTGAATTTTGGTTAACACCCTTATCCATCTAAGCCCCCTTCCCTGGTGGTGTTAACTGGGTACTGCTATTTATGCATTAATCTGAAAATACTATAGAAAGCATGCTCTTTTCATTCAAGCATTGCCTGTATTTGGTTAGTATCGTATACCTTAAAGCTGTTTCATAATTCTAACTCTTTTTTTAGTGTAAGTCAATCTTAGTTAATTTTAGTTGAAGAAGATGTCTGAGTTAGCTTTTTTTCTTATTGTCATTTTTAGCACCAGAATGCTATTTTTTAGTAATACCTCAATTAGAAATATAACTCAAGCTTTTGCTCTTTATCATTTTTATACAATTTGATAGACTTTGTAATGTAGACTACAATACATGACTCACAAATCCCCACTATTCATTTAGCATTGAGGGAAAACACCAGCAAACAGTTATAAAGAGTCCCAAGTAGACTATAGTGTCTGCAGAGACCCTATAAGACTCTACAATAATGTCTTACTTTTGTGTGAGTCATTAATTTATCTGGCCCAAATTGCATAAGAAAGAGGAAAATAACCAGATGCTATTTTCTATCTCTAAAAATATATTTTTTGTTATATGCTATAATTGTCTATTTTTGTATATTGCTATAATTGTAGGAATTATAAATATTGTAAGCCATGATTACATAATTGGAAATGTCTGTTGTGGAGTTTCAAATGGAGACTAACAGTTAGTGATTAGAACAGACTAGCATGATCTGAGGAGTCCTAATGCACAGCAATAAAGACCAACAGTTTCATGTCTGCGACCCACCAGATGCTCCATCAGAAGAGGGGGAACCAGTGGCAGTCTGCTTCCATCAGGATTCATAGCCTGAGGAACACTGTGGGGCTGACCTAGTCTGATCTCTGGGATTGCTGTGAATCCCAAGTGGCCCAAAGGAGTGAGTTCTGTGTCTACTTTAAGATAGATGTATATATCTTCAGGAAATCAATCTTATGAACTTACTCATCAATTAGCCCCATAATTCTTAAGAATTCACAATTTCAAGATATGAAAAAAATCATAGGTACAGCGAAAGTAGTTTTCTCCTTTTAATGCGGATTTTCTGCTCTCTGGTTTTCCCAGTTTTATGTCCTGAGGCTCTGTGATTCTACCTTTGATCAGAACTTTCTCATCAACTCTGTCATCTCTCATGATGTCCAAGGAAAAGTTTATCTTTACAATCATAGTTCATGTTGACTGAGTGACAGATTGTCTTTTCATAGAACATATCAATATTCTTTTCAGTATGGAGGCTCAGTATCTACATTTATGGATTTTTTTCCCAACAGAATAGTTACATTCCTTTTTTTGCTATCACTTGGTTCAAGTCTTTGAACCAAAATTTGAACTAAATTTGGCAGAATCAAATCTTAATGCTCTCTCTGTCTTCATTGTGTGTGTACATGCATATTAAAGATCATATCTATATAGATTTCACAATTCTGAAATTTTTAATTCTTAAGAAGTATAAGAGAAGAACTTCCCTGTGAGCAGATGACCCTGAATTTCTTTCAGGCAATAGAAAGTCCAGTCTTTATCCCACAGAGCTGCTAGTGGTTTCAAACTGCCAACCCTGGAGAGACACAGAGAGAGAGAGAGAGAGAGAGAGAGAGAGAGCGCGAGACCTGGTGTTGTATACTAGTTACTAGTAACTAGTTACTAGTCAGCAGTTTGAAACCAGCAACAGTCATCACTAAGCTGGAGAAAGATTTTTCTACTGCATAAGAAGTCACAGTCTTGGAAATACACAGAGACAGTCCTACCCTGTCCTGCAGGGCCACCAAGAGTTGAAATCAGTTTGATGGTACAGATTTTTGACTTGCTTTTCATATACACACAAATTGAATATATATTACCAGTATATAACATATTATAGAATATGTGTATGCTATATAGGTATATATAAGATATATAAATATTATGTAAATGATATATTAAAACTTGTAAATATGCTAATATGCTAAATAGATTATCATTAACTGCTGTCTAGTCCATTTGTCTAACTCAAATATGTTACACATCATTTTACACAGACAAATTAATTTTTTGCACAGATCATAATTTAGCATCTCTACCCTTTTCTTCTTTTTAACTCTGAGACTCTGGAACAATTTGATTAATAGGTTGTTCACAGGAATAAAGTGATTTAAATGCTGGATTATTGAATGCCAGTGAAAAGTTTTTCCATCTCTTGTAAAAAAAAACTACCTACTGCATATGGTTAGTGCGCATGTGTATTATGTGCTAGTGCAGAGCCATCTGAAAATGTCATTATGGAAAGAATGTGCCCCAAGGTTGCTATATGGAAGGAAAAGTTTTCATTCTCTCCATCATCTTGAAGTCAATCTCTCAGAGGTCTGATATTTCCTCACCATAGCCAGGCATTACATATATGATTAAAAAATGATTTTGTTGGATGTCTAACAGAAAGAATCCTACTGAGATGGCAGGCTTAGCACAAAGGAGTGCAGTTTAAGACACGGTGTATTGGTGAAAAGAACATTTACAAGACGCTTGAATTATTTTTTTTCATATAACGAACGAACCTTGGTTTCTGCCAGCTGAAAACAATCTTTAAATTTTTGTGGTGAAGAACTTAGGGCTAAAAGTTTAGGAAGTCCTACGGTAATTAGATTCTCATAGTTTTTCTCACCCTTTCTGAGTTAGTAAATGCCAATTGTATCCCAGAGGTGACCATGTCTGAGACATTTCCAAAACAAAGTACTGTCATTAGAGGGAACTCCTTAGATCTCCATGGTTCTTTAAGCTGTGCTTTGGAGCCTTTGTCATTCAACCGTTCTAAGTTGTTATTACTAAATGTTGTTCATGCTGAGAAACTCCAAGATACTAAGAGTCTTGCATTTTATTTTCAACTCCAGCGCCTTAAACTGAATCTAAAATTTAGAGTATTTCTTCTCTATGTCTGGTCAAGCCCAAGACAACCCCAGGGAAAGGTCCAAGATCAAGTATATTGAAAAAGCTATAAATCGCTGTGGATATCAGCACTAAGATATAATATTTTAACATAGAAAAAATTCATTGACTCTTTTTAAGAGTGAGAAAGTACCTGTAGTTCTAGCCTCAGATTCTGCTGTTGTTTGTTGTTGAACTGCAACCATATGTACAAAAGAAGGAAACATTGCCCACTCTTGCATCATCCCAATAAGTGCTGTTATATTTGAGCTTGTTATAGCTGATATGCCCATCCATCCCATTAAAGTCTTCCTGTTTTTTGCTGGTCCACTACTTTCCCAAATTCAATGTTTGTTCCCAGGTCATAGTCCCTCCTAATAAAATATTCTCAGTACAGGATACACAGACTCACTACTCTCAATTTTCATACTGCCTTCAAAAGAGAACAACTTGTTTTTCTGGTAGTTTTTGCTGGCATCAGGTCATTACAGATATCAAATATCTGGCTATATAGATGTACTTATTGATGCCTCACTAATCTAAAAGAAGAAAGTAGCATTTCCATCATGGAGGTTTAGCAGTCTGCTAATCACGAAGTCAGTAGTTTGAAACACCAGTTAATCTGAGGTGGAACGATGAGGCTTTCCGCTTCATCAGGACATGCAGGAGTAGTTCTCCCATGTGCTACAAGGTCTCAGACTTTGTATGACTCAGAAAGGACTCAATGATGAAAGTCAGTTTGGTGTAAGTTTATCTAGAGCAGTGACTCTCAACCCCCCTACTGCTGTGACCCTTTAATATAATTACTTGTATCGTGGCAACCCCCCAACCATAAAATTATTTTCTTTGCTGCTTCATAACTATAACTTTAAAACTGTTATGAGTAGGGCAACCCCTATGAAAGGGCTGTTTAACCCCCAGGGGTTTTCTGACCTACAGGCTGAGAACCACTGATCTACGGTGACTTCCAAATAACTGACTGAAAACTTGCTTCTGAAATATCACAGCCTGGAGAAGCCTATGGCGCTCATCTGTGCTATCCACATAGGTTCCTCATGTGTTGGGGTTGATTCAACTAGCAATATTATATTATGTTCTACATTTATCTCTCCCTCTTTTATTTTCTCCATCAACTTTAGGATAGTTCTCTTGAGATCTAGGATTTAGGTGGGCCTACCGAGAAGGAAATATAATGTTGAATACAAACAAAACAACAGATAACACAATTCTTTATTTTTTTTTAATTTTATTTATTTATTTATTTATTTTTTAGGCATCACTGCCCTAGTGGTGGGAGTAGGAGGCCCAGCCTTTGCTCCTGTGAGCGGGAATTGAACCTCCATCCCAGTGGGCCGCAGTCCCGCGCACAACCACTACGCCACCGGGGTTCAGCCCAGATAACACAATTCTTATCCAAGTTTAAAAAAAATCAAACACCTTATTGTGTGCCATAATGGATAAATTATTTACAGTACATACTTGCTCTGATATCAGTTGAGATCAAGGAGAACTAATTATGTAAATCCATTCTACAATCTTGAGTCTAATGAAGAAAAGGTAGGGTTTTTAAATAGTTCTTTCAATCGCTCATATATAAAGGGATTTCTTTTTGCCAGTAATCTCTGTTGATTGCCTGCTGCTAATTTCTCTTGAAATGATGGAATAAATATTTCCTATTTAAATACAAATCACATCCTCCTTGAGCCCCGGTGGCATTAGGAGTTGGACTACTAATGTAAGGGTCGGTAGTTTGAAACTATCAATTGCTCCTTGGGAGAAACATGACGTTTGCCACTCCAGTAAAGAATTAAAGTCTGGGAAAGCCAAACGAAGTTCTATTCTCCCTTGCAGGTAGCTACAAATCAGTTATCTTGGTTACTGAGTATGTATTACTCTGTGTGATACTCTGTTTTATGAAATAGTATGATAATCACAATATTGAGTATGAAGTAAAATATAATTTTTATTGAGTCAATACTGGCTCAGCACTTTTAAATACCTTATTTGGCTACAGCAACTCAATTTCTAGAATTTAACACTAAGGGCTATTTTGTGTACAAATTGTATTTTTGCTTTCTAAGGCATTGAAAGTGATTTTCATATTATTTCAAATGGTTTGTATTTTACAGTATGGACTACTTTGAAAACTGTTAGTAACCCAGAGACTAAGATATTGTAATGTGCAGGGTTTGAATTGTCCCTTACTGAGGGTACTTTATAACACAAATTGTTTTGTCCTAGTCAAAAAAATCAATGTTTATGCTAATACTCACTTTCCTTTCTTAAGTTAAACAATTTTAGATCAAGATAAATTAATAGATACCTGTTTACATATCATATTTTCCCTTATTTATCTGGCTATTTCATTTTATTTCTGTCATTCGCAAGAACTCTTTCTTTGGAACTACAGAGGAAAATATTGCCTATTCTGTAAGATGTATGGCTAACTGACTATAGAATACCAATGTAAATTCACTTTTGCTAGTAGCAAGCATGCAGAAAACAGATATATGGTAATCATAAAACATAAAAATTACAAGGTCAACTTCACTTTAATCTAACCATACAACGTGAAAGAAATTAATTAAAGCTGCAGAAATTCACTGGCTACAAAGAGAATGAAAGCTGTAACATCAAAATATCTATCTCCAAAATCTGTTTAAAAACATATGGGGTGACTTATACAAAATACTTTTGCATAAAAATTGCTTTAAATATCCAATTGAGAACAACCATCTTAAGGAAAACACTGAGCTCAACTTAATGTGTCTCTTTCATCTGTGCCACTGTAGCGGTGTGTCTCATATGCAAATGACTATAAAACTATAACTACAGGAATTGATTATCCCCTAGATGAAAGTTCACAAAGCTAATAACTGTTATTATCCATTTACACCTGTCTTACATAAATCACATACCTCAAAGGGAAAACCCATGGATTTGGCTAGGTCTTACACTGCAAATTTTAGTATATTGTACTACTCTTCTGACAATAATGTTAGCTTTTAGACCATAATTAACATACTAATTCTAAACAGAAGTGTGCTTGCTTCGGCGGCACATATACTGATTCTAAACAGGAGGGTAAGTTGGAAAGTATTGCTGCTAGGTTTCCAGTCCATGAATTCATTTATTCCAGACAAAACATGACCAGCCTGTCTCTACAGAGAAATATATTCTGTAGTGCCCTTGTCTCATATGAGTGCCTTACCAAGAACAGTCCGCTCGCAGTAGTGTGTTTTAGAGGCCCTCTGCCCCACCACACTTGCTGTCATGGAGTTGACCCTGACTCCCCAAAACCCTGTAGGGCAGGGTAGAGTCTGCCTGTGCGGGTGTCTAAGACCTTGCATCTCTACAGGGTGGGGGACACAGGATGATCATGAGGGCTTATTAGGAAAACAATTTTAATTGAAAGCTGTATTAGTGAGGACATGTGTAAGAAAGCTTGCCAAGGTTTGTTTTCCTCCTCTTTTGTTGGCTATCAACCTGCTCCTTTTTCAAGTGTAACAAGGGCTGTCCTGTGACCATTTCATTCAGAAACTTTAGACCATGTACCCTGATAGCTCTGAGCTTGCTCTTTCAAACTTCTCTTTGTTCCCTAAACTCGGAGAATGTTTCAAAGGGGGGGGGGGGCACCGTTTGTGTCTCTTGAGGATGCCCAAGGTGGGTTTTGATGTAGTGTGAATGGAAAAGCATCATGTTCTTCACGGAGGTGCTAGAGAGCTAGACTTCCTGCCTTCAGCCAGGTGAGACATAGGTGGAAGACATGTTGAGAACAACAGCTTCGCCTGTGGATGCATTTGATTAGTAAATGATTCTCAGATATTGCAGTAAAACTTTTTGGTTTACTCAGCCATCTCTATTATGTTCCTTTCACTCATTACATGATTTCACAAATAAGATAAATCCTTTTTATAGCAATCATGCATTCATTTTATTTTTATATGTATTTGGTCCAGATGATTATTCAACGTTACTTCATTTTCCAAAATGAACGTCCAGATGCTTATGCAGTGTTATTTCATTTTCCAAAATCAAACCAAACTCACTGCCAGGGAGACAATGCTGCCTTACAGCAACCCCCTTGTGGGTCACCAAGGCCGGAACAGTTACAGAAGTAGAAAGCCAAGCTTGTCTCTCAGAGTGGCCAGGGTTTCAAACTACAGACCATACAAATATCAGGCCAAATAGTAAGCACTAACCTACCAGGGCTCCTATTGTGGACGGCCAGAAAATGTTTATTAATGTCCATTCCTATTTGTTAATATGACATCAAAAAGCATGTGATCCAGTTTCCAATAATGTCATAAGGAATTGGATCCACTTAAACTTAAAATTAAATATAATATACCCTCTTCAGTGCTTTATCAGTATGATGAAGTCAAAGGAACTCTTCACATCTGCATAAATTACTATTCATGAAAACATTGGCCTAATATATTTTACAAAAGTTATTTCTCTGGACTACTGATCCGAATACTATTCCTTTTCTGTTTTTCTTTCTTTGGGGGGGGGGGCATTGTTTCTTTTCAACTTCCTGAATACTGTACACAATTTCAACATTGTTGACTGTAACTTAGCTCAAGCTATCATTTTCTCTTTGGTTCAAATAAAAAGTGCTCTCAAATCCTTTAACGTTGATTAGGTTCAGTTTAAATTATTGTCTAATATCAGTATTATTTTAATACATGTACTACTTGACCTCATTAAAATAAGCAAGTTTTTCAGTATCCATTAATTCTATGAACATTAAGTTGTTCTGAAAATATTGGTTTAAATAACAAATTACATGTGTGAAATCATTACTTTTTGAATCTTAACTCGGGTCTAGTCCAAATATATTTGTATATTAATCAATAAACTACAAAGTGTCCACAGATTAGGAAATGACCAATGCTGAGAATAAAATACTTCAAAAATCGTTGTTTCTTGCAACATTGTTCATCAGAAAAAAAGCACCCAGATGGAGTTCATTTTTGTTCATATTTTAAAGAAAGTCATCCTCACTTGCTATCCTTATTTCAGTAGATTTGTCCTCACTCTCTTCTAGCTCCACTGCTTGTATATCAGCATATTGTACTGTTATGGCCTGTGTGTTGCTGTGATGCTGGCAACTGCAAATTTCAAATGCGAATAAGATCACCCACACTGAACAGGTTTTAGCAGAGCCTAAAAATTGACAATAGAGAAGGACGTGACTCTTCCTTTGGAAAGAGGGAGTGACTGAATATCCCATGCATAGATTCCAAACATTGTCTGATACTGAAGGTCTAATGAATAGAAGCAGAATATGGTGGGATGGTGCTGGAAGATGAACCCATTTACTCTGAGGGTATTCAGAACATGACTGGGGGCTGATTTCTCAGTGAGTTGACCATGTTGATTTAAGGTAGGTAAAACTTGTTGGAGTGGAGTCTTCGAGATCTTCATTTGATGAGGGGGTGCAACTCAAAGTAAATAGAAACACTTGAAAACAACCAGCTAGTGATCAGAACTTAAAACGTGCAAAGTATGAATCTAGAAAATTTGGAAATACTCACAAATTAAATTGAAGGCATAATAATCAATATTCTAGGCATTGGTGAACTGAAATTAAGTTGTACTGGAATTTGAATCAGAAAATCATATGGTTTACTATGCCAGGAATAACACATTCAAGAGGAATGGCAAGGCACTCATTACCATAAAGACATTGTAAAATCAATCAAGAAATGCAATGCTATCTGTGAAAAGATGATGTCTATCTGCATTCAAGAACTCCATTCAATACAACTGTCATTCAGATGCGTGCACCAACCACAAAAGTTATAGATGAAAAAACTGAAGAATTCTACAAACTTCAGTAACAATTGATCAAACATACATTCAATCATGCATTGAGAATTTTTTGTGAATGGAATGATAAGTTGGAAACAAAGAGGAAGGAACAGAAGTGGGGAAATATAGACAATTATAGAAATGAGGCTATAGAAAAAATTTCGCAAAACCGGTGACATGTTCATTGCAAAACTTTTTTTCAACAACACAAAAGGCTACTATGCACTTGGAATATATGGAAATCGGGTCAATTTTATCTGTGGAAAGAGACAAAAAAGAAGCTGAAGATCACTTATAAATTCAGGGAAACGCTGAAGAAAATTCAAATACAGGAAACCTCAAATATGGCATTGTGCCTATCTCACCCAAATTTCCAGAACCTTCCAGATGAATATTTGACACTTTGAGCACTAAAGACAGAAGGGTCCAGTCAAGACTATCATTTATGAAGAAAGAAAACATTCATGAAAAGACAGGGAAAAAGAAAATATCAAAGAAGATGTCATAAAAAACTCTGAAGCTGATTCTTAATCATAGAGTAACTAAAAAATAATGAAAGAAAGGATGAAATCAAAGTGCTGGGTACAAAATTTCAAAGGACAGCTCAAAATATTTTAATGAAATATGCCAAGACCTAGAGTTAGTAAACAAAAAAGGAAGATGGGCTCACCATATTTTAAATGGAAAGAACTAGAATAATTCAAGCTGCAAGTTGTAATTTTGAAAGAAAAATTAATGAATCATATCGGAAGCAACAAAAGAAGAGGAAAAGAATACACAGAATCATTGTATGGACTGTTACAATGTAAAGAAGATCAAGCTCCTCATAAATAGATAATAACAGGTAATAATTGGAGAAAAGGCTGAAGTTCTCAAGAATATTGTCTTGCTGGGATTCACAATCAATGTTCATGGAAGAATGAAAAACCACATTATCTCTGTAAATCTGCTCCACAAAACTCATTAGAGTTTTGAAAAAAGCAAAGATGTTACTTTGAGGGCTAGCATAAATGCCTGAACAAAGACATGATATATTTTGATTTATAAATATATATGTATATATATGTGTGTGTGTGTGTATATATATGTCATTGAATAAGAATGATTAAAGGAGTAAAAACATTTAAGTTGTGGTACTAGAGAAGAATATTGAAAGTACCATGGGCTGCTGAAGGATAAACCGATTTGTGTCTTGGAAGAGAATAGCCAGAGGCAAGGATGGCAAGACTTGTCTTACATACTTTGAACATGTATGTTGTCAGGAGAGACCAGTCCCTGGAGAAGGAGAACATGTTAGGTAAACTAGAGGGCCAGTAGATGTGAGGATGACCCTCAAGGAGATAAATTAACACTAGGGTTGCAACTCTGTTTTCAGGCAGAGGGACAATTGTGGGGATAATGCCGGACCTGGCATTGTTGTGTTTTGTTGTGAAAAGGGTCATTTTGGGTTGGAATGGACTTGATGGCACCAAACAATAGCTCTTCTATCTGGCTAGGCAGTACTCAATTTTAGCAACAGAATATCTGTCTCTCATTCTCTCTCTCTCTCTCTCTAATTAAATAGAACCCATCTAACATATCCAATAGTTAAGAACTCTTATTTAATCTAGATGTGATTTTACCTTTTATTTCATTCACATGTGTTTTGGGGACTCTATTAGCATAGACTGAGAAGTATACTTGCAAAATCATCAGCACATATCTATAGTTTTTGCATTTATTGTGCATACTGAATCTTCAGACATGTTGTATAATAGTCTCTGATCAGTGCAGATAATATGGTAGCTAAAATTAAAATATTCTGACTGTTTATAGGATACATCAACTTTAAATCTAAGAAGGTACTTAGGAATAACAAAGTATGAAAGCTACATATGTTGCTGACATATAAAACTGAGAAATCTTCAATATTTGCAAGCACACTTTAGGCAATAATGGTTGAGAAATGGGTAGCATAAAAGTAAAGTTTTAGGGCTGAGCCCCGGTGGCATAGTGGTTGTGCGTGGAACTGCAGCCCACTGGGACAGAGGTTCAATTCCAGCAGTGGGGCTCGGCCTCCTACTCCCACCGCCGGAGAGCAGTGATGCCCCCCACCCAAAAAAAAAGTAAAGTTTTAGGTGGTCATAAGTCTCCCTGGAGCGTTTATCAGCAAATAAATTTAGTTCAGATCAAATATTGACCAGAGATTATATTTGTTGAAAATTCATATTAATTATTTAATAAAAATATTGACTGATATTGATTCTGTTCCAACTCACAATGTCTATAGGACAGGCCAGAATAACCCCTTTGGGAATAAATAGCCTTATCTTTCTCCTGAGGAGAAGTTGGTGACTTTAAACTCATAGTCTTGCATAACCCCTTTATCTTCAGGGCTTCTTATCTTTTTAATACACTATGTATGTAAGATTCTAAAGCTTTGGGATTTAATACTGATTGTGATTTTTAACCCTCAGTGACTTATTTTCATTATTGTATTCTATTCGTGCCCAAATTATAGGTCCCTGAGTGGTGTAAATGGTGTATTTTATTTTATTTAGATAAAATAGCAACCATTTTTCTCTTCATAATTTAGAAATATTTATGTGCACTGCTTACTAGAGTGATTCATTTGAGAGTTTAGTTGATCATTTAATGAAATAAATTTAATCATTGGGGAAAGAATTTATTTAATTTCTAACCATCTTAAAAATTTACCACATTCAAAATGTTTTTATCTAGGTATATAGTTTTTGTCTTTTTTATTTCTTTTATGATTATTTAAGAATTAAATTTATAGAATTGGACATTATATTAAGAAAACAAAATTATCTCAGTGTATATTTCATAAGATAATTATTTAATTAAACAAACATACCTAACCAGAAACAGATTGCTAACATTATAATTGTTTAGAAACATAAATATTACTAAACCCCCAAATGAGTCACTCTCCATAGTAAGCAGTGGAAATAAATGTTTATAAGTCATAAGAAGATACATTGTTACTATTTTATCAAAATCAAATAAAATATCCCGTTCACATCACTCTGGGTCCTAAATTTTGGGCATAGATATAGCACTATAATTAAAATTGGCTGCTGAAGTTTTAAAATCATAATCAGTAGTAAATCCTGAAGTTGTAGATTCAGACATTGGGATATTTGTGAATAGTCCCTAAAGATTATGGTTATTAGAGATAATATTTTATGAGCTGATACATTCTGTTTCCATGTAAAAGCATCATGGTAAGTGTGATCAGTACAATGACTAATCTCATGTCCACTATGACTGCTATTGCTACTTTAAAGGAAAAGTAACATATGCACTTTCATGTATAAATAACTGCTCACCACTCACTTTTTTTAAATTAAAATTTTTTTTTCACTAGTCACTTTTTAAACAACATTCATTGCCTTTGGCCATGGATGAGATCTACTTATTTACATCTGGAATTTACTTTGGAGAGATTTGCAATCAGGGGCTCACATCCTTGATCTTATCTGGCTGTTGCTTCTTTGAACAAGAGTATCTTTTTTCTTCAAGCTCCCATGAGTGAAACATATGGGGCATAGCTATAGAAATATGTCTGTTGGTTGGTACTTCTTATTTGCTGTTTCTGAGTAGTTTGTGTATACAACACAAATAAATGTATATATTTTCTCTCTTCTGTCCTGCTTTTTAAAAATTCTATGAATTTTCAATGTAAACCTTACCTACCAAGAAAAAAATAAAAGCATAGTTTGCATTGCATGTCACCTTTTTGTTTTTGAAAGATTAAGCATAAAGAAGCAACCTGAAATGTTTTTTATAAGGAAGCAAATTATTTGTGCCCACAAATTGTTATTTATGTATATATCTACTTATAAATCATACCAAGGGTATCCTGTATTATCAGATTACAAGAATTTACATGAAATAATCACTTAATTGACCACTATACATGATTATAGAAATAATGAGCAGGAATGTCACTTGTTTCTTATGCGGGTCACTATGCTTTACTAGATAAAAAAAAACTGACTTTGAAATTGTCCACTGCATGACTTTTCATAGTTGATATTCTTAAGAAAGTTTTCTTAATATAAGAATATTATCAATCCTTTATGAGAAATTCAGTCACAATTATATTACTTCTGGCCAACTGGCCACTGGAATACTTACAGAACTAGGAATGTTTTTTAACCAAAAAATATATTTAAGCAAAAAATAACAGAGCAAGGGAGACGTTTTTTATTTACCATTACATGCTACTTATGTTTTCCTTATAGATCATTCTTTCAATGACATTTTCTGAATGTGTACCCAATAATTTGATACCTGTTTCATTTGTTCACACAGTCGGTGAAAAGATTTCCAGGAGCTGCCTAATAATCTCCATCCAAAATTGAGTAGTTTGTCTCTATTGATCTTGCTGCAGAGAGGAGGGAAGGAAGGAGTAAGATAAATCTGGTATTAAGCGTCAGAAACATCTGAGTTCAAATGCTAATGCTGAGTCTTACCTAGTTGAGTGTTTTAGTCAATTCAGGTGCATGGTGACTTCCAAATATGCAGAGTACACCTGGACAAAACACAAGGTTTTCTAGGTTTTCACTTCTCAGAATGGATTGCCAGTTCAATCTCCAGGGCACTTCTGGGTGGGTTTTTAACTGCCAACCTTCTCCCAGCAGTTGAATTCTTAACCATTTGTAGCGTCCATAGACTCCTTGAACCAGAGTACCTGTATCACTTTAGAATGTGATAATGCATCTTTTTAAACATCATGACTATTAATAATTTTATTGAAGCTCTAACAGATCTTATAAAAATCCAACATTGAACTGTGTTAAGCACACATATACATATGTTGCCATCATCATTTCTAAATCGTTTTCTTTCTACTTGAGCCCTTGGTATCAGCTCCTCTTCTGTGAATGCCCCCCCACTTGTGAATCCTTGATCATATATATATTATTATCATATAATAATATAATATAATACATAATAAATATATAATAAATAATATAATAATATGATATTATTATCATATATATTATTATTGTTATTTCATATATCACCCTGTCCATTGTCTCCCTTCACCCACATTTCTGTCATTTGCCTCCTTCAGGTGGGAGGGATGCTCTGTAGCCAACCTGTACTGGGCTCCTCCTTTGTCCACACCACCTCCCAGTCGCTCTACCCTCGCGATATTGATACTGTTCCTGAGAGTCTTACCTGTCCGGAATTCCCCGTGTTGAGAGCATGTATCTGTACCAATGTGTATACTCTGGTTCAGCCAGATTTGTAAGGCAGAGCTGGGTCATGGTCATGGGGGCAAGGAAACCTTTGAGAACTAGAGGAATGATGTGTATTTCATTGGCACTGTACTACACCCTGGTTGAATTGTCCCTTCTTTCTAACCCTTGGGTGGAGGGATGTCCAGTGGCCTGCAGATAGGAGGTTAGGTCTCCATTGCAAGCCCCCTCTTTTGCATCGATATAATTGCTCGTTTGGGCTATTTTAATACCTGATACCTGATTCCATTGACACCTCGTGATCACACAGACCAGTGTGCTGTGATCATGCATCTTTATGCTTCCTCTGTGAAGTGGACTGTTTGTTCCTTCCTGGTCAGTTTGTAAGACGATTCAAAAAGATAATGTATGCGATGCACTTAGCATGGCACTCAATCAATGATGGCTATTCTTATGTTACCATTATCTCCACTTAATTTGTGGAATGGTTCCAATATATGAACTTGGTCACAAAATAATATCAATGATCTCCCAGGCCTATGGCTTTCCAGGACTCATAAATTTTCATTATTATCTACTTCTGAATATTTTGAGGATGGAACTTTCCTGAAGGCAAAATTGAGTGCATGAAAAGAAAGAATTATGGTCAAATAGCACTGGTTATCTTCAATGATTGTAATACCCACATACCATCAACCATATTATTTCCCTTAATGTAAGCACATGCATAACATGTGTTATTTTGTCTAAATTTTAAATTCATAAAGGAATATTAACACATATTCAGTATTCTGAAATTTCAGCATTTATTTAGAAAAATCTTTACATAGTTTGTTTTCTTAGATTAAGAAAACAAAGATGTCATATCTTGTTAAGGTCATAATTGATGATCTTCTAATCATACTAGAGATAGTTGGGCCTCCTGTCTATGTCTCCTTCTAATAATAGTTCAAGAGCCTTCATTACCAAATACTTTTAATTTCAATCTTTTAAACTATGGTTAAAAATAACAGCAGCCCTTATTTCATGTATCATATTGTTCTATTTTGTTTTCTTTTGCTTTGCTTCCTGCCTTTTTACTCATTTTTCTCTGGAGGTTTGTCCTGATAAAATGTGCAGCGTGAACACATATTTAGCAAGTTTTTACAAGATCTGAGTCTCAAAAAGTAAATGATATTCACCTGTGTCTAACCTATTTTCCACCCCCAGTCTCTTCTCTGAATGGTTTCTCTATATCATGGCTTTATCAGAAAGAGGATCCTCCAGAAATGCCTTTTCCTCACACAGCCCTTTCTGAGCAGGTTATGTTTTCTCCCGCCC
>PVJH01000940.1:0-247158 GCA_004026705.1 Nesogale talazaci
GCCCGCGAGCTGCAGTCCTGCACTCAACCATTTATGGCACCGGGGCTCAGCCCTATAAATTTCTGCTAACAGACTTCTACCCATACTCAAAAGCTCAGCTACCCAGGGAATCAGAGTCCTTCTGATAGAAAGGAAGGGTCGTACTCAACAGTCATAATTATAGAACATGAAGAGTGTTCATCTTCTAAGTACAGAAAACTCAGACTTGATGTATTCTCTTTTTAGTTGGAAAGTGGAAAGGAAGTGGAACCCAATTTTCATTTTTTTAAGCACTTTATTTACATTATTTCCATTTATTTTGACACTCATATAACTATCTTATACTGAACTAACACATTAAGAAGAACCTGATGGTCTCAGTAGAGCCTTACAAGGAACCAGTAGACTTTCCAGATGGAGGGCTGGGTGGGATGGGGGGGGAGGCGGGGGAGGAGAGAGAGAGAGACTCAATCTGAATCCATTCACTCACATGATGACTGCATGTCTACTTGTGTATAAACTTGCTGTAGGTTCTCAGCAGTAAGCAATAATTAAGGGGGGGAAATTCCTGACTGAACTCCCAGGAGAGGGAAGGGAGAAAAAGATCATAATCAAAAATAATAATGAGGGCTGAGCCCCGGTGGCATAGTGGTTGAGTGCGGGTCTGCGGTCCATATGCTTGGCGGTTCAAATCCAGCAACAGCTCTCTGGGAGCAAACTGGGTAGCTCCCACGACCAGCAGAGGACAGTGATGCCAAAAAGAACCACAATAAAAAACAAAGCAAAACAAACAAAAAAATCAAAAAATAATAATGATAAGTAAATAAAACATGTAGTGTAGTTTTAGGAACCCTGGTTGCACAATGGCTAAGAACTTGGCTGATAAACCATTGTCAGTAGTTTCAGCCCACTAAATCCTCCTCCAGAGAAAGACCCTGACATTTGTCCCCATGCAGAGAACCGTGCAGGGGGTAGGGAGGAGGGTGCCCTCACGAGGCAGGACTACTCTGTTAGGTTGGGTTTCTACGAGTCACACAACAAGAGCATAGCTCATTAGAAGAGAAGAGTTGCTAACAACAAAAACAAAGCAGGAAAGGCTAGGAAGTATCTGCGTGTCTCTGTTTAGCTAACATTTACAAGGTGTAAGGCAAAGGCACAGGGAAGGCCCACACTCTCCCCCACTATGTTCACTTTCTACTACTGAGAAGCAAATTACCATGAACTTAACAATTTGGAAGATATGTTTATTATTTCAGAGTTTCTCTGGGTTTGGAGACTGGGTACAGCTGGTCTGGCTTCCCCATTCCCTATCTCACAGGGCTGCAATCCACATGTCAGCCTGGATTCGCTCTCATTACTCTGCAGAAGAATCCACTTCCAAGCTCATTCAAGTTCTTGGCAGACTCATTCCCTTGCAGCTGTGGAACTAAGGGCCCTTGCTTTTTGCTTGCTGTTGGCCACAGGCCACCCTGCAAGTCTTGAAAGCTACTGTAGCTTGTAAATACTGTGTTCACTGCCTCATCATGTGGACTTTCCCCACAAGTCTGTTTACTTCATCGGACCTGTGAGAAATCTATTCATGTGGCATTATCATGTGACATCCAATCTTCTTTTATAGCTTAGTCAGTGGAATGATCTTCCATGCCTACTGCCATAGTTTATTGGTTAGAAGCAAGTCATAGGTCCAGCCACTCTAGGCAAGGGAATTATTAAAGATCGTGACTACTCATGTCACCTCTGTGTCATGCATGGATTGAGACCTTATGCATATGTGTGGACACAATTCACTCTTGTGTGCACCAGGATAACCTGGAGGTTGTGCTGAATCACAAGTGACCTTGTGTCCAACACTTCCGACTCAGTAGGTCTGGAGTGGGGCATATCAATTTGCATTTCTTACAAGATTTCAGGTGAAGTGGAGACTCTTTGTGAACCAATACTCTGGTGTCTATCACTAAGCTCCATTCCCAGCACCTACCTGAAGACAGCTATCGTTCCAGAATAGGATGATTCTGTGAGCATAGTCAGCCCAAAGAAGGTGTCAACAAGCCTAGAAATATATTAGAGACTATTTGGAGAGAACATTCTGGAGTTCCAGGTACCCAGAACCTGGTATAAAAAAGAAGGCACCAGTTTTAGCTGAGTTCACAGATTATCCACTTGAGTAGTTCGGTAAAGACGGGCTAGAGCACATCCACCTCTAGCCAAAGGCTCAAGACAGGTGTGAGGAACTGTGACATGCCTGAAATTTTGCCCCACTTCCAAACTCACAAATTAGCCTGCCATCATTTTGTGGATGTTGTCAGAAGACAAAAGACTACTGGGTCACAAGCAAAAGAATTTACCACTCACAGCACTAGCTGTCGCCAGAATGACATTGCTATTCTAATTTTGGCAGGGTGATGTGCTGAGGGGCAGGTGCAACATGCATGCACTGTTGGGTGCATGATAGGAGAGGAGCATTAAGGTTGGGAGACCTCAATCTTATAGAGAGGCTGCTACTAAATCTGCCCAGTGTCAACAGAGGGAGACACTGTCTTTCTTATTTGAGAAAGTAAACAACTCTGCTTTTTTTTTGGGGGGGGGGGGCCATCACTTCCCTCAGGTGGTGGGAGAAGGAGGCCCAGCCTTTGCTCCGTGGAGCTGGAATTGAACCTCCATCCCAGTGGGCTGCAGTCCCGCGCACAACCACTATGCCACCGGGGCTCAGCCCACAACTCTGCTTCTAAGTTAGACAATGTCTATCTTTCAATGTAGCCTGCTTTGCACGTTTTATGAGCACATGTTAGTTTTTGTTATTGTTATTATGTCATGACTAGTCGGCTAGAACCAAAAGGGACTCTATGAGCAACAGAACAAAGTTGTGTTATGTTTGGGTTCACTGCTGTAGCCACTGAGTGAATCCATCTCATCCTGGGTCACCTTTTTCATGAATTCTCTGCCAAACCTCATGTCCTTTTCCATGCATTGGCTCCTCAGCACAAGGGATGAAGTCTCACCATCACCTCTTCTAAGGAGAATTCCAGTTGTTTTTCTTTCAAAATAGATTTGATTCTTCTTCTGGAGACCATGGTAATTTCAAGAGTTTTCACCAGCAGCAGAATTCAAATGCATGAATTCTGCTGACATCTTTCTTATTCACTGGTAGACTTTATATATGTGGTGATTAAAAGTAAAGCAATGTCTTTGTTCTTTAGCACTTTAAAGAAGTCTGGTACAGCAGATTTTCTCAATGCACTACATCATTAGTTCATTGACTGACTCTTCCATGAGCACTGATTATGAGTCCAAGTAAAATGAAATCCTTGCAATTTCAGACTTTTCTCTGTTTATTATTATATTGCTTATTGGTCCAAATATGAGGATTTTTATTTTATTTACATTGAGTTATAATCTATACTTGAAGGCTTTTGATCTTCTTAGCAAGTGCTTCAAGTCCTCTTCACTTACAGCAAGCAAGGTTGTGTCATCTTCCTATTTCCGGTTGTTAATAAATCTTCCTCCAATTCGAATGCCACATTCTCTTTCATCTGGTCCAGCTTCTCAGATTCTTTACTCAGCATACAGATTGAATAAGTAAAGAGAAAAGATACAACGCCGACATGCCCCCTTTCTGGTTTTAAAACTGCACAATATCCCTTTTTCAGTTTAAATGACTATCTCTTATCTGTGCACAGGTTCTACTGAGCAAAATGGAGCATTTTGGAACTCCCATTCTTCATAGTGTTATTCATAGTTTGCTACGGTTCACATAAACTTTAAATTATCTATAATGCACAAGTAAACATCTGACTGGAATTCTCTGCTTTCAGCCAAGATCTATATATTAACAATAATCTCCCCCATGCCCCTTCCTCTTGTGAATCCAGCTTGTACTTCTGGTAGCTCCCAGCTGATAAACTCCTACAACCATTTTTCGCTATTTTCAGCAAAAGTTTGCTTGTATGTGTCACCTTTTTTTTTTTTTTTTGGCATCTCTTCCCTCTGGTGGTGGGAGTAGGAGGCCCAGGCTTTGCTCCTGTGAAGCTGGAATTGAACCTCCATCCCAGTGGGCTGCAGTCCCACACACAACCACCACGCCACCAGGGCTGAGTCAAGTTTGCTTGTATATGATATGAATGTTATTGTTTGATAATTTCTACATTCTATTGAGTCAGCTTTCTGTCTTCCAAATTTCTTGGCATAGACTAAGTGATTGCTTCCAATACTGGGTCATTTTGTTGAACATTTAAATTGATAATCTGTCAATTACCTGGAGCCTTGTTTTTCGTTAAAAGTTTCAGTGTTACTTAGAGTTTTGCCTTTATCTCCTCAGTTCTTGAAATGACTGAATATTGACCTCTGTGTGTGTGTGTGTGTGTGTGTGTGTGTACACGTGCCAGGGGGAGGTTGCTTTTCATATTCCTTCCATCTTTAATTGATATTTTCTGTATTATGGAATCTTGCAACTTAAAGTTTGAATTTTTTTCCTTTAGGTTTTTTTTTTTAAGTTTAAGACATGTTGAGTGCATGTTCTTATTTTTGCTTTTCTAAATGTAGGTCTTTGCACATTTCATTACATTGCTTTACTTTGTTTTCTTGAGTTGTCTTTTGGAATTGTCTATTAAGCTCTTTTACTTCATCATTTCTTTCCTTTGCTTTAACTTCATTTAAAAACGAGTTTAATAGCCCTCATCTGACATCCACCCTGTACTTTTCTTTCTTTCTTGTCTTTTTAATGACCCTTTGCTTTTTTCATGTTTATGTCACTCCACAGCTCATCAGGTCTGTCGTTAGTGTTCAATGCAGCAAATCTCTTCTTGAAATGATCTCTAATTTCATGTGAGGCAGATGCTAGTATTTTGACTTTCTTGAACTTGTTTTAACTTTCTTCAACATCAACCTGAACTTGAACATGAGCAAGTGACTCTCTTTCTCACTAAGCCTTTGGCCATGCTTTATATGATATTGAGCTTCTCCATCGTCTCTGTCTACAGTGCAAATCGATCCTTGTGTTAGGGCTAGGCATGTAAATGACATCTATGCTGTTAAATAGGGTTTTTTGTTTGTTTGTTTGTTTGTTTTAAAATCATCTTATTGGGATACAAATATTTTTGAAGTAAAGAAATCATTGTTCTTGAAAAATTTTACCATGAGATATCCAGTTTTGTTTTCATCACCAAGGTCATATTTTCTAACACTGATCCTTCTTCCCACTTGCCTGGCCTCCCTCACACCACCAACTTTCACATTCCAATTACCAGCAATTATCAATGAAACTTGGGTTTCATGTTTGATCAATTTCAGACTGAAGAGGTTGATAGAATTCTTCAATTGGGTTTAATAGTTGGTTCTTAAATTTGAATAATAATTGCACTAACTGGTCTTCTTTGTAGGCATATGGGCAGCCTTGTACTTTAAGATAGATGTTAAAATATTATTTTTGATGGTAAAGGTGATGCTACTCCTATTCGCCTGGTCATTCTAGGCATAACAAACTGTATGGTTAGTTTATTCACAATGCCCTGTGTTAATTTATTTGAGCTCACTGGTGTCCAGGATACTGATTTGTATATGTTTCATTTCATTTTGTGATGACTTAGAATTTTCCTATATTCATACTTCTCACATTCAATGTTCTAATTATTAATAGATATTTGAGGTGGTGCTCCTCCACCTCCATTCATGTCATTAAGGCCAATTCTACTTTGAGGAGGCAGCTCTTCTCCAGTTGTATTTTGAGTGTAATCTAACATGAGTGGTTCATATTCTTACACTGTTGCATAATTGCTCATAAGGTTTTCAGAGGCTCGATTTTCAGAATTGAACCACCTCCTTTCTCTTCCTACTTTGTTCTTTGCTTAGAAGCCAAGTCCCTTGAAACTAGTTTCTCTCTCTCTTTTTTAATACCAGTATCATAGCTTACAGTATCACAAAAACATGAAGCCAATACAGTACAACAAAATACCATAACAAGGAAAACTGACAAACATACACAGATAATATAGTTCAGTGAAAATTAACTATTGGCATCTTTACTCATAACACAAGTTGTATAGAACAATTGTCTTCCAACAAGAGGGGTTAAATTGCTAGATCCAAAAGTACTAATAGATAGGTACAATTTGGCAAAGAACCAAAGATAGTGAGAATGCAAGTTTGAAAGCTAGCTAGTGTTCAAAGAATTGGATCCGTATGTTTTTCCACTTACAGGAGATGATGAGGAGATGAGGTTACAGAACCAGTGCCTGAGGAAAGGAAGCAGACCAGATCACACCCTTAGAGACCACTGTAGGGAATGTACCCTTTATTCCAAATGAGATTGTGAGTTATGGGAGAGTTTCAAAGGAAAACTGACATGAGATGATACTAGTGGTTACTATGTTGAAAATAAAGTGAAGGTAGACCAGAAGCAAAGACCAGCTACAATTTTTCTGCAGTTCTCCAGGTAGGAAACTTCTGCAATTATCCAGGTGAGATGATGCTAACCTAGACCAGGGAAATCACAGAAGAAATAATATAAAGCTGTCCAATGTATAGGGTTTCTGGGAGAAGAAGTGGTAAACTTTCTTCCACAGAACAGCTGGTGTGTTCGAACCACCAACACTGCCAGTTAGCAGTTCAGCTCTTCTCCATCACGGCCACCAGACTCCTCAGCAGTTAGACTCTAATCATTCTCTATGAGGTTATTTTAATATGCAATGTATTCCATCATGAGATCTGGTATAAGTAGCCAATCCATTGAAAGGAGGTTTCTTCTGGGGTGTGGCCTATAGCCAGAAAAAGGCTAGAACTTGATACAAATGAAAACGTCAAGAATAGATACACATTCGGTCAATGTGGTCTACACACAGTCTAGATTGACTCTCAAGTAGAGGCAAACACACTTTGAGTGGGTGTTTATCTTACAGTTTGTTTGATTCCTGGTCTTTGTAGATTGTATTTTTATAGCACCAGATGACCTCGTTTTTTAGATAATGTTTTAAGAAAATTACTTATGAAATTTAAAAATATTCTGAGAAAATGCAACCAGGCACGTATTTCCAAATTTGAGTATGAATGAAAAGAGAAACACAGCTCAGTTCTTTGCTGCATGCCTGAGCCAACTGGACCCTCTGCTTTCTTGCAGGTTCATTCTGTGTGCTTCTCGTTCCTCTGCGTCTCTGTTCATTTATCAAAACAGTGACCTGCTTTCAATAGATATGGATGCCATTGAAAAACTTACTTGCCTTGTGCTAAGTCTGATTTCTGCATCTGGCCTACCTTGTTACCTACCTCCGGATTTTTTTTTGGACTTAAGCCTTCTGCATTACCTGCCAATCACCAGCAGTTTTTCATCTTACTGTTGGTTTGGGGTTCATCCACACTTGGAGCTACATGGGTCAGGAGATGCCTCCAGCCTGACATTTGATCCACTGTCTTAGAGCTTTCCTGCTTCTACAAAAGTATGAGTCATTCTTTTTATATAAACTCTGTGCTATGGTGGAATTGTAGAGTGAGCATTGATGAGCATGGGAGAAAGACGAGGCTTTCTGTTCTCATAGAGATTTACAGTTTCAGAAACCCAATCCAGACTTGATATGAGTCATAATAGACACAATGGCAGGAGATTTGTTTTAGATTTGGGGACAGATGCATATATAAGGGTCACTGACTTAGCTTTGCTAGAAAACCCATCCTAAGCCAGTTTCTCTGAGCTCATTCATGTACAGAGGGATAAGCATGAAAAAAAAAAACCAAGTTATCCAATAGCAAAATTCTGAAATTAAGAGATCTAAAGAATTCCACCCCCCACTTCTATCCCAACTTGTCTTCTTATTTTGAATGAATCAATTCTGCTTCCAGGATTCATGACAAGGTATTCTTGCAATTGAGTGACAAAAGACAACTCGATTTAGCAATTTCCAGGAGGTGGAAGAGGAGTTGATATTTTAGATTTAGGTCAGGGAGAATGTGATTTGTGCAGAACCCAAATAAACACTGGTCAGTCTGGAGGTGGGGTTCATTGCCTGCATGCATTTTCAGTGTCTGGTACATTATCTGGCTATAACGCAAACAGAAACATGCCAGATGTCTACTGTGGGAGCAGGAAGCCACTACAGTGACTACAGGGTGTTCTTGGAGATTTGTGTCTTTATTCTGAATTTTTCACTTCTTCTGCATTAAAGGCAACACACCTAAATGACTTACCCTATAAGACACTATTTAAAATTCATCTTTCCTTAAGAACATCAATCTTTACTTTAGCCAGTTCAGATTCATTAAAATGTTCTGTTCCTTCCCTGGTGCATTAACAGTGATTCTTAACTTCATGAATATATTTAAAATACATTACATCTTATTTCATAAACATTTAATGAAAAGTAGAATGAAAAACTTGAAAAATATACATTCTGAAGTCATTTGTGTGTGTGTGTGTGTGTGTGTGTGTAGGTTCTTAAATGCACCCTACATCTGTATATTTAAAAGGTAGTTTCAAGAAGATGCTGGGGGCTTCCAAGAGCTGTGCTAAGGCAAAGCCTCCAGACATGGGGGAGGAGAGCAAGCCAAACTCAAGATGAAGGTCCAGACCTTTTCTACTCACTTGCCACTTGAGTGCAGGACAATTTGAAACAGAGATGGGCATGGAGCTTAAGAAGAAAAATCCTTTCTCTCTAACAATTTTATGAAGTACCTAGGTAATGGGAGAGAGTTGGGAAATGGTTAAATGATTCAAATATGTTCTAAACAAATTACTATAATGTTGATGAGACTCTGAAAGTCTTCTGTCCATCCATTCAACTAAGCATTGAATTGAACTTAGTTTCTACTTTTGGAGCGCAAACACACAGATCTAATGCTTTTCATTTAAAGTCCTGAGATTGTGGGGCACATAGATACCAAGTGGAATAACATATTTTAACCATTCCATGTTTTCTGAACTGGCTCCTCCCAGCAGTCGATGGTAGTACTCATTGTTATTGAGTTTTTTCTGAATCAAAGAACCTACATACAACAGAATGAAACATTGCCATTATCCTCAACATGGCTTCATTCTATTTAGCACTAAGCACTGTAAGAATCCCTCCAGGATGGCGATCCATCATCTCTGCAGTTTGATGTGCCACACACAGGAATGACTCTCAAATCTTCTTTGATTCCATTTGCTGCATGGTTTAACTCACGGTGAACCCAGAAGTCTCAGAATCGATCTGTGCTCTGTAGTTTTCAAGGCTATTCATTGTTTAGGCAGAGTTATAGGCCTTTCTTTTGAGGCAACTGTGGGTGGCTCTAGAGGCACAGTGGTTATGAGTTGGGCTACTAAAGTCAGCAGTTCAAAACCACCAGCTGTTCAGAGGGAGACAGACTGGACTCTCTACTCAGTAAACAGTTACAATCTCACAAGGCAATTCTACAAGGTTTCTGAATCAGCAAGGACGCATCAGAAAACCATCTCATCAAAGGTCTTCATCTTTTTTGCTGACTCTCTACTTTTCCAAGGATGAGCTCCTTTCCCAAGGGCTACTGTCTCCTACTGCTATATCCAAGATATGGGAGGTGATGTCTTTCCATCCTCACCTCTAAGGAATATCCAACTCTTCCAAATCAGATGTTTGTTCTTCTAGAAGCCCATGGTACTTTCCATATTTTTCACCAACAACGTAATTTAAATGCATCAATTCTTCTTTGGCCTTATAATATATTGAACAACTTGCACATGTATATGAGGCAATTGAAAATACCATACCTTGGGAATGTGCACCTTAATCTCACCCAGTTGTGGTGGGAGTTACAAAGACTATATTTAGTGAGAAGAGTCATATTAAGTACTATACTGCATATACTGTGTAAACTGGCTTAAGTCAGTAAACTGGAATTAGTTCAAGGCAGATAACTTTACAGTGAGCAAACTTTAATATAAAGCACGCGTGTCATACTCCTTTCAATGAGACTTACAAATAGATAGGGTTAATTTGGTCTTACTTTATATTCCAAGGACTTCTGATAAATCCTCCTGAGTAGGCTGTCAGATTATGAACAATAGCTGTCAGAGTAAGTTTAATAATAACCCTCAACGATATCAGATCCAAGTCCATGGAAGGTGTAAAATGTTACCTCATATGAAAATAGGGACCTTTGCAAAAGTATTCATGTTAGGAATTTCAGAAAGTGGTGGAAGATCCTGGAATACGGGTTCTAATGTAACCACAACAGTTTCTATAAAAGAAAGACAGAGTGAGATTTGGACCAAACAGAAGAGCAGAAGGCAGAGTAAACACAGATGCAGAGAGTGCTGTGATATGCATATAAATCAAGGCAGGCCAGAGAACCAGCTGCTGGAAGAGGCAAGGCATGGGTTCTCTCTCCAGAAGCCTCCAGAGTGGGAGAGGTACTTCCAAGACATCTGATGTTGACTCAATGGTGTTGATCTTAAAACTCTGGACTCAAGACTGACAAGAGAATAGATTTATGTTGTGTTCAGCCAAGTTTGTGATCATTTTTTATAGCAACCATAGGCAACTAAGAGTCATTAATCTATAGAAGTCCTTCAAGAAGGAGGAAATTCCTTCTAACAGAGATTGGGAAAGGTGAAAACAACAAAATCATTTCTACTTAGAATAAAATATAGTAAGAGGCAGTTTAAAAGAAACAAAGCTATTCTCTTTTGAAGGTCTGTTATTGACTTCATGATAACATGACATTTTTAACCAAAATTTATCCATAGGTATATCAAATATATTAAAGCAAAGTCCTCTGGCACCAGTGAAAACAACTGGAAATATGGTCTCCTGTGGCTTTCCCATTCCATGCGGTTCTGTAAGCACTCTTTGTTGATGCATGGATTCCTGGCTGTATGCTGGGCTGCTAACTGCAAGGCCAGCAGTTAAACCCCCAGCTGCTTTTCAGGGGAAAGATGAGATGCTCTACTCCCATAAAAAGTTATCCACTCAGGAGGCTGAGCCCCGGTGGCATAGTGGTTGTACGCGGGACTGCGGCCTACTGGGCTGGTGGTTCAAATCCAGCAGCAGCTCTCCAGGAGCAAGACTGCCTAAGCCTGCTTCGTACCAGCCTGCCTCTATCCAGTCTGCGGTTCATCTGTCTCCCTCTCCACATGGACCATCTGGCGGGGTGGAAGTGAGCATGCATCATGAAATGTAACTCCTATTGCTCTTTTCTCTCTCTCTCTCATGATCTCTATATCGATGCTATAATAAATAATAATTATCGCTACACAACTGCCTGGTGAACCCGTGCTGTGAGTATATCAGGAGGCTGGCCACCCCGTGATATCTCCTTTGGAAGTCACATGATTATCATGGAATCTAAAAAGCAAATATTCATTTATCCAGGAAGAAGAAAACTGTGTCAAGTGAGAAAATGTTCTCTTTAATACAACTATTAAAGTTTTTTTTTTTACAGCTATTAAAGACTCTGTGTAAAGATACTTTTATGGCAACAGAGAATTTTATTACAAACCCTTCAATAAAATTTTATTCTAAAGAAGGTAATAGCCTATTGCCTACATGACAAAAAGGGAAAGGTGTGAAATGGGGTACATGGTGTCCTCCTGGTTGTACAAGTCAGAAGATGGAATCATTCTAGAAACTCGCAAGTCGTTTTTATTTTACTTAAGTGTGGAATCTTTTCACTTTCTCCCTTCTGTCTTATTGCCACCCAATTCAAACTCTCTGAAAGCTGTTTTCGCTGTCTTTTCACTAGCTCTTTAAGGAGCCCTAGTGGCAGTGTGGTTATGAGTTGGGCTGCTAGCCTCAGGAACAGCAATTCAAAACCACCAACCGCTCCGCGGAGGAAAGATGAGGCCTGCTACTTCAGAAAGGGTCACTGCTGTGAAAACTCACAGGGACAATTCTACGGTGTCCTGTTATGAGGCAAAATTAACTGGGAAACAGGGAGTTTGAAGTTTTTAGTAATTCATCTTCTGCTCTCCCTCGGGCCCCATCCAGTCATTAGAGAAGGAAAAGAATGCAGACAGGGGTGATCAGGAATGGAGACGTAGGGGTAAGCTGTAACTTTCCTCTGATAATGTGAGGTTTTGAGTTGGGAGGGAGTGCCTCCAGTGTCAGTTTTGTTCCACCTTGCCTGTGATACCACCACACAGCTGTCAGTTTGTCATATTGGTGAATTGTATGTTGCGCTGATGCTGGCAGCTCTACTATTACTATTTCAAATGCCAGGAGAGTCGTCCATGGCGGTCAGCTTTCAACAGAGCTTCCACACTAAGGCAAACTAGGCAGAAAGGATTGGGAGGGTCTTCTTAGTAAGATGAGTCAAAGATCCTGATGGAAGAGCAACAGATTGGAACAGAATACCAATCTCTACAGTGATTGAAGAGTAAGTGTCTACATTGGGAACCTAGCTCAGAGTGAGCGTTGTTTTCCCATGGCAGATGTGGGCTACCATGTATGAGAGCTGACCCAAAGACAACATCTGGAAGAGGCTATTGCCTCTCTGTAGAATGGGAATGCGAACAGGAACCACTTCGTGGGGCTTCTGTCAGGATGAAGTGTGTCAACCCATGAATGCATCAAGAACTGCAATAGGGACGCAATACACGAGGACGCTGACTACTATGATGATGGCTGCCTACGAGATCTAAACTTGTACAGACTCTCCCTACAGGATGTGACAGCTTTCATCACATTAAAGTGTCTTACGTTTTAGGTATAAAATAATAATGAATGTTATTTTTTTGTCCTAGTAAAATATGTATTGGCATAGAATTCACATGCCATACAATTCATCAATTGAAAGGGTGCCATTCAAACGACTGCTTGTATAACTAGAGTGGTAGACCCCCCACCACCACACCAATGATTAAGAAAGGGGGGATCATAATGCCCCTTAGCCATCACCCACCAGTCTGTCTTAGAAAATGACTAGTCTACTTCTGTTACAGTATTTTTGCCTTCTCTGGGCATTTTGTATAAATTAAATCACACAATGCATGGTCTTTTATAGCTTGTTTCTTTGCCTTAACATCGAGTTTTCAAAATTTAGCTTTGTCACATTGTGTCCAAGCCGTTATTTGTACTGCCCAATACTGGGTTTTATACAAACAGCATGTGCCTTCTGTGCTCGCTTGCCAGCACACCTCTCCTGTGGAGGCACTTTTGCAAGCCCTGTTATGCCAAGTTTGGGTTTACACATTGCTGGTTAAAAATTAATATGCCACATTTACAACAGTACCCCTGCCCTCCCCAGCCAGAGGAGGAAGCAGTTGCCTGCCTTTTCTGTCAATTTTATGAAGCAAATATCAAGTCTGTATCTGCTTTTCCGGGGACAGCACCTGGCAAAGAAAACCACTGGGCTCTTTGTTAAGTAAACCTCAGCAATAAAGCCAACCAGTGAACCGACTCAGTGACTTCTGTGGTTCACAGCTGGAACTTCATGTCCTCTGGTTGGATTAATCTTTCTTCTCTACTACCCAGTTTCTCTTCTCAGGAAGAGATTTGGATTTGATGGGTGTGGAGTTGCCTGGGCCAGAATTTAATTAAGACTCTCCAGAGGATTCTAACCTGCAAATGGGTCTGACAAACTCCAGTGGTCCTCCTACGGGCCCAACCTGCCTCTGCTTTTGAATTCACCCCCCTATTTCCATCCTTGGTCCCATTCACTTCCATTTAACCCAAATCCCAATTCTGACCCCATAAGAAACCTAAAAGCCTGGAGCTGCTAACCACAAAGTCAGGGGTTCCTACCCACCCACTGCTCCATAGAAGAAAGATGATGCTGTCTATTCTTATAAAGATTTAAAGTCCTGGAAACCCACAGGCGCAGTTCTGTCATGCAGGGCCGCTACTGGGAAAATGTTGGCGTCTGTAGCTTTCTGGGCAGGCCAGTGGCTGACGACAGAAGAGTGTGGTACAGGCTATGGGCACTCTTGGCCCATTTCCCCCAAGTTAGAACCAGGGATTTGCTTCCAGGATGTCAATACACAGGATCACGAAAGTCCAGATTTAATTCATATTAAAGGTAGACTTCCCTACAGTGCAGAAAAAAGGTGGTGAAGAGGTTCAACTCCCCAACTCCATCTCCTGTTGGCGTTAGCCTAAAAAGGAGGTTGCCCCTGGAACCATGCTTCCTTCCTATCATCTCTGTGGGTAGTCACCCACCTCTGCTCCATTCCAGTCGGTTCCCCACTCTGGTCCCCATGTGCACCTCCTATCCCCATAAGAGGTAACACCCCGGGCAGCGGCAACTGTACCTCTGCCAGGGTCCTGTGATAGGGGGGCACAGAGGTCGCACTCAGACCTAGGGGAATCCGGTGCGCCGGGGGTCCTTCGGACCAGTCACCCTCCTTGGGCCTGGAAGTCGGAGACCCAGGTCTCCAGGGGGTCACCCCCTCCCTGCACACTCACCCCTCTCGCCAGCGGCGGGACGCGAACCCACGGCCTGAGCCAGAGGGGTCGCACTCTCTCCCTACGCCTCCAACAACAAGGGAACCCACGCTGCCCCCGGACCCAGCACAACAGGTCCTGCAGGCAGGCACCTGCGGGCAGCTGGGCTGGGCTGGCTGTGGAAATGGGGTGCGCATTCCCAGGGCGCCTTTCGTGCCCAGCGACCCCTTCCCCTCCCCCAGCCCCAAAGGACTTCTTACTCAACCCTCGCCCACCGCCAGCCCCGCGTGGCAGGAGTGGGCATTCCCCCGGAGGCTCAGGCAGGGTGGGTGGCGCTGGAGCAAACTTGGTAGCTGTGGGAACAGCTCCTGGAGATGCGCCCCCGAACCGGTTCCTCAGGACGATCGGCGCCCACTCACCTTGTGCCTGCGCCTCCATCGTGGCGGTGCCGGGCGTGAGCGCGGCGAGGGCGCCCCGCACTTCGCAGAGCAGCTGGCAGCGGTGCCCGCGCGCAGAAGGCAGCCGGTCCCGCCGCCGGCGCGTTCTTACTGGCCCGGGAGTGGCGAGCGCGGCGCCGAGGGCGTGGGAAGACGGCGGCGGTGGCCACGGGCCTCTCTGGGGACCTCCGCCCCCGGCACTCCACCTGGCCCGTCCTCGCCGGCGACGCGCTCGCCGCTGGCCGCCACCTGCCGGCCGCTCTGCGAAGCGCGCGCTGGGCGCCCGCTCCGGGCCCAGGAAATGCCAGGCGGGCCTGGAGCGGGGAGCCGGGGCTGCGTGCGCGCGCGCGGGACAGAGGCACAGCGGGGTGGATTCACAAGACACCTGTCCAACAACACGTGGCACAGTGAAGCCGCCCGCCCCTGAAGGCCAGATTTGGTGGCGGTAGCGGTGCTGGGTGCTCTCAGGTTGGTTCTGAGTCAAGGAACTCTCTGTGCCACAGACCCCAACAAGGGTGACGCTGTTCGGTGGGTCCTCGCAGTCCTGGTCCTTCAGTCCACTGTGGCAGCAATTTTACCAAGCACGAGCTCCTTTTCCAGGAACCCGGCAGCATGGCCAAAGGATGTGGGACGAAGTCTCTCCAACTTGGATTCAGGGGACCATTCTGGCTATATTTCTTCCAAGACAGATTTGTTTGCTGTTTTGGTAGTCCATGGTACCGTCTGTAACTCTTACAGGAGTGGAACATTTTTCTCCTACTTTAAATGAAGTCGTAATTACAGGAGAAGAACAATGAACAAAAGGCTTCATTCTGCTCAGTAATGTGACTAATAAAATTACCTTTACAAAATAGATAGCTGTTCATATTCACATAACCTCAGAGTGGGTGTTAGACTTTTCATCCTGCATTCCTCACCTGGAATGGTGTTTCCTTACAATCAGAGTCTCTTGCTAAGGCATTTATGATAGAAGACCAAAGCGGGCATCAGGGAAGCTTCAATCACACCTTCCACCTGGCCTCCACATCACTTTTCACTTCTCCTCGGGCAGCTGGGACTGCTTAGCCATGAGTCCTATTTAAGAAATAAGTATTTATTGGTCTCTGTGACAGAAAACCTCACTTTCTCCTCCACTTGGCTCACACCTGAACCATATTTCCCAGACACTTTCTTTTCATTAGATGTGACCTCATGAGTGAATTTCAGTCACTTCCAGGCCTGGTCAATTAAGACTATTGTTTAAATAGGAGAGGGGATTGGGGGTGATGTTGAGTCTCAAATGAACCTCTGTGTACCTTTTTTCTTGCTTCTTATTCCAATAGAGAAGATCTAACAAAAGACAAAGGATGTGAGGGGTGAGAAGATGAAAGGACCACTAGTAGAAGGCACTGTGTCCACCCATGACTCATGGAAAATTGACCCTTCCATCACTCAGTGGATTCACGCTAGGGAAAGGCATATTGGGGGGTCTGTTTGTCTTCCAAACACCGTGATTCCTGCTAGGTGTTAGTTGTTATGGCACCCACTGTTAGTCCCCCAACCCACAACAGTTCTCCTTAAAACTTGTGTGGACACCTGATGTTGTTTGGAGTCTCTGTGTGGCACAGATGGCTAAGTGCTACCTAACCAAATGGTAGAAAGGAAATGCTGTTACTTTGGTTTTTATTTCTTCCGGGGGCTCTTCGGAGGGAGGGGGGTTGCTTTGTTTTCTCTTAGAGTCCAAGAGATTGTGGTAGTTGGGCCTTGTTTCATTTGGGGGAAGATCTCTAACTGGTTCATTAAAGGTCCATTGCCAAATCTGGACCACTGACTATCAGCCTTACATTCGTGTAATGGCTACTCATTATTAGACCATAAAACAAATTCAAATAATTTTTAAGTTGATTAGCATAGATTAGGATTGAAATCTAGATCTATCGTCAAACAGATACACTGTTGATTATGAACCTTCTGTTGCAGTTTGTATATGTATTCACATATACAAGGAAGTTCATAGAGATGAGGGGATACTCCCCAAATTGATGTTCATTTGCTTTTCTGCTGTGAGGGGACTAGCACATGTGGAGTTTGTAATACCAGGTCAGATTGTAACTCTAGCTTTCTTTTTTGAGGCTCTGACAAGATTGTGTAAAGATTGCACACAAAAAACCTGATTTATGGCAGACAGGGGACTGGCTTTGACACACAACAATGCACCCACTCAACCAACCATCTCATTGTGCCAGTTTTTGGCAAAAAAAAGCCCAGCATGCCTCTCTTACCCCATGCACCTTATTCATCTGACCTCTCTCCATGCCGCCATGCCGCTTCTTTTTGTTTTCAAGAATGCAGAGGGACATGAATGGACAGCGATTTGACAGAGCAGAAGAGGTGAGGAACAAAATGAGGGAGGTGCTGCCATCCATTCAAACAGATGATTTTGAAAAATGTTTCCAAGAATGAAATCACAGATTTGACAAATGTATTAAGGGTAATGGAGAGAACTTTGAAAGTGATAAGGTTGTTTTGTTAAAAATATTAAATGGCCAGGGAAAAGGGAATCACAATTGATTCAAAATCAGTGAAAAGGTGGGTGAGAGAAGTCTGATAGGAATTGATCAAAACTAATGTAACAGAGAGAAAATACTGAAACCCAAATGGAGGCTGAACATGATAGTGGGACAAGAGGAAAGTAAATGGAAATAGAGGAAGGAACTGGGGGATAATGGGCATTTATAGAGGTTCAAATACAGGTATGTACATAGGTGCAAATATTTATGTAATGATGGGGAAATAGATCAACATGCATACTTATAGGGTTAGTAGTAGGACAGCAGATGGGCATTGGACCTCCACTCAAGTATTTCATCAATGCAAGAACATTTTGTTCTATTAAATTGGCATTCCAAGATGTTCACCTTTCTGACATGATCACTGAAGACAAATGTGTGCATAAGCAAAGGTGGTGACGAAAGCTGATAGTTCCCGGCTATCAAAAGATGTAGCATCTGGGATCTTAAAGACTTGAAAGTAAGCAAGTAGCCATCTAGATCAGAAGCAACAAGGCCCGCATGGAAGAAGCACACCAGCTTGTGGGATCACGAGGTGTCAAAGGGATTAGATATCAGGCTTCAAGAAGTAAAAAGTATAACATTGTTTGCTCACTTTCCTGATATGACCGCTGACGACAAATGTGTGCATAAGCAAATGTGGTGAAGAAAGTGGATGATGCCCAGCTATCAAAAGATATAGAGTCTGGGGTCTAAAAGCCTTGAGTAAACAAGCGGCCATTCAACTCAGAAGCAACAAAGCCCATATGGAAGGAGCACATCAGCCTGTGTGACCATGAGGTGTTGAAGGGATCTGGTGTCAGGCATCAAAGAACTAAAATTATATAATTATTAATGAGGGGGAGTACTGATTGGAGACCCAAAGCCCGTGAATAGGTGAAGCAACATCCTTTTACAGAGGGGTTGCAGGGAGGAGATGAGTCAGTTAAGGTACAGTGTAGTAACAATGAAATATTCAGCTTTTCTTTTGTTTTCAAATGCTTCTTCCAAGCCACTATCATGATGCCAATTCTACCACACAAATCCAGCTAGACCAGGGGGTGTACAGTGAAGTTGGAAGCATGGGGAATTTAGGACAGATGTTCTCTCAGGACTAGTAGTAGGAGTGGTGATACCAGGAGGGTGGAGGGATGTTGGAATAGCAAGGGGGAACCAGTTTCAGGAATCTACATGTAGCCTCCTCTCCGGGGCACGGACAACAAGGAAGTGAGGGAAGGGGCACTTTGGACAGTGTACAGGATGAAAAAATGATAAGAATTTATAAATTACTAAGGGTTCATGGAGGGGAAGCAAGGGAAATATAGGAAGCTGATACTGGGGGTCTAAGTGGAGGGAGGATGGTTTGAGGGTGATGATGGCAACAAGTGTGCAAATGTAGCCTGCTTAGAGTTGATATATGCATGGATCATGATGGGAGTTGTATGAGCCCCCAACTGAAAAAAGTATTAAATGTATAGTTTGGGGAAAAAAATCCGTGTTTTTGGAGATACCCCCTCGTGTGTGTTTGTGTGTGTGTGTGTGTGTGTGTGTGAGAGAGAGAGAGAGAGAGAGAGAGAGAGAGAATACACATCATTGCCATTAAATCAATTCTGATGCATAGCAACCCCTAGTGGGTAACTTTTTTTTTTCCTTTGGTAGGAGGCCCAGCCCCACTGCTGGACTTGAACCTCCGTCCCAGTGGGCCGCAGTCCCACGCACAACCACTAGGCCACCAGGGCTCAGCCCGTGGGTAACTTTTTTAAGGGAATAGAAAGCTCTCCTGAGGAGCTGCTGGGGCTTGTGAAAGATGAAACTTTCCACTGCTGTAAAGATTTATAACCTCAGAAACCCAGAGGGGCAATTCTACTCTGACCCCCATCCCCCCTCATGCACACACACTCAGCATTACCATGACTGATTTAAGGAGCTCCCATGACCCAATCTGGAACACTAAGAGTCAATGCTATACATCTTTGGTAGCTGTGTCACAGAGTGTATATGTATGCATGAACCTGGATGTGGTAAAAAAAAGAAAACTGTTTCTCAGCATGCATAATGGTCAGTGATACTTAATAATAGACATTCTAAGTGGTTCCTGCAATGTCACACAAAACCAACAGCCATCCAGTCGGGTCTGAGCCTTGGGGCATCATGTGTATCAGGGTAGAATTGCGCTCCGTTGGACTTGGAAGGCTGTGATTTGGTCACTTTATTTAAATGAACCCGGTTGGAACAGAGGCTAAAGCACTCAACTGCTAATCAGCGGCTGGACACCACCAGCTGCCCAAGGTAGGAAGGTCCATGCTTCTCTAAGGACGCCTGCAATGGAAACCCTCGGGCGGTCCACTCCTGCCCCACAGGCTCATGGGAGTCGGCGCCAACCTAACGTTGGCGTTAGCATTTGGCTTGGCGTTTGGAGTTTCCCTGAGGGGTAGCAATAGCTTGAAGAAGTGACACAGGCAAAGACTAGGGAAACTGGGCAAGGAATTTTGTCAGGGTGCCTACAGACAGAACCTGCAGAAGCTGATAGGAATGTCTCTCTAATTAAGAACCCCAGGCCCCAAACCACTTACTGGGGCTGCTGCTCTCTCCTCACCCCAGGTTCAAAAGTAGGCAGTTTTCTCCTCCCAACTATGCTGCCCAGCTCACCAAGCTCTCGAGTGCTGCAGGCCCGGTGGTGTAAGGCGTTCCCTATATCCATTCTGCACAATCTCCTGTGCGTCCCTGTCCTGTCTCAATGCGCAGGGGATACATGGA
This sequence comes from Nesogale talazaci, assembly GCA_004026705.1. Taxonomy (NCBI): domain Eukaryota; kingdom Metazoa; phylum Chordata; class Mammalia; order Afrosoricida; family Tenrecidae; genus Nesogale; species Nesogale talazaci. The sequence continues at coordinate 20,020 of PVJH01000940.1, forward strand.
TGGGGGAAAGGCAGAGTGGGTAGGATGAGGAGGGGAGGGGGGATAGAACTCTAGCCTGACAAGTTCTCTCCACCTTTCATTCCCTTTCATTTGAGTTTTAGTTGGAGGCCTTCCTTATGGAATTTTAGACTAAGGAAGAAGGCAATGAATGCATGGGTATACTTCGTTTTCTATTTCATATTTATATATTTACTCTAAAAACTTCAGGTAGGGGGCCTCTGAGCCCTGGTGGCATAGTGGTTATGCGCGGGACTGTGGCCCACTGGGACGGAGGTTCAATTCCAGCAGTGGAACTGGGCCTCCTACTCCCACCGCCGGAGAGCAGTGATGCCCAAAACAAAACAAAACAAAACAAAAAAAACTTCAGGTAGTGGCCTGGATTTATTAGCTGATAACATGGTTGAGGGTTTTTTGGTGGTATTTGTTTTTGTTTTTAGAGAGAGGGTTTGAATTATCAGCATTACCTCTGCTGATAATGAATGTACATAGATTCAAATATAGATATAGGTAAAGATAGTCATCTTTATAATGGGAGCTTACACTTAAGTAAAATATAGAGATAGATATAAATAAAATGTCTGTTATTTATCCTTTTTTAGTGGAGCCTCATATGTTTCCTTGGATTATGGGAAAATCAGTCGTGTGCATTTTTAAAAATTATAGTCACCATTAAAATTGAACACCACGAATAGGGCTTTTAAATGACTTGGGGTGAGAAGGAGCATGGTGTGTACACTGGATCCAATGGTCTGTTCCCTTTTAGAGATCTCTCCCTTGTCCTGGTTCTTTTCACCCTGGAAATTAAACACCAGGTGAGGGGTGACTTCCAGCTATTACCGTAGGTTAAAAATAGTTCATGACTGTCTAGGTTGAGTCATCTAACCTTCACCTAAAGTGACTCATTTTCTTTATTAATAAAAATTTTAAGCCACTCCCTCCTTAATCATTGACTATAATCATGAAAATTGCTATGCATTCAGAACTATGTGTCTAACATCTCCTCTGGGCCAGGAGTATGACAAATGCTAAGAAGGCTGAGACGCAGACCAGGCTCTGTTTTACCAGGGAGTTTGTGGTCTGCTGAAAGGGCTGAGTGGATGGGTGCTTTATCAAGTGGTCCAATGTGTAAGCCTCCCACTTAACTACGTCCGGGGTAAGCCTGCTGTAGCTGTGAGGACTGAGGACGGACTGAACGAAAAATGTCTGTGAGGCTATTTCGCTCGTCAGTTAGCCAGGTAAGTTGTTGGCCTTCAACTAATGGCTTAACCAAAGGAAAGAGGTATGGAAGTTAGCGTGTTATAAAAAGGAAGATTTACATATGATGTCCCTCCTTTCTTTTCCTTCTCACTCATGATGGTGCATTTCTCTAACTTCTTAAAAGCGGAGTAAAACAGGTCTCTTTGCCCTCTTGTTCTTCACCTCTGTTGCTCCACAAGGGAAAGAAACACTGAGCAATATTTGGAATGAGCTCCTGAAATCCTCGCTCACTCCTCAGAGTGGCTCTCCCTGCCAAGCCAGCCGGCAGTGAAAACATCAAATGTCCAAGGAGGTGGTGCATTCACCAGGCTGGACCTCACCAGCTCCAGGTCGCCAGCAACCTCCGGGGCTCAGAGAGTCCCTAGGAAGCTGACAAGACACAGAAAGGAGAGTATGAGAGACAGGGAGGGACAAGAGAAGTATCCCATTGTGATCCATGATCTCATTAACAAATTAAAAGTATATATACACTTTTGGATAATATAGTAATTATCAGAGGAAGGATCTAATGAATTTGGAGAGAGAGGGAGAGAGAGAGAAAGAGAGAGAGAGAGACAGGCTTATCTACTCTGGGCCTCAGTATTTACATGTTACAGCAGGAGACCATGTGAAGTGTTGACTGATACACCCTTCCCTTGTGTTCACTGCACAATGCATTTTGTGAGTAGTGGCTTCCTACCACCTGAAGTTTTTTTTTTAAACATTTGGGGTATCTGATCCTACCCCCAGATAGTCTGATTTAAGCTCTCAATAATGTTGATGTACCACAGAAACCATTGTTTGAAATTTTGTGCCCACCAAGAACTTGGAGCCTTGGTGTTATAGCGTGGTACACAATGACCAGACATGGTAACCACAAGGTTAGCAGTTTGAAACCACCAGTCTCTCGAAGGGAGAAAAATGAGGTTTCTATTCCTATGGAGATTTACAGTATTGGAAACCCACAGGGGCAGTTCTACTATGAGTCAGACGAGCCTGATGGAAGGGACTAACCCCAAACACAAACATTTATGACTCAGGATCAACTAAAAGTCACTATCACACAAGTTGAGGAGACAGTTATGGAAAAATATACAACCATCTCATGCTTATCCCTTCTAAATTTGTCACTCTTCCATACGTTGATTACATGACACACAATTTAGAAAAAAACATTTAATTGGGGTCTCTCCTAACTCTTATAACAATCCATACATACATCCATTATGTCAAGTACATTTGTACATATGTTGTCATCATAATTTTCAAAAAATTTCCTTTCCACTTGAGCCCTTGGTATCAGCTGAACTCCTACCCCCTCTGATGCACAATGTTTACAGAAGACTTACTGATGAAATTTTTTTTTTTTACACACCCAGGTGCTTAATTGAGTTTGCTGACAGATGGAGATATATACACTGTGGATAGAAGCGGGGACAGACAGGCCAGGGGTTAGGGACCAGGCTGGGCCTGGAGGACAGGCCTGGAGGGTTTAGGACACAGCATGGTTCAGTGACTAGTAGCCTCCAAGCCCATCAACTGTGATAGGGTTCAGAAGCTAATCACTGCCTATGGTGAGAAGAATGATGAAAATGAGGATTCCCAGGAGGCCGAGGACTGTAGAGAAGATGTTCAGATACTTGGCTGTGCATGTGTGGGTCTGGGTCCCAATCATGTCTCCTCCGACCATCTTCCTGTCCCTGGACTTCACCGAATAGGTATAGGCCACAAAGCACAGGCAGTGGCAGTTGAGTAAGAGCATGTTGAAGATGGACCAGACTATGTAGTTGGGCATGATATGGTCGGCCAGGACACGGTTGGACATGTAGGGTTCACTTTGCATGTTGATCACAGTGATCTGCATGGAGGTGGCATGGTATGGGGCCCACAGCCCACCCATCCTGAGCTCCTCTTGAGCCATTTCCAGAGTGTGAGGACAGAGAGACCTGGGGTCAGATGCCAAGCTTCAGGGGGCTCTTGGTGTCCTTACGCCAAACTTTTTTTTTCTTTCTCCAAAATTTCTAGACATTTTCACTGGATTCATAATTTACCAAGAGGAATTTAGAAAATGTACTTGATTTTATTCCCGCGTGTTTTTATCAGTTGTTGTCTGTGCCTGGTAACCTGGTGCACAACAGAGGGACGCTTGCCCGGCCTCCTCTGCCTGCCCCTCCCTGACGTGCTCTCGTTCATCAGAGCATGGCCCCTGTGAAGATGGAGGAACTCATGGCCCAGCCATATTGTGAGCATTTTTCTATGTGACTAATTGTGTTCTAATTGGCTAGCATGTCGAAGAAGGCCGACTAGTGATTCTTCTCACTCTATTGTATTCTCAGGCATGGATGAAACTTGTCTGCCTGCTAATGTGAAGCATGCTGGTGGCACAGTTTCTGGCAGCATTGTAGCCTGCAGACCCCACAGTCCAACAAATTGGCCGACAGGTGGTGATATTCAGACAGTAGCCTTTAGTTTCAAATAACTTAAATTTACTTCTTTAGACTTTAAACTCTAACACATAGACTAGTTTTTAAATAGCACTCTCTAAAACTACACTTCATACTTTGAAAAAAATCTTTTTACACTTCATTCTTTTTGCCTTCTAATACTTTAATGCATGACTTCCCAACCACAGCACCCTAGCATTTTTGGGGGGTGGGCATCACTGCCCTCTGGTGGTAGGAGTAGAGGCCCAGCCTTGCTGCTGAACCTCCAACCCAGTGGGCCACAGGCCCACGCACAACCACTACGCCACCGGGACTCAGCCCTCACCCCGACGCTTCTGCTGAGTGATTCTGTGTTGCGCTGTCACCTGTTGAGCAGCCTCTCTCACCTCTAACCCCTGTGTACTGACAGCATCACTACCAGCCTCGGGCATGATGTGCTAGTCTGAGTAGACTAGAGGAACAAATTCAAGGACACGCATGTAGATATAAGGAAAAGGTTTATATACAAGAGGAACAGGACTGAGCCCAGTCCAGTTCAAACTCATAAGTCTGATATTAACCCATATGTCCAAAATCAGTCTATAAAGTTTCCTTCTGACTCACGAAGTCACAGGTCAGTGGGTGCAGAATCCCAGTGCTGGCAGGGGTCTCCACATGGCTCCTCAATTCCAGGGCTGAGGGTCCACCAACAGCAGAAGCAATTCATCGCTGGCAGAGGTCTCCATGTGGTCACCCCAGCTTCAGAGGTCTGGCTCCCTCAGGTCAAAGCCATGTGCTCGCTCTGCTGGCTCCTCCAGCTGCTCAGATGCTGCCATCTTGTCTTGTCTGTGATTCAGCATTTCTGAGACTAACTCCTAACCACTGGGGAAGATAGCTTCTCATCTTCATGAGAGAAATATCGCGAGATTTCACAGAAGTCTCAGGAGAAAGCTATGCCCACATAGAGGCCTCATTGGGTACTCAATGGCTATCTCCAGATTAACAGGCTCAACTCCAACCCTACATTTCAATCATAAAATTAACATAAGCACAGAACTGCCACACATGATAATAAATATGTCCTCAGATAACAGTCACCTATCTTCTGTAGTCCAAACCCCTGCAGTGGACAGTTGCCTCACCCATTTCACTCTCTCCTGAAATCCTCAAAATCATTATGAATAGGAATTATTGCCCTGTGCTGTCATGTAGTGATGGCTTCTAAGCCTAACAAGTGATCTCTTCTGCTGTTATTGTTGCTTCTTGTTTTGCTTTAAGCCCATCTACACAGTACTAAGCAGGGATACACTGGTTGTCATTAGTCACTCATTATCTGCTGTCTGAACAGATGAAATTGTCAAACTCCTGAAACGGCCTTTCCCCTTTCCCTAGAGAAGGGCGAGCAAGGGGAGGTAGAATCACCCACTTGGCTTTTGTCTGTACCACTGCATGCATGAAGTAATCAAGTCCTTCCTGATTGGGGGGCATTTTGGTGAATCATCTCAATTCTACCCACGGCTACACTGACTGTACATGGACCAGTGTCAAGGATCCACAACCCGTGCTCATGGAAGCAGCAGACATCAGCTCAAAAAACAGCATGGTTTGGGGTCAATCTGCAGCACAAGACTTTCTTCAAGTGTTGGAAAGCAAGGATGTTACCTTGGAGAATAAGGCATGGCTGACCCCAGCCTTGCTCTTTTCTTTTGCCTCATAGACATGTGAAAGTTGGATATGGAATAAGGAGACCAAAGGAAGAAACCAATGCACTTGACTTGTGGGGCTGGTGCAGCAGAGCGAATGAACCCTGCGGTGCCAAAGGACAAGCACGTTTGTCATGGAGGAAGAACAAACAGCATGCTCTTTAAAGGCAAGGATGGCCAGACTTCGTCTCCCACCTTTTGGACAGGCTGTCTGAAGAGACCAGTCTCTAGAGAAGAAAATCAGGCTTGGTAGAGAGGAGGGGCAGCAAACAAGCTGTATGGATCCACAGAAGTCGCAGCCTTGGGCTCGGGTACAGGATCTACTCTGAGAACAGAACTGGCCAGGCAGCTTTCCATTCTGTCGTTCATACAGGAGCTATGAGCCAGACCGAGTCAATGTCACCGATCACCAGCAACGACAATGTTCTTGGCACTGTTTTTTTGGTTTGCTTTTTCCATTTGAGAAGGGAAAGAAGGGGGGTTGAGAGAGCACCGTGCCTATGGGCATTCGAAGTGAAACGACGAATGTGAAATGGTGGTAGGAGAAGGTGCTCAGGCTTACACCAAACGTTTTATGGTGAGCAGATGGTTTCTTTTTGCTCTCGTTAGGTCATGTCCGACTCATAGCAAGGCTGTAGACAATGGCCCGAGCTATCTCACAGCCCTTAGGAGATCTGAACTCAGTTCTGCAGCTCAGGCATCTGGCTGTGAGCTTCCCTCTCTTTCCTTGGCACTCTACTTTACCGAGCACGAGGGCATTCTTCCAGGGTGCCTCTGAATAGTATGTGGACAGTATGAGACAGAAGTTCTCTATGATTCCTTTAGATACTAAAATTTGTTAAATTATCTCTCAAAAATGAAGGACAAATAAAATCATCTTCAAATAATGAAAAATTAAAGCAATTTGTAAAAAAAATGAACACCCTTACCCACCCCAAAATATATATATTAGAAGGAGTTCTATGGATAAGCAACAATAATCTACAACAACCTCGATTATCATGCAAGACATTATGATGAAGTTACCAACATTTTCTTTGTTCTAACATTGATTATTTTCATGCTGCCTTCATCTTGCACATGTGTGTGCTCATGTCCTTACGTGTGCTTGCTTGCTGAGTTCTAGTGGTGTAATTGGACTGCTAACTTCAAGGTTCGCAGTTTGAAGCCACCAGCTCTTCCGTGGGACGAAGGTGATGCTTTTTACTCTTGTAAAGAGTCACAGTCTCAGAGACTCACAGGGACACTTCTTCCCTGTCCTATAGGTCACGATGAGTCAGCATTCACTCAATGGCACTGATTTTGGTTTACTTGGCTTTCTTCTATGACATTTCTATTTTAAAATGTTCCACTCTTTCAGTATCGCTGAGGGAACAGGAAAATGGAGGTGCTGTTGTCATCCAGGGCAAAGCCAGCACGGGACATGGCAGGGCCATGGGAACAAGCAGCTCCAAGGGAAAGACAGGGCAGGACCAGATAAATAGAGACAGGCCTCTACCACATTGTGGATTTTCTTCCTGGCTTGACTTTTGTCATTCATCAGAGACTCTTTCACTGACTTAGTCAAAGGTGCAATTTCCTTACAGGTCTCAGATGACTTGTTGATTAGAAGATTACTGTTGTTATTGGCTGTTTTGGACAGCTTCCCTTAGCAGGAGTTTGAACTGCAAAGAAACTGTGTTGTGGATACGACTGTGGTGTCTTTCTTGTAAAGCAAAATCCAAAAGTCAAATGCTGTTGGATTCCCTTCCAAACACAAAGTCCACTGCTTGTTTGATTGTCAATAAGTGACATTGGCAAGCTAGAGAAAGGTTAAGTAAAATGTCACACCAACCATTGATAATGGCCTTAGGGAAAGTTAAAGGAGTCAGGTGGCTCACTTATTCTGGGAACACAGCTATTGTCCATGCACAAAAGGAGGGATCACACAGGACCACATAACAACAAAGCATTGTTTAGTAGCAGTAGACGTAATTATTCTAGAAACCTTCAACATGACTTTCACACCCTGAAATAATCTAACCAAATGTCAAACCTAACTCCCTGCTATGGAATCGGCCCAACTTGTAAAGACTCCGGAGCATGCAACAGAACTAACTGCCCTTCATAGGATTGTCAGGGGTGTCAATCTTACAGAAGTAGACTGCAGCATCTCTCTTCTGCTGACAGTGAGCTCTAACTTCCAATTCTTGTCTCCAATTAGTAACTGGGTGCTTTAGCCACCATGCCACTGGTGCTCCCTGAAATATTCTAAACTGAGTTCTAAATAATTGGGATAGCTAATACAAAAAAACCCCAAGCACTCCAAAACAAGCACTGCCATTGCTTAGATTCTGACTCATATTGCCCCTACAGGACAAGGTGACACTACCTCTATGAGTTCCCGTGAATCCGCGGAGTAGAAAGTCTTGTCTTTCTTGCAAGAAGTGGCAGGTAGTATCAAATGGTTGATCTTGTAGTCAGCATCCAAATGTGTAACCATTCTATCATCCGGGTTCCTGACAGAGAGTGCCAAATGATTTAAAAACTATGTGGTAGGTCACCAGGAAAGAACCATAATACGCTTTGCTATAATACATTATTAACTGTGGTAAGTTGAGTGCATGGTAAGTAGGGCTTATACCAGCTCAGTTTAAATTTGGGGTTAGGAGGAAGAAAAAGCCCTAATGAACATGTTGGGGTTTTCATTTCACCCGGAAAACTATAAACCCCAGTTCAACATGTTTTGATTATTAAATTTTGCACAAAAGCTAGCAGAAAAAACTTCAAGCGCTGTTCAAAAGAAAACATTCTCAGGTGCTCCCACTCTGAGGATTTTGTTCTCTGGAAGCTTCCTATGGAGTGACAGTTGAAGTAAGACTTCCTCATAATTGATTATTAGAGTACAGAATTCTATTTCCCGAGAAAAGTTTTCTGCAAAAGTCAGTAGTTGAACACTTACCTTCACAACAATAAATATGCCTGACAACAAATCTAAACAGCTATCAAAAAGGTTATGTGATCATATCATGAGCAGTAGAATATGTGGAAAACATTTAATATTGATAAAAGGCTCTATAGCACTTAGACTAGAAGAGAATGATTTTCATCTATATGCCTAGAAGGAAAATTTGTTAAAGCAACTCTTATTCAAATTGAGGCATGAACCACCAAGGCAATGATGAAAAAAATCAAATAATTTTGTTTTTGTTTTTTTTGGCATCATTGCTCTCCAGTGGTGGGAGTAGGAGGCCGAGCCCCACTGCTGGAATTGAACCTCCGTCCCAGTGGGCCACAGAAAATCAAAGAATTTTACTAACTTCTTCAGTCTACATGATATGAAACACGAAATCAAGATACACTGATAACTACAGGTAATTGTAAGCAAAGAGGAAAGACCACTAGTTGGAAAGTATGGCCTTGTCTTAGAAATGTAGCTGAAAATCACTTAATAGAATTTTGCAAGACCAATGACTTGCTCATTGTAAACAACTTTTTCAACAACATAAATGGCCATTGTACACATGAACCTCACCTGATGGAATCTAAAGGACTATAATCATGGGAAAACACAAAGAAGAAACTCGATAGCATCAGCCTAAACAAATCAAGGAGTCCACTGTCAAAGGGACCATTAATTGGTCTTATACAAGTACTGGGTGAAGCTGAATAAAATAAAAACATGTACACAAGAGCCAAAATATGACCTTGAGTATTTAGAAACCATCTGAAGGACAGATTTTACCAATTGAACTCTAGTGACTAATGACAGAAGACCAGATAAGTTGTGGGTGGACATCAAGGACATTACACATGAAGAAAGTATGATGTACTTGAAAAGATAAAAAAGAAAGAAAAGACAAAAGTGGATATTAGAAGAGGCTCTGAAACTTGCTTTTCTTGAAGGTAGACTAGCTAAACCAAAGGGAATAAATCAGGTAATAAAAGACCTGAACAGAAAACTGCTCACAAAGACAGAGTAAATCATTATAATGAAATGTGCAAAGACCTGAAATCAGCATATAAAAATGGAAGAATACATAGCTTATCTTGTGCTGAAATAATATAAGAAAATTCATCTTAATTGCAATACTGAAGGATTTAGTGAGCAAAATATTGACTATAGAGGATAGAAAGATTATATAATCACAGTACTAGTTCACATTCAACCATTCTATAAGGTATCATATGATCAAGGCTCAAGCTTCTTTGAAGGTATCAGTAAAAGGCAAGACTCCGGGAACTGATGGAATACCAATTGACATGTTTCAAAAAGGTGATGCAATACTGGGAGCACTCATTTATGTCAAGAAATTTGGGAGATAGCTATTTAGCTATCAGTTGACTCCTTGACTTGTTTAGGCTGATGCTATTGAATTTCTTCTTTATATTTTCTCATGATTATAGTCTTTTAGATTTCATCAGTGAGGTTCATGTTTATAGTGGCCATTTATGTTGTTAAAAAAGTTGTTTACAATGAAGAAGTCTTTGGTCTTGCAAAATGCAGTTTAATTGTGCCCATTCCTAAAAGAATGTGCAAATGATAGAATCATATCTTTAATATCATATACACATAAAATTTTGCCAAAGATAAATAAGAAACAAGTGTAGCACTACATCAATAGAGAATTGCCATAAGTCTAACCAGATTCAAAAGAGGATGTGGAACAGGAGCTAGCATTTTTCACATTACATGGATCTCATTAAAATCAGAGGAAACCAGAAAGTGCTATTGACTAAGCCAAGGCATCTGACTCCGTGAATCATAACAAACTATAGATAGTATTTTGAAAAATGAGAGTTTCAGAACACTTCATTGTATTCATGTGAAACAGGTACATGGACCAAGAGGCAGTCATCAAACAAAAAAGGGGAGCTTTACATAATTTTAAATCAGGAAAGGTTTGTATCCAGTCAGCACCCTTTTGCCATTTATTCATACAGTGTGCTAAGCAAATAATCAGAGAAGCTGGTCTATATGGAGAACAGATGTGTTCGTCCGGGTAGACTAAAGGAACAAATTTCAAAGACATGCATATAGATATAAGGAAAGGGTTTATATACAAAAAGAATGTGACACTAAGAAGGCATCCCAATCCAGTCCAGTGCAAAGTCATAAGTCCGATATTAACCCATATGCCTGAAATCAGTTTACAAAGTCTCCTTCCGACTCACGAAGTCACAGGTCAGTGGGTGCAGGATTCTGGCACTGGCAGGGGTCTCCCGGTGGCTCCTTGCTTCCAGGGCTCAGGGTCCATCAACAGCATGCCGCTCCAGCTTCAGACGTCTGGCTCCATCAGGGCAAAACCATGTGGTCCCTCAACTGGCCCCTCCAGCTTCTCGGACGCTGCCATCTTGTCTTTTCCGTGACTCATCGCCTCTGAGACTAACTCCCAACATCTGGGGAAGACAGCTTCTCATCTTCACGAGGAAACTATCACGAGATTTTGCAGTAGTCTCAGGAGAGAGTCACGCCCACATAGAGGCCTCATTGGATACTCAATGGCTCTCTCCAGATTAACAGGCTAGACTCCACCCCTACATTTCAATCATAAAATTAACATAAGCACATGACTGCCACAAGGACGTGCTAGGCTGAAGCTCACTAACAACCTGTGATGGGCAGATGTCACAGTCTTGGTTGCTGAAAGTGAGGAGAATTTGAAAAACTAACTGATAAATATCAGAGACTTCAGTGTGGATTTACAACACAATATAAGTAAATAACATCATGATAAATTGAGCCAAGATTGAAGACATCAGGATTTCATTTTCTTGGATTCATAATCAATACTCATGGAAGCCCCAGTCAAGAAATCAAAGGATATATTTCATTTGGGCAAATCTGCTTTATAACATCTCTTTCAAATGTTAGAGAGCAAAGAAATTACTTTGAGGATGGGTGTACCTGAACATAGCCTTGGTTTTTTTCTTTTTTCTTTTTAAAAATTTATTTATTTATTATTTTTTTAATTTTATAATTTTATTGGGGGCTCTTACAGCTACTACAACATTCAGTACACCATTTGTATCAAGCACATTTGCACACGTTTCCACATACATTTCCCAACATTTTCCACTTGAGCCCTTGGTACAAGCTCCTCTTTAAGAAAAACACACACACAAAAACTCCCCCACTCCCCTCCCCCCACTTTTTTTTTAATTAATCATTTTATTGGGGGCCCATACAACTCCCATCACAATCCCTAACAACATCAGTTGTATGCAGGCCACTTTTACACACCCATTGCCATCATCACTCTCAAAACGTTCTCCCTCCCTCCAAGTCCCCATTATCAGCTCCCTAAATTACCCTTCCTCCCCCCCTTGTCTTGGTATTTTAATCTATTTTTAATTTTTTATCTTGGCATTTTTAATAGCCTCATATGCAAGGGAAATCTGTGGAGCAGGCTCGTGTGTTAAAAGTTGGCATGACAAGAACACATTGTTCTATGAATCTGGTATTCCACGAGGCTCACTGGCCCAACATGGTCATAAGTAAAATGGTTGCATAAGCAAATGTGGTGAAGAAAGCTGATGGTGCCCAGCTATCAAAGGATATATCATCTGGGGTCTTAAAAGTCTGAAGATAAGCAATAGGCCATTTACCTGAGAAGAGACCACACCCACACAGAAGAAGCACAACAGCCAGCATAGCCACACGGTGGCTAAAGGTCTAGGCAACAGACATCAAATAGGGTGGAGGTGTGCGGGGAAGGGACATATCACTGTGTGCACACATCCCCAACACGCCCACTGAGGACATGTGGGAGCATGAGCAAGAGTGGTGAAGAAAACTGTTGGTGCCCAGCTATCAAAACATACATCATCTGGGGTCTTAAAGGCTTGAGCCTAAACAAGCAGCCATCTAGCTCAGGAGCAATAAAACCCATCATAAAAGAAGCTCACTTCCCTGTGCGATCATGGGGCACTGAAACAATCAGGTATCAGGCATCAAAGAACAAAAATCAAAATCAATTGACTAATTGACTCCCGATATGATCGCTGACGACAAATGGACACAGAGACAAACAGAGTAGAAGAAACGATGGTGCCCAGCTATCAAATGATATTTGTCTGGAATCTCAAACACTTGAAGATAAATGAGTCACCGTTCAGGGCAGAAACAGCAAAGCCCACATGGAAGAAGCATACCAGCCTGTGTGATCAAGAGGGGCCGAAGGGAGCAGGTATTGAGCATCAAAGAACAAGAATCACATCATTACGAATGAGGGGGGGGAGCAGGGTGAGGACCTAAGGCCCACTGGTGGGTAATTGGACACCCCTTTACAGGGGAATCACAGGGAGGAGGCAGACCAGTCAGGGTGCAGCTGGGCGGTGATGATGCATACAAGTTTCCTCTAGTTCCTGAAGCCTTCCTCCCCCCAACTATCATGGTTCCAACTCTGTCTTACAAATCCAGATGGACTGGAGAAGGTACACTCATGAAGAGGGGAACTAGAGACATGGGGAAACCAGGATGGATGAGTCCCTTTTGGCCAGTGGTAAGATTGAAGCTGCTGGATGGTTGGAGAGAAGGTGGGGTGGAGAGACAGAACCAACTGCAAGGATATACACATAAGCTACTATTTGAAAGATGGGCATCAGGGGAGTGGGTTGGGGGAGAGGTCGGACAGTGTAAGACGTGACAGTACAAACATAATTTATAGAGTATTGAGGGTTGGTGGGGAGGGGAGAGCAGGGGAAGAGGGGAAAGGATGGAAAAGCCGATATCAAGGGCTCAAGGGGAAGGGTGGATGTTTGGAGAGTGATAACAGCGGTGAACATGTGAAGGTGCTTGGCACAGTATGTTTACTTATATATTGTGAAAAATGATGTACGAGACCCCAATAAAATGATTTTTAATTTAAAAAAAGTTGGCATGATTTGACTATATGGAAAGATATTACTTTATAGATCTAAGTAAAGAAGAGTATTGACATTGTTGTGACATGCTGTTGAATTGGCCTCTAATAGCTGGTGGTCTCTTGCCTGGCAGATCGGTGTGGTGAGAAAAGGAATGGGGAGGAACGATTTTTTTAGGAGATGGAAACTGGCTGGAAGCACCAGTTGGTACAGGCCGAGGAAGGCAGGACAGGACTCTCAGTTAAGCTGAAGTGGAGTTTTTATCCTGGGAATTCAGTGAGTCTGTGGAAACCAAGGGAAATCTGGAATGCCAGATGGTTTTGTCCCCCAAACAATTAGAGGCCATGTTCCCATTCTTACTTTGAAAGAGAAAACTCAAAGTAATCATTCTGACTTACAGAAACACCATCAACATCTTTGGTGTGACAAAATAATTATCCTGGATAACCGATGCACACTATGTGGTGGTGGTGGTTTGTATGTGTCAACTACACATGGAGGGAGATACTGTTTCCCACATGTTACAGATAAAGACATCAAGCCATAGATTGTTTAACTAGCTTAGTTCACACCGCTAATGGTAGTGAAATTAGGGTAAACCACAGATCAAATACTTACCCCAGCAATGTTAACTACTATGCCAGACTGCTCTACAGAAAATTTTCTAATTTTCATTCTCTCCATTGGGGGGAGGGGGGGAATTGAATAACTATTGCATTTCACTCTATGGAATAATTAGGGAGTATTCCACTTGAAGTGTCAGACAATATCAGTGGGAAAATTTGGGGGGAAAGAAAAGGTTGATTTTCATCTTTAAAATATTGACTTACATCTGTACCAACGTGCCTCACTTTCTGGAAAGCTATTGACAGCCACTAACCAATCACCATTATTTTGACAGGAGAAAGGAAGGGACTGCTTTATTCATGAACTGGGTCAACAGTTTAAAGTATTTGCTGGAAAAATGAAATAAAACAAGCACTGTCTGGCACACTGCAGGGAATCTCAAGAAAGATGAACATTCAGACCAGTTCAGTGAGTAAAAGGCATAATTATGGTCCGTAACTGTCAAGTGAGTAACGGAGTCACTAAACACTGGTGAATAAAGTCAATTGGAGAGCAAACAGAATCCATCAAAGTGCTTGGATAAGTCAATAAGTTGAAGAAAAGGAAACTTCTCTTTTTACTTTTCTTAGCTATGCAGAGTTTTGCTATCTATTTCATTCTCTCTCTCTCTCTCTCTCTCTCTCTCTCTCTCTCTTGCCATTCCACCTCTTTGTAGCTCCAACTGATTTTTGTCAAAATGCTACCTTGTGTTAATAGGTATTCACACATTCTGCATTTGATTTTTCAAATGATATGTTTCACAACTGATTGCTACAATTTCGTAATTAGAGTGTCCCTCTTCTCATTTTCAATAAAAACAGCAAAGACATTCTGAAGTATATAATTGAGTACTTAAATGAAATAGGGAAAAGACGTTTCTAATACGTCTATGTTGTTTTTGGGCTGTTAGTCTGGGTCGACTAGGGAAACAAATCCATAGACATTCATATGAGTACAAGAAAGGGGTTTATATACAAGAGCTATTGAATATTGAGAAAACATCCCAACTCAGTCCAAATCAAGTCAAACATTAGCCCATATGCCCAATATCAATCTATCAATTCCTCTTCAGACTCTTGAAACACATGTAATGATTCCGAATGCAGGAAGATCACAGGCCAGTGGGTGGAAAGTCTTGTGGTTCCAGTGGCATTGTCAGCATCTCAGCACTGGCAGGAGTCTCCATGTGGTTCCTTCAGCTCTGAAACTCTGACTGCCTTAGGGTAGCTTCATGTGGCTTCTCCTCAGAAATGTATCAAAGGGAGTGTATGGAGAATATCTCCCACCTCCAAGGAGAAAATATAGGAGTTCCCAGAATCCTCAGGAGAAAGCCATGTCCACACAGAGGCCTCATTGACTATATCTAGATTGACAGGCTAGACTCCACCCCTTCACTCTCAATCCTCAAATTGACACCGATTGTGTAACTATCACAGGGACCTTTGTTACATCTTTCACCCACTTGCCACGATTCACTATTTGCTTTTGTACCCTTATCTAGTTTTTCCATTGTTCAAATTTCTGCTTGGCATGCATGTGTTTTTTCCACCTATGAAATATCTCCTTCTCTCAACTATTTTGGTATTTTCATTTCCGTCACTTATTTTTCCTGAGCAGTTTTTATTTGGAAAGTTTTCTAACAGTTTTATTGGCATATAATTCACATACCACATAATCCAACAGTTAAATCACAAGTAATTACCTTTTAAATTATGTTAAAAAATTTTAATTGCTACATTTGTTATTGCAGCGATCTCTTCATTCACTCCCCCTAGAGATCATCTCACCCACTGCTCGGTGTGGCAGCCATTCTCTTGTCTCTCTCTTCAGCCATGGGAGGCAGATCCCTTTCCCTCAGGGAAGAGAAATCCATGGTTCCTTGCCTTCTCTAATAGTGAAAATGTCGGAGAGTCGGTGGTAAAGTTACTGTCATTGGCATTTGCACATGAACCACATCAAAAGAACCAGGTGTTTCTCTCTGTTTCTTCCCAGGTTAGCACCTCCAGTCACCAAAGACGTGTTGAACCCAATTAAGTCAGTCATCATTCCAGTCTCCAAACCCATCTGGATGGTGGCATTCACCTTGATGAGAGGATCAGCATGGCAATGGTACTAGCATTAAGAGTTTCCAGGGGAGGGATTCCTTTTGTGCCCACGAAGGGCTTTCTTACTTTGCTCAACTTGCGCTTCACCTCCCCAGGTATCATATAATGAACAGCAAAGCCACCTTTGGTGACATAGATGAGACGGAAATTCTCTCTGGTCTTATCAATGCCGATGGCATCCTAAAACTGGCAGGGTAAGTTATTATCAGTCCGGTTTAACTTCATCTCCAGTCAGAGCATACTTCAATCTATTTCCTAAGAAGATGATCAGCAGAGACATTCTCTCAGCTTGTAGGGACCCATGGAGGGACGAGGAGCAAACACCCCCGTGAGTTGGTCTAGCACCCCAAGCTTTGGGGCAGCCATGCCCTTCAGTTGCTTCTGGGGACCACGAGCCATGGCTGCAGCGGCAGAGGAGCGACCTCCCTAGAGTCCGGACCGGAACAGGCTTGTGTCACTTCTTTGAATTAGGTTTGCTATTGCTATTCATTCCACTGATTTATTGATTCAATGTATCTATTTATTAAAGAGCATGGGTTATTGCCTTCAGATTTGGACTGTGCCAACACTCCCTTTCGTTCTCAGAGCGGAACATTCATGATCTATGCTATGAATGGGGTTAGGTTTTCTACACTAAGTCATCCAGCAGCCCCTCCTGATGTCCTCCTCCAAGTCAGCTTTAGGCTGTGATGATAGTGGTCCTTCTAAAACACAACTGTAATTGTATCATGACGATGTCGATGAGTAACACGAAAAGTAACAAGAGCTTTACATCACCTCAAGGGACACTCCTCCATATTTGTTCTGTCTAGTAATATATGCTTATACATGGCTCCTAAAATAAATGAAAAATCAGACATTAAAACAAAAAATTCTATCTCAAGATCAAACACGTGGAAGATTAGTGTATTCTGAGCTTTCCAATGGTCTGACAATGTCTGCAATAAAGAAGGGATGTTTATTGATGTAACTCACTATTTCTCAGATTTGACCACAAGTGCACACACATACATATGTAGGCGCATATGTGATGGGGACATGGATCAAAAACTCCTGAAGCTGTATTCTAAAGTACCCCTTTTCGGGAAACGACCTGGTGTGAAAGAAGTCCAGGGTCCTCCACACAACGCAGTCTGTGTTCCCCAGCACGTGACTCTCCTCTCCTCCCTTCCCGCCCACCTTCTGCCAGCCACTGACCGGCGCGCTATGATCCAGTGAGCTGGAATGACTTTGTGGTGAGTGAATGTGCGCCTCTGTCAGGCCCCGTTAGGAAAATCCTTTGTCCTTGTCTCCGTTAAGTTAATTTCTCGGGCTGAGCCCCGGTGGCGTAGTGGTTGTGTGCGGGACTGCGGCCCACTGGGAAGGAGGTTCAATTCCAGCTCCATAGGAGCAAAGGCCTCCTGTCCCCACCACCAGAGGGCAGTGATGCCCCCAAAACAAGCAACCAAAAAAGTTGGTTTCTCACAGTTCTTTTAAATTGTTTAAAAAGATTATCCTCTTTTTGAAACATTTGACCTTTCAGATCATGAGATTCAAAGAACTTTCCAAAACGTAAGGAGTCCTGGGTGTGCAGTGGATGACATGTGGAGAAGTGAACAACAAGGCAATGGCTTGAACTGACTCATCCATGCCCTGGGTGAGAAAGATGAGGCTTTCTGCTCTGATCAGAAGTCTCAGAGAGTCAAGGGGACCTATCTCTTGATGGCAGGTTGTGTGTGTGTTGTTGTTGTTGTTGTTGTTGCTGTTGTAAGAAAGATGATTCTGTTTGTTTTATTTCAAAGTAGTAATTATGCATTTTAAAGTAGCTATCAACATATATTGTTATTATTAGGTGCTGTCCATTCGGTTGACTTAGGGCAACTGGCGAAGTGGTAGCCAATGTGTCAGTTTCTCTTGGTGAAGGCCTTCCTCCACTTTGCTAGTTTCCCATTGATCATGCCATAGCTTTCCTCTACATGGACTTTAGCATCGATCCACTTAGATGAAAATACTAAATATTTATTTGGCTATGGCAAGAACAAAACAAAAATCTGACTTGTGTGACCCACACAAGCAGAACTGAAATATCATGTCAGGTTTCGCAGAGTGTAATCCTTATGGAAGCTCGCAGTGGGGCAGCTGTTTGGTTGGAACTGAGCACTCAACATGGCATCATCATCAGGGTTCCTGCAAATCATAATTAGGGGAACGCTAATCTATCTAAATGATTGGTCTGTGCCCACTGATTTAAGATTGCAGAGACCCAAGTGAACACCAGACGGCGCCAAATCATCAGAACTTTAAAGAAGCAAATTTCCAAGCAATTTACTTATATCAATTTATTCTTCACAATATCCTATGGTATTAGGTATTGTTATCTCCTTACTGCAGATAATAATAATGAATCACCTTTATTGGTTTTATTTTGTTCTGATTTGATTTTTTACATTGAATATAGCCCATGCTTTTATATGGACACTTGAATGAGGTTGTATCATATTAGTTACTTGGAGTTGAAGAATCTGAGGTTAGAAAGATTGATTTGTTTAAGTTTAAATGGCAAGTCAATTATTGGTGCAGCCTTTTCTTTGAAAGTGAAAAGTCACCTATGATTCACAGCAACCCGTGTGCAATAGAAACAAACCCTGCCCCATCCTGCACCCTCTCACAATCATGATGCTGCAGCCATGGTGTCCATCCATTTCCTCAAGAGTCTTTTTTTTTTTCTGACCCTCTGTTTTAGCAAACAAGGTGTCCTTCTCCAGAGGCAAGTCCCTCCGGATTTCCTCTCCAAAGCATCCGAGAGCAAGTCTTGCCATCCTCACTTCTAAGAAATACCCTGGCCTCACTACTTCCAAAACAGGTTTTAGTTCTTCTTCCGGGAGATCCTTGCAGGGCCAGTATCCCATCATTCAAGCCAGGAATGCCTCTTCAAGTGTTCTCAATCATTGACGATTGCCGTAACTCAAGACATCAATTCTGCAGTCTTCCCTAATCACGGGTCAGCTCTTGAATGCCCATGAAAAGGTTGAAAATATGGTGGCTGTGTCAGGTACCTTACTCTACCGAATGACATCTTTCCTCTTTACCACAATAAAAAGGTCTATGTATGCAATGCCCAATGCAATAACCACAAAACAAGAACCCACTGCGATCAAGTCAACACTGAATCATAGAGACCAGCTTCGACTGAGTAGAACTGCCCCATGCATTTTTAAGGCTGTAACTCTTGTGGGGTAGAAAGCGCTATGTCTCTCCTGCAGAGCAGATAGTGGCTTCAAACAGATCTGCCTTTCCAGCCCAACTCCTAACCACGACACCACCAGGGCCCAGTGCAATTACTTGTTTCATGGTTTGGCTGCAGCTTCTTGGGTGTTGAATGTGAAATTCCAAGTGAAATCCTTAATAAATTCAGTATTTTTTCTGTCTACAGAAGACAGCTTCATATACGAGAGGTTGGGGGGGGGGGCGCAGAATTGCACTGGGCAGATAGGAGCTTTTGTAGTAACCATTTTCCCCACTAGGTGACCTTCAAGCAACTTTCTCTGAGTCACTGAACCCAGTGGCGTCGCCCAGGAAAGTTCTCTCTGGTGACAGAGAATTTTTTCTTAAAAGTGGTTTTCCTAAAGCTCATTTTTTGTGATGACGGACTTAAGAACACAGTGTGCGCTAGTGAAATTTTGTTTCCTGCATAGGAAAAATGCTACATGTTTTGTTGTGATGCTGAACATCACAAATGTTGTGATGCCAAAAACAGCTGACAAGGACAACACTGTGGAAAAAATTAAAGTGGATGAGTGGTTTTCTTGTTTCAAAAGAGGTGAAATGTCAATCAATGGCAAACCCCATTCTGGACATCTGTCAACTTTCCAAACAAAAGAAAATGAGTTCATTCCACCAAGTCAGACTGTTAATCAAACTTTCTAGTTAGAGGTTCTGAAAGATTGCATTAACAGTGTGCCACAAAAAAGGTCTGATGCGTGGCAGATGAGGGACTGGTTTTGCCACAAGACAATACACCTGTTCACAGTGTACACCTGTTCCGTGTACTAGTTTTTGTTAAAAATCAGCATGTTTCTCTTACGCCATGCTCTTGACTCACCTGATGTCAGCCTGTGCCACTTCTTTTTGCTTCTGAGAATACAGAGCAACATGAAAGGACAGTGACTTGCAGACATAGAAGAGGTGAAGGAAAAACAAGGGAGGTGCTATGAGTCATCCAAACTGATGAATTTGAAAACTATTTCCAAGCATGGAATGACAAATGACAAATGATATGACAAATGTATTTAATGTAATGGAGAGGACTTTAAAGCTTGAAGATAAGCAAGCGACCATCTAACTGAGAAGCAAAAAAGCCCACATGGAAGAGGCACGCCAGCCTGTGTGATCATTAGGTGTCTATCGGATCAGGTATCAGGCATCAAAGACCCAGAAAAATAATTGTACCATTGTGAATAAGGGGAAGTGTAGATTAGAGACTCAAAGTCCTTCTGTAAGCAATTGGACATCCCCTTCAGAAGGTCACGGGGAAGAGATAGCCAGTCAGGGTATAGTATAGCTCTGATGAAACATACAACTTTCCTCTGGTTCTTTAATGCCATTGCCCCACCCCAGCCATTATCACGACTCCAATCCTACATTACAAATCTGGCTAGATTAGAGCATGTACACAGGTAAAGATAAGAGCTGGAAGCACAGGGAATCCAGAACAGATAATCCCTTAAGAACTAATATTGAGAGTAGTCATACCTGGAGGGGAAGGGGAAGGTGGGGGGAGAGAGGGGGAACCAATCATAATGACCTATCTATAATCCCCCAGGGGGATGGCCAACAGACAAGGGGGTAAAAGGAGACATCAGACAGTGCAAGGCATGAAAAAATAATTCATAAATTATCAAGGATTCATGAGGGAAGGAGGGAAAAATGGGGAGCTGATTCCAAGGGCTCAAGTAGAAAGAAAATGCTTTGGAAATGATCCTGGCAACATATTTACACATGTGCTTGACCCAATGGATGTAAGTATGGATTGTGATAAGATTTGGATGAGCCCCCCATAAAATGTTTTTTTAAGCAAATATATAGTTTTGAGAAAAAGAAATCTCATGTTTTGGGGTCCCCCCTCATATAATTAAGTCAGACAACTCTCTAAGGATCTCAGAATATATTATTTTTATTCTGCTTCCCTTAATTCAAAATGAATACACAATGTTTAACACACTAATTAAAGTAGCCATTTTAAATGCAAATTTGCTTAGGGTATTAAGTGGATTTTTGAAAATTTTCTTCAACTTCATCTTCAACTTACATTTGGTGGCCTGTTCCACATTTAGCCACTGGCCTCATTTTAGCTTCTGATATTGAACTTCACCATTGTCATTACCCATTTGATTTGTGTGTTCCATCTGGAGAAGGCAGTCCACATGCACAGTCACCATTTATGTTATTGAAGACATATATTTATAACGAAGAAGCTACTGGTCTTGCAAAATTCTTTCATGTGATCTCCAGTTTCATGTCTCTCACAAAGTCATATGACATGGTAAAAAACACATGCTACCTTGATCACATCTACCTCTTGAAGTGGTTAGTATTTGGCTAGTCCTTTTGAGAACAGTGATTCTGTGGATCCATCTTCTTTTGATGCTTCCTACATCATTCAATCATTTGTCTCCAGAATCTTCCAATATTGCAAATTGAGGCTTGCATTTTTTCATTTCTTTCATCTTAAGATATGCTGAGCATGCTCCTCATTTTTTTTACTTCACATCTTTATTTCCAACATTTACATTACAATCATCAATATTTTTGTGCCTTTATTTCATATCTGATCAATTTTAAGCTGAGGAAGTTGGTAAAATTCTTTAATTTAAGTGAATTTCCTCATATGTTTCTATCAAAGAGAGCATTATACCACAGAAGAGATCTTGAAATGTCCTTTTGACAATGAATATGAAGACATTACTCTTGAATGTATTATTTCTGGCATAAATAGCCATATGATTATCTGATTCCAAATGGTAGTATCAGTCCACTTTAGCCCATGAATGCCTAGAATTGATCTTTATGTCTTCAATTTTACTTTTGATGACTTCCAATATTCCTAAAATCCCTGCTTGTACTTTCTAAGTTTCAATGATTAATAGATGCTTGAAGCTGTTCATCTCAGTTTGAGTCATGCCCTAGTAGCAAGTGAATGTCTCTGAAGAATTGCCCGTACGTCATTACAGTTGACTCTACTTTGAGAAGCTAGCTCTTCCTCAGTTGTAGGTTGAGTGCCTTCTGACAGCACAGTATCTGACAATATTCTGGTGTTGGTCATCGGGTTTTCAGTATCTGGCAATGTTTCGCTGCTCTTAATAAGGTTTTCAGTGGCTAATTCTGCAGAAGTGGAATTGAGGTTGAAGAAAATTAAACAAGTTCATGAGATTCAAAATATGACATTCAAGATATCCTACCTGAATCTTGAGAGCATCAAGAACATCACACATGAAGAAAACAAAAAAATTGCTAACAAACAGGAAGAAAAGTGCCAATCAGAAGAGACCCCAAAGCTTGCTTATGAATATAGGGGAGCTTAAGCAAGTGGAAAAATGATGAAGGAAAAGAACTGGACAGAAATTTTCAAAGAGCATCCTCATAAAAGAAACTAAAGTATTACAATGAAATTGTAAGTGAAGTTAAAAACAAAACGTGAAGTTAAAACGTGAAGTTAAAAAACAAAAAGTGAGGAACATGCTCAGCGTATCTCAAGATGAAAGAAATGGAAAAAATGCAAGCCTCAATTTGCAATATTGGAAGATTTTGGAGACAAATAATTGAATGATGTAGGAAGCATCAAAAGAAGATGGAATCCACAGAATCACACTTCCCAAAAGGACTAGCCAAATTTTAACCACTTCAAGAGGTAGTATGTGATCATAAACACATGTGATCAAAAACACATGCTACCTCTTGAAGTGGTTAAATTTTCTATGAATTCTGAAGTGGTTTTGACGTGGTCAGATAGTCTAGGGAAAAGTCCAAACTACATTGAAGGCATTAACAATAACAAAAAAAAATTCCTTAGGGAATTAATGGAATGCCAATTGTAATGTTTCAACTAACTGATGAAGTACTGAAATATTCACACACCTACTTCAAGAAATTTGGGGTAGGGGTGTGTGTGAGGTGAGCTGATATCAAGGACTCAAGTAGAAGAAAATGTTTTGAAAATGATGGCGGCAACATATGTACATATGTGCTTGACACAGTGGATATGCGTATGGATTGTGATAATAACTGTAAGAGCCCCTAGTAAAATGATTTAAAAAAAAGAAATGTGGAAGTCAACTGACTGGAAGAGATTCATATTTGCACGCATTCCAAAGAAGAGTGTTCCAATAGAATGCTTGAATTAAAGAACATTATCTTTCATCATGCCAGTAAAAATTTGCTGAAGATCATCTAACAATGAGTAGCACAATGACAGGGAGCTGCCAGAAGTTCAGATTGGATTTAGAAGAGGACTTGGAACAAGAGGATATCATTTTTGCCATCAGATGGATCTTGGCTGAAACCAGAGGATACTGATAAACGATTCCTGTCCTCAGTTACAGATGTTGCTGTTTTTGTTGTTAGAGCTCATAGAGCTGGTTGTACTCCATAGTGGGCCTGATGCACTGCCAAGTCCGGCATCATCCTCTCAGTTGCTCCTCTGCTTTAGCCTCTTGTTGCATCCCCTGTGTCCATCCATCTCCTTGAGGGCCTTTTTCTTTTTTTGTTGCCCTCTCCTCTACCAAACATGATGTCCTTCTCCAGCGTCTGGTCTCTCCTGGCAACATGTCCAACATGTTGGACAGGTCCTTATAAAGTATATAAGGTGAAATCTAGCCATCCTTGCCTCTGAGAACCACTCTGGCATCACTTCTTCCAAGAGAGAGTTGTGGGTCTTTTTGGCAGTTAATGGTACTATCAGTATTCTTCTCCAGCATCATAGTTCAAAGGCATTGATTCTTCTTCAGTTTTTCTTATCCAGTGATCAACTTGTACATGCAATTATAGATATATGCCTAGAATTGGGATTAATGATTCATATGGCTGTTCTAGGTTCATTTGTTTCTGAGGAAATCCAAACTGCTTTTCAACAGCAGCTATACATTTTGAATTTTGACTAAGCATCTTGCCAACACTTGTCATTTTGTTCATTTGTTTCATTGTCATTCTAGTAGGAGCAAAGTGGTATCTCATTACAATTTTGCTAAAGAAGTGTCCCAATGAGAAGTTTTGTTACAATGTCTACATGAAATGTCTGTGCAAGTTCCTTGCTTTTTTTGGATTGGGTACTCTTCTTTATATTAAACTCGAAGTTTTTGATATATTTTAGATAACAGACCTTATCTCAGACTGGGTTCTCTTGGTAAGCACAACCAATAAAGCATACATACATACAAACATACATACATATACCACACATTCATACAGACATATACTTTTATGTGTATATATGTATATAAATACATATGTGTGTGTATTCATAGCTCTATATTGATTCCTCCATAGGAGTATATATAGAGAGAGATGTTTATGTTTAGGAAACAGTTCACAAAATTGAAAAGGCAGGCAAGTTACAAGTTCACAGGTCAAATGTTTTGCATAGTGTTTAAGTCTGGGTGGATGAGAGAAACAAATTCATAAATACACATATGTATATAAGAAAGTGTTTTATATAAAGGGTAATTGTACATTAAGAAAACATCCCAACCAAGTCCAGTATAAGGTCATAAGTCTGATATTATACCGTATGTCCAATACCAATCTACAAAGTCCTTTTCAGACTCACAAAACACATACAGTGATGCCAAATGCAGAGTGATTATAAGTTGGTGGGTAGAGAGTCTTTGGATCCAGTGGTGGTGTAAACATCTCAGTGCTGGCCAGGGTCTGCATGTGGCTACTCCAGTGGCCAGAGCTGCATCAAGAAGGTGCATGTGGCTTCTCTTCAGTGATGTCTTGCAGGAAGTGAACCTTGTCGGTAGAGAGTTTCCAAGGGAGTGAACTGAGAGAGATAGTGTCTCCTACTTCCGAGAAGGAATTTCCAGATTTCTGAGAATTCTCAGGAGAAAGTCATGCCCACACAGAAGTCTCATTGGCTAGCTCCACATTGACAGCCTGTCTGAATCCTTAATCTGACACCAGGTTAGGATCTGACTAATTTGACTACCACACTGTAGCTACAGGGACTGAGGAACCCAAGGGTGTCAGACCAAGTGACATTTCTGGCTACAGAGGAGAATTCATCCAAGGTTAGCAGGCTGTTGGCATCTCCCTGGATTGGGAAGCATTATGGCAGGTTCTGATTCAGGTCCAGTGACAGCTCAGATGAACGCCCAGACCAAGTTTATTCACAGTATTTATTTGTATTGGAAGTAGGTCACACCCTCTGGGCTGTCTCAGCAGTGGGAGCTGACTTGTAAGCTATCAGACCACTGAGAATCCTCGTCCAAGCAAGTGGGTCTCAAAACCTTTGACTATCAGACCCTAATTAGATAAACAATTCTGGAACATTTTCTCCCAATTTGTATGTTGTCTTCTCACTTTTTGATAAAATCTTTTGATGAAAAAGTACTTAATTTTGTATGAGGTCCTCCCGATCTTTTTTGCCTTTGTTGCTTGTACTCTCATTGCCATGTGTACAATTCTTTTAGTGAGGCACTTTGAAAGAATGTGAAGGTCACTTCCATGATGAAGTCTGGTCCTTGAATATCTGGTAAGTTTCCTGGGTGTACCCAGCCAGCTCTTTTGAGGTTACATATTGGGTTATATTATTTTTGGCTTAGGCTTGAACTATTTAAGTTTGGTAAGGCAGCTACTCCTGATGGATATATTTTTATGTTTCTCTTTTCTTTCACATAGCCAAGAACAAAAATTAATACTGAAGCATGTTTACAGTACTAATTCAAATAAAATGAAATAAGAGATACTTTAACACAGAAAATCCCAAAGATAAGACAAATAAAAGGCTAAAATATCTTTCAAATTTTAATACAAAATTACCAAATACAAAACCAGCTAAAAAAAACTCTATTTAATCTAACTTATGTATCTATAAAGGTATAATTTGCTATTTCCTCATTTTACTTGAATGAGAAATACCTGTACATAGTGAGATTTTAGGAAGTATAGAACAAAAAAGAAAAATTTACTTATAATCTTATTTGAGTGTAGGAACTATTTTGAATGTGTGCTAAATTCAAACAATTTCAGTAAAGTATAATTTATAAGAAGCTCGGGCTGAGCCCCGGTGACATAGTGGTAGTGCGCGGGACTGCGGCCCACTGGGACGGAGGTTCAATTCCAGCAGTGGGGCTGGGCCTCCTACTCCCACCACTGGAGAGCAGTGATGGCCCCCCCCCCCAAAAAAGAAGCTCATATTGAAAATACACAACATGATGAGTTTCCACGTATGTAAAAAATCACCATCACAATCAACTTAATGAGCATTTCCAGCACCCTCAAACCAAGAATCTTTTTAAGCAAAAGAAAAGAAAGACAAAAATTTATCTGTACCTTAAACTCATCGTTTAGTTCAGAAAAGTACTTGGGTTGAAGATTGTTATTCTTAACTGGCTTACATAGAGGAGCCTTGGTGGTTAAACATCGGCTTTCTAACTGCAAAGTTGACAATTCAAACCCCAAAACCACATGGCAGAAAATGAGACTCTCTGCTTGGCAAAGATATATAGTGTCACGCCCCCCAAGAAGCTGCTCTATTCTGTCTGATAGACTCACTCAGCGGCAGCATCAACTAGAAGACCATCAGCTTGGTTTCATTGGCTTACTTAAGAGAAGTAGCATCGAACTCAGTAGAACTGGCCATTAGGAAATAGATTGTAGGTGGGAACCCCTGCTTGGCTCCACTTACTTCCTAATTATACTCCTGTATACAAACCCAACGAAGGAATTAGATCATTGTGATTTTACAGGCCAGCCTTAATTCATTTACATAGAAGATAAGCGGTAGTAATCGTGTTCTTAAGGGCTCTTATAAAAGACATGAGAGGCATTTGAAACTGTTTTCTAATAACCCGCTAATTGTCTGGTAATGATGCTGAAAGTGTTCTTTAGGAAACCCCTCATCGTCTCCCAGGGGCCTCTTAAAAATCCGCCTATTCTCTTTGCAGTGTCCGAACTCCTGTGAGTCTAACACTGAGAAAAGGTTGTTGGTTACAAAGGACGGTGAGGTCAGAACAATAGGATCAATTGAACTTTTTTAGTGCTTTTCCTTTAACTAAACTATCAGCATTTAGCCACATAGTGCATATTTAATAAATAGTCATTATGAAACAACTCTGAGAATAATGGAATGCTTCTGAGGACCTCTGGTGAGACAGGAAATTTTGCAATGCTGTGTGTGGTGTTTAGTTCAGAGATTCCCTCCTGGGAGGATTGAATGGTTCTAGCAAGCAGCTAGCAACATGACTCCCAGAGTCCTTTGCGCAGCCTTTATTCTTGTTGCTCAGGATTCTGGCTTCTGGCCTCCTGGAGTTAATTGCAGCCGCCTGCCTTTCCTGCAGCACCAGCTGCTTTTTATGGTCAGTGGAGATAAACAGAGTCTCAATAGGGGATCTATTTCTGAGTGTTGAAAGGATCTCTGTGTGTTCTTGGTTGAGGGAGACATCACCCCATTTTCCTCATGGAATGCTGGGATGACTTCTCAGGGGCTATCCTCTGCCTCCTTGCACCTCCTGTACCCAATTTAAATAATAGATAGACTTAGAGAAATAAAACAATCTCTAGAAGCGCAACATATGAAATCTTATCAAATTTAGTAATCCAACTTTCTAACCTGGCAACCAAAGTTTACTAACTCACTCTTTCACATTTCTGTCAGAAGTCTCTTGACTACTGCCTAGGGGCACTGGGGGTGCCATGGCCCGAGCACTGAGCTGCTAGTCACAAGGTCATCAGTCAGAACTAACTAGCTTCTGGAAAGGAACAGGATGAGACTGGTTGTCAAGAGTTCTCAAAACCTTGAAAACCCCCAAGAGCAGGTCAATTCTGTCCTCTGGGGACACTGTGAGTCGCCATCAGTAGTGAGATCATTCTATTTTGGTCTGTCTAGGATGCACAGTTCCGGTTGGCAATCACATTCTTTAAGAGGTATTGGCTTGAAGGAAATCACAGAATATGCCCTGTGGCTCCTGTATGAGCCACAATGAATCTTACAGCTATTCCCAATATGTAATAGTTAAAGCAAAACTTAAGATTGCAGAAGCTCATGATTGCTGGGTCAAAGGTAAAAAACCTGCTGCCACCCAGTCAAATTTTGATCACAGCGAACTGAGAGAGCACCACTGCCGAATCGGGTGTCCCAGGTGGGCTGTCTTGATGGAAGGCAGCAGTCCTATTTTGCTTCCACCGATAGGCAGGGGAGTTGAAACCACAGACTTTCTTGTTGGTCATCAAACAGCTTCACCCACTCTGTCACCAGTGCTAATCTGAAAAAAAGCAAACCATTTGCTATCCTGTCGATTCTGATTCATGGCGATTAGCCACTTACCCGTAGCTTTCCCCGGAGCATCATCAAGGCCGCGTCGATGAATTACTTGTCTTCAGATTTTTGTCTTATCTTCTGAGGCAAATCTTCTTTTGTCTTATCTCTGGTGGGTTCCATTCACCAACATTTCAAGCAACAGTCCAAGTCCACTGATTTCATCATCGAGAGACTTTTTATGACTTCGTATTGGTAGTGCAATATATTAAGGAGATGGTGGAAGAGGTTCCAAGTTGGGCTGTAGACCAAAAAGTCAACAGTTTGAAACCACCCGCTGCTCCATGGGAGAAACATGTCTTCTACTCTACGTTAGTCTTAGAAACCCACAGAGGCAGTTCTCCCTTGCTCTTTAAGGTCTCTGTGTCTGAACCAACTCCATAGCAGCCAGGTCGACTTTGACTATATTGACGTATGTGAAACAGCTGGGCCACTCCACATGCAAGAAAGGAAGGTTGGCTTTAGAGTCGAGCAGCTGGTACCAGGCCACCTATCCCTGATCACACACTAGAACCCTTAGCAAGGCCTTTCTAGTCCGGAGCCAGGTTGTTTTCTCTACCCTGCATCGCCTTATGTCTGGGATCTAAGATTCTTAGTTAGGAAGGTGAGTCAATAACAAATGCCCCATCTGTTATTGTAACATTATGCAAAAACAGTCTTTTACAATAACTTCTTTCAAGGGGGTAGTGAAGCCACATGCCAATGAATTTACACTTTTAAGATGTTTTTCACTGTTATCAATGAGTTAATCAAAATGTATGGACATCCTTTTTTAACATAATGTCTAAAATTCGCTTTATAAAATAAGACTAATTATTAAAGGACTTCTCTGCTAAGGTGGACATACACCTCCCATAACTGATCCTCCCCACTAAGTCCCCTAAAGTGAAGACAAACAAACAGAACAGCGAGCTGAACAGGAAACAGCAGGAGGCAGGCGGGAGAGCGTCAAAGTGTGCAGAAAGAAGCCACCCATGGGCTGGGACGGTTCGACAGGATACAGAACGTTTTTACTTCAATCCCCCAAAACTAAATGTATCGTTCAAACAATGTTCTCAAGAATTAGACCGCACATGAAGAGCTATTGAGACTCATTTACATGATTAGAAAGTTGGCTTTTATTTAAAGTGACCAGATTTTAAGTGGGACACCATTGACAGGGGTGGGGTGAGGGTGGGGTCCTTGATTAAAAATTTGTTCTATATAGAGCAACAAAAATTTTTAAAGAACACAAAAATAGTATTGTAATATATTAATTTAAATTTAATTAATTAATTAATTAATTAATTTTTAGGCATCACTGCTCTCTAGTGGTGGGAGTAGGAGGCCCAGCCTCTGCTCCTGTGGAGCTGGAATTGAACCTCCATTCCAGTGGGCCGCAGTCCCGCGCACAACCACTAAGCCACCGGGGCTTAGCCCTATTTTAATTTGAAATCACCACAGGACGTTGTTCACTTGTTGAAGAGTGGGACGTCTGGTCACTTTACCACTCCAACACAGCCCGCATGGAAGGAAGTCTGAGAACTCCCATATTTTCTTGAATGACGCCGCTGCATTTCCACTGTGAACAGCAGTCAAACCGTTCCAGTGGCAGCGTCCCAGCATGGTCTCCCTGCACCACAAATCTGTTGCTGTCCTGGTCAGACCCAAATCAGGATTGCCCTCTCTGTATCAGTGAAGAACTGTATCCGATAGAGTTGTCCTTGGCCGGTTGGGGGGAAGTAGATCATTGGGCCTTTTGGTTAGTAACCGCTGCTCCACTAGAAGAGTTTCAAAAGTAACAGGCTTTCCTTTCTTGTATTCATCTCAGCCACCGAGTTGATGGGGCTCACAGTGAGGCTGTAGGCCAGAGTCAAACTGCCCCCGTAGGTTTCCAAGACTAACTCTTTACAGGAGTAGAAAGCTTTCTCTCTCCCTCACAGTGCCTGATGGTTTCAAACTGCTGACCTTAAAGCAGGGGTCCTCAAACCATATCCCGCGGGCCACATGCGGCCCACTGAGGACATTTATCTGGCCTGCCAGGTATTTTTGCCATCACTGCTGTCCTGCTTAGCAGCTGACTTATCCCAGGCCCACGCTGAATTTGTTCATTTGTTTTATTTTTAACTATAGTTCGGCCCTCCAACAGTCTGAGGGGACAGTGAACTGGCTCCCAGTTTAAAAAATTTGAGGACTCCTGCTAGAGTTAGCAGGCCACCTCAAATCCATTGAGCCATTAGAGACCCTTCTCTAGTAGTTTAGAAGTAGGTTATTCTGACAAAGAAAGCAGAATGGGCTTTCCAACACCCCATGGGGCTTCCTGGAATCTTCCTGAGGATTCCTTCCATCTTGGGGTGGCTGCCCACATCCCTTCTCCTCCAGCACGTTCTGTATAGGGAAGAGGGGAAAGTGGCATTTCATTCCTTCCCCAAACATTTGTTGAGCCATTGATGCCTGTGCACTAAATATTGTTCATTTGCTGAGCAACACATACCAGGCCTTTTGAACTCCCATCCGTGTCCAGCTCATTGGATTCTCAGTTTAGCTTGAGAACGCTGGGCACAAGACTCACTAACTTGATCCAGTCCCCAGAGCCAAAAAGTAGTGCTTCAATGTGTAGCCATATCTCTCTGGCCTTAGAGTCTGCTTGTTTGCTGGCTATCGTATCTAGAGTATACACAGAAAAATTCTTAGGGCACACTGATACTAAAACTCCACTGTGTATCTAAATTCAAATTGAATTGGGTGCCCTGTATTTAATAATTTAATATGCTTATCATGGTAGGGATGTGTCCCTCCCCTCCCCCAGCATGGCCACAAAAAAGTTCACCTGGTGTGGCCTTCTCCTTTTTCTGGTATATTTCAAAATTCATACACCTCAGAATTGAAAGCTGCTTAAAGAAATCTTTTATCCAAGGATCATTGTATTTTGTCTTGAAAGACAATGTTATTGGATCAAAGGCACAGGGAAGATGGGAGATTTCCTTCCTCCTTTAGTTCTTTGATCTCTTCCTTCCTTCTTTCTGCTTGGACCTCTTGCCTTTCCTCTTGGGAAAGGACAGGCGAGATCTACCCTTGTGAGTTTCCAAGACTGTAACCCTTTTCAGGAGTAGAAAGTCTCCTTTTTCTCCACTACCACTTATCCCTTCCAGCAGCTGGAGGTTTCGAACTGCCAACCTTGAAGTTAGCAGTCCAACCAAGAACAAGTAGACCACTAGTTCCTAGACCAGGGTTGGATCTTGCCCTCCATTCTATTCACATACGGTGTATTTTTTAATGACACAGGAGGGGCTAATCCCATAGTGCAGCCCCAAAATATATTTCATAAATAAATAATGTTGAGTAAATTTTCAGCTCAAGAATAAGCCACAAAATAACTGACAACTGTACCAAGTGCTTTCAGACGCACTGCTTCAGTTAGGAGCCCAACAGATTTCTCTGTGTCGTTTTTCATAATTCCTGATGTTCCTTTTTGAAATGGCAGCAGTTTTAAAAGAGCTATTGTACCTCATCTCCACATTCCCTGGAAATAGGAGGAGAGGATTGCCCAGTGCTCTCAGTCCTGACCCTTAGAGACTGGGACAGTTGGGGTTGGGGGTGGGAGGGGAGCATTTGTTCCCTCTTAGTGTGTGTTCGAGAAGAATACATCCGTGAAGATTACAAGGCTTTCCGAAGCAGCAAGCTATCTTGTTGGCAAGCCTTTGTGACTGGAAGCAGATGGGTATGAAATTCCATCCTGGTCTCCCTTTCTTCATCTAGAAAATGGAGCAAGCCCATCAGTAATTCCCTGTCAAGAAAGTCCAGTGAGATAGTGGTGTACAATCTGGTAGGTGTCCACACCATAAATTTCCCTGGAGGCTAAGTTCTCTCCTCCCTCCAGCCTACCCTCTCCAGGTCTGTTTGTGGTTAACCAGGAACCCATTTTCCTACACACTCTACTGTCTTCTCTTTCTCCTGGTCATCCTCCCATCTCCATCTCCAGCGGCCTTTCCTTTCCGATCAGATACATAAACATGACCAACCAGGACTGTGATAAAGGATGTGGCACATGGAAGTTGATGGCAGGACTCTCCAGATAAAAGGTTTTATATATTTTTACCTCCTCATTAAACAAGCAAATTGAAATGAAATAAATTCTACTTTAGAACTCGTTCCTCAAGTTAAAACAACAAATAAGCCAACAAGCAAAACCCCAAAGACAACCCACACCAGGTCCTGTAGCAAAAACACCAGGATCTTGCTGCTTGCCATGGTGACTTTGGCTCCCCAGAGGAGGCTCGTGGAGTGGGGTGGGGGATGGGGGTGAGGTGGGGAGATACCTCTTGGGGTTCAGGTCCAGCTGGGGTAAACGAGGGTGGTGAGCAGAGGCTGGAGGCACCCATTGCGCTGCTGTTGCCCCCTACACACCCAGACGCAGGGAAGTCAGCACCCAACAATGCCCACCCGGTGGCAGAAACCCTTCCCTAAGGCAGGCATGTCTGGAGAACCCTTTTTGGACCAAAAGTCCCTTGAGTGAGGGGGCCCCTTCTGCTCTGTGAAGATCCAATCGTGAAGCCTACAGGAGTCTCAACAGAAAGGCTTCTGCCTGGCCCAGAGCTTCTCTTCTGGGGATGAAAGCCATCCTGTCTTGTTTTTGTTTCCGTAGTTTTGTTTTTAATGGGCACTGGGGATTAGGAAGAAAATGAGGAAGTTAAATGGAGAAATTGTATCTCCTTCTTCCTGAAATTTTGCTTTTTTTTTTCCGCCAAAGAATTCAGGATTTTCCCAGGGCCAGTCCCTGAAGAGGAGCAGGCAGGAACCTAAGTTTGAAGGAAGGTCTTGGACCATCTTCCTGTGTGACTTCAAAGAAATCACTGAATGTCGCTTAGCTGCGGTTTTAGTTGTTGGTGCCCCACTTTTGTTTTCCTCTTCTCTTTAAAGTTGTGATTTGAGGGTGATTATATCAAGCCCATGGGTTCACTGTAAGGATAAGGTGACCAGACTTTCCGCTTTTTAACAATTTGTTTCGTGTCCTGCGGCGTTTTAAAATTAAATAAATACATGGCAATACTAATTTTGCATTCTATGAACATTTTTGTTGCTCCATATAGACCAAATTTTTAATCAGGAACCCTCGCTTCTTCCCCTGGTCAATGGTGTCCCGCTTAAAATCTGGTCCCTTACAGTGAGGATCACTGAAGAAGGTGTGAGGAAGCGTTCACACATAGTAGGTGCTGGATAAATATTTGTTCTGAAATCATCTAGAACAGCCCTCCTTCCCCCTCATGTTAGAGGAGGGCCAGACAGCTGAGTTTGTTCAGCACATTTCTTGAAGATAAGAATCCAACCTTTCCCCGTTCTGTCCCCGTGCTCTCTGTCTGTGGCTCTTCTGTTCACGGATTCAAATCCAGTGGGCACCACACGTTTGGCGTGGGAAGATCCAGTGGGAAACCATGGACTTTGCCACTTCTGGAGTTGACTCATCTTGGATCATTTACTCTGCAAGCATTGCAGTGCCTGTGATATTATACGGGTCACAGGAAGTCCATGATCTCCCCACTTATGGAATTCATGTGAAAATGGCAGGTATTCAATATTGTATTGTGGTGAGACCCCATTGGGATATTTCCTGTCCCAGGGCTAGCTCATATTCAGTGACTTTACTGTGTTGGCCTATCAAGGTTCAGCCCCCAGGTTTTCCATTCAGAAGGTATCTTTACAGGGACTGTCTAGCCACACAGATTCTCAGCAACAGTTGAAGGCTTTGTGGGGACTTTGCTGAGTGGACTTGGTTTCAGGCCCATTCCTCTCACTGCCTGCTTTATTGACTCTCCCAACCAGTGCTGGTCTCAAGAACACTTGACGACAGAATCACTCAGCACGTTCATCCTGGGGGAAGCACTCTGGGGCAAAAGGAACATGAGATTCATGGTTTCAATCTCATGGTTGCTGTGTGCACGTGTTGGGCCAAACATTTGTGGTTAAGGGTGTAAATTAAGTAAATCTCTACCATATTAAGCCTTCTGATAAGCAGGGACCCCGGGGCCCACCCTCTCAGTCTCTTCCCCTTCTCCCTCCGGCTTTCTGGTCACCCTAAGAGCTGCCAGAGCCCTGCCATGTTTCCATCGACCTTGGATCCCCAATGCTTTGCACCCCCTGGCCAGTGTCTTCTTGCATCTGCATCACGGCACGTAGCTGTGTGGGTCTGAAGAGGGATTCATGGACTAGTATCAGACTGATGGACTTGACTTGGACAGGGTTGGGCTACTCTCTCGATATATAACTACTTCTTGGTATATAGCTCTTTCTAATACACGAGTATCACTGGAAACTCTAGTTTTTCTAGTTAGCCCAACCTAACACACTAGATTCTTTGAAGAGTATGACACCAGGATCGGAGAAAGACTTATTACTATCTGTGATATGCTTGCTGAAAGTAAGGGCTTGAAGCTCTTGCTGATGAAGATCTAGGATTGCAACCTGCAGTACGGGTGACAACTCCAGGTAAAGAAGGGTACCTGTCTAGTGAAATTTCCACCAATGATCTCAGAGTGCAGTTCTGCCATGTCCTCGGCATGTAGCATTGTGGGTATTCTAATCTAGTGAGGCTCACTGTGGTGATATTTGCATTACAGGCAAGTAAGAATATTAAGGATTTTTCACCGCTTAAGTACATATTGGCACTTTTCAAAAGTGTCCATTTCAGTTTTTTTGCTTAAATATTGGCTTATATTTTTCTTAGTGAGCTATAGAAATTCTTTTATCTCTTTTGGGTAAAAGTCCTTTATTTTATATATATTAGGATGCTTCAAAATGTTTGTGGGATAATGGAATGAGAAGATAGTGGAATTTTTCATGAACTTTTGAGCCCTTCTCATGGTAGATGTTCATTCTGTCCTTTCATGGTTAGGACTTTCTGCGGCCTGGCTAGGAAGGTTTTAATTGTTAGGACATTACATTTGCCTCTGAAATCTTCTAAAAGGACCTACGCAATCTTACCCAACAACACGTTGTCTTCTCCATGGTTTATTTCTCAGTCTTCCAGAGAGAGGTCCATAGATTCTCTCTCATCAGTATTTGCATATGGGAGAATCTGGAGATGAGCTGTTGCTTTTATAATCAGAGAAGCAAAAATGAAACACATGAGGATCATGGAGGCTTTCATATCCATTCATCTAGGTCTTAGAGCAAGCAGTTTATTAAAAAGCCCCGCCCCAACAATATCACCTGCACCACCATATTTCTGGAGTGGAAAAGCCATTTCCTGTGTCTAGATGGTTCTGTTTCTTTTCATGGTTTCCATTGCCCTGGCCCACTCCACTCGTCCGCTGATGAAACAGCCATCACAGCCTCAATCAGCCCTCCACATCCACAGCATATGCCCCCAGTCTCGCTCATGCTCCTGCAGGACTGTGGGCTTCGTCTCCTCTGCTCTGTGCTCTTTGAGCCGAACAGGCTGCGTGGTCTATCACGTCCCCCCTTCCGAGAAGCAGTACGTCTGTAAAGTGACTTTCTTTTCATTCCTGCCACCCCACAGCAATCGGAAAGAAAGACAGCAGTCTTCTCTTTGAAAAACTTTTATTAGGCATTGCTAGATGACATTGCATGAACACATCAGGTGCGTGAGCAGCA
This sequence comes from Nesogale talazaci, assembly GCA_004026705.1. Lineage (NCBI taxonomy): Eukaryota > Metazoa > Chordata > Mammalia > Afrosoricida > Tenrecidae > Nesogale > Nesogale talazaci. Next base: position 56,039 of record PVJH01000940.1, read on the forward strand.
CGCCATAGTAATCCATATGATGGAACGGTTCAAACAGTGACAATCAAAATCGTTTGATTCCCATTAAAGTTTTCAGTCAAGAGAGATCTTATCTCATCATTAAGACTACACTTCCATTTGAGACCAACCAACCCATAACAATTTTAAAAACCCAACCACAGAAAAGCCATAGGGACATCTTCGCAACTGCAAAATTTGACTCAGAAACACAAGTTATCTACCTTTTGCAAGACGCAGCCCTAAAATAGCTTGCAAACATTTGGGTTGCATTTACTGCCAGCAGTAAATGAACGTGCATGTCCGAAGGAGCACTACACGGACACACGGCCACTGAAAATTCTTGAGGTAAGAGATTAATTTCACTGCTGACAAAAACAAACAAACAACAACAAACAAAAACTGTTCATGTTCTGGTCCTGTCCAGCAGGACGATCTGTTGGCAGGATTCTTTCCTTTTAATTTTTCTTCAAATATTTATACATATGTGCATATTACAACCTGTCATTTCTAAACACACGGTTTAACTATTCATCATACATTCATCAGGAGAGGGTGAATTATAAACTATGGTACATGGAGAATACAACAAAGCCAGTATTTTGTATACAGTGAAAGCAAAAGGCACTGACCAAGGGGAGCTAACTAACAAATTGTACAACATGGCTTGGTGTTGAAAATCTGTTGTAACCTGCACAGAGCAAACACCATTCCAGCATCTATGCAGAAGAGCATTACAAAGTTGTAAGAAATGGGTCAATTTCCTAAAGTAACATAGTTACTTTATTGAATTTTTATGCTACTTCAATTTTTAATTTTTGTGTGTGTGGTAATTTTGTTTTAGAAAGATCTATAAAGTCTGTTAGCCATTTTAACTCATTTCAACTTTAATAATCAACTTCCTTTTCTGTAACTTTGAAGAAATTTTGGTATCAATGGCTTCAATTCCTAGTATTTAGTGTCCTGTTTCTTAAATACATTAACATAATGAAAAGTGGATTTGAGAAATATTCATTTACCTGATGGTCTACATTGGATGAAGCAAATAAGTACAGCCTTTATACACCCCTCAGAATAGACTGTTTCTTTAGCATTTTAAATAAAAGAGAGAATACACAAAAATATATGGCTCAAGATAATCAAGTGAAAAATAAGGCACTAATAACATATATAAATGTTATATACTCTCATCGCACAAAGTATTGTATGGAAGGTTTGGGACTAGACATTAGTGCTATGGGAAGACAGGAATAAACATTGAGTTTCTCTCGCTCTTATTCAACAACATATTCCATTCTTTTCAGTAACATCCAAATACAAAATGATGGGTGAACAGTGCATATGCTGAAGTAATAGCCTGAAACTACAGTGCTGTTGAAGAAAAAGTGATTACTCTAGTAACCTAAGAAATTAAGATTTTAAAGGCTCCTCATTTTCTAATATTTTTTTATCTCAGTAGAATTCTTTTCCCTACACAGACCCAAGAGATTCTACCCACAGATATTCATAGTGGCCATTTTTAAAAATTTTACTTCTACTTTCTCTCAAAATAAATTCTTAATGATTTCTTCCATATAGTTTTATGGGTAATAAAGTTACTAATACCAGGGAAATGCAGGTCTTTCACAATATCATTGAAAATGCAAGGAAAATTAAAATTTCAACCAGGTTCATTTAAAACATGATGTATTATTTGAAAAATGTTTACATATTTCATGGGGAATTAAAATATATGTAATGTAATGATACAATGAATAAGATCTGGTACAAACTAGTGATGAAAATCATTTTAAAATTAAGAAATTGGTTTTCACTTTCTATTTCATGAGAATATAATTACAATTAGATATACAATGGCAATTAAAATAGATTACAATTATTTCTTAGAAGTACACATTTCTGGATATCCAGCAACCCCAGATTAAATAACCAGTTTTTCTTGTTAGCATTTTATATTCTTTGGGGAAAGGAAATTGTGATTTTACTGCCTATAGTTTTGCAGTAGCATATATGTATGTGAAAATGTTTCATGAAAGTGTCTGATAATCAATTTTGGTTAAAATATAAACAATCAACTCTTGTGGCTTTTAGTCATGTGTTGTGGTTATTTTATTACATTTTAATGCAACTGTTGTTAATGTTTCTTTTACACAAATTTTTTTTGTAGTCTCAGAATTCACTAATTAAAATAACTTTTTATGAGCAACATGATTGTCAATTAGTTCTCACATCACAAATATCTAACAGATTGTCCTTGGCATGGTAAATGATTACCTACAAACCCCATTGTTCTAGATTTCTTCCAGAATACAAAGAAAGTTGCTTTACTTTTAAAAACATCAATTCAATATCATGTTGATGAAAATGATCAAATATCAAAAGTAAACTATTGCAGGGTTGCTATATGGAATTTCAATAAAAGTATTTCTTTTAAGTTGGTAAGAAAAAGGGCTGGTAGTAAACTGATAAGAAATAAAAACTTTCTATAAATTTTCTTTATAAAGGAATACAAAGAATGCTGATTTTATATGGATGGAAAAAAATCAGATAAAGTAGAACTGTATTAGGACTTAGAGGGAATACTACATTAGCAAAAACTCACTTGTAGGACCTGGCTGGATTATTGAAAATATTTTCCCAGCTTACATTTGATGCAAATACCCATACATTTGCAGCAAACCAATGACCAACAGGGTAGCTTGACAAACTGCAAGGGAGAATTTCAAATGACATAATCTCAGTGATTTCTGGAGCCCTTTAGTGAGCACATTTGACTATCCTTTGACCTTTCCTTGTGAACTTCTAAACCTATCCTAAATAGATCTTATTTTTTGCCTAGTTGGAGTGTAGTTTTCATCTCAATCATATCAATGAGCAAGTTGAACAAGAGCCATACTTCCAAGTGACAGATTGTTTCTCAAGAACAGGCCTAATACCCATGACATTCCATATTATCCACTATTGATTATTAAGAAATTTAATGATGTTTCAAAAGCATTGTAGGACTTTTTTTTTTTTTTTCTAATTTGGGTACTTTGGAAAAATCAAGAATGACTTGAGATGAGAGTGAGTACATGTCTACTCATAGGATCCTTCTTTCTACTGAGCCAAACACAATATTGATCTCGCGATGTTCATATATCAATTTCCGAAACTTAATTGTAAAGTATTATTCGGCCCAATGAGCCACTTAACCCCATCACATTCATTTATTTCATGAGAGAGGGCTGGGTAAGTTTTTCTTATCAATGTTGAGAAAGTGTTTCAGACATTCACGATGCCTTTCAAATTTGCAAATCATGCCAAAGCAAATTATGCTCATTCTCAGAGTTAAATTTTGGCGTCTTTTCAGTATTTGCATTTCACTTCTTTAGACTCAAAGAGTAAGACTTTATTTTACACGTGAGTGAGACAGGAAGAAGCTTGGAAATGTGGAAAACAAATAAATAAATAAATAATAGGGTGATCAGGGAATGTGTGGGAAAACACAAATATGATGTTGAGAAGCCCGGGTACCATTTCCCAAGGTCTTTAGGTCTGACCGATAGAGTGGAGTGATAAGAATGTAGCAAAGACCTGAAAATAAAAATTTGTTCTAGACTAATAAAACTATAAAATCTAAGTGATATAAAGTTTAGCATACCTAATAAAATATCCTTCACAAAACAAAAGGAGGTACAGAGGGATGGTTGCGGAAACATTTTGCATATTAAAAATAATTTATTGTCTTTTAAATCCATACTGTTATTATGCTCAAAACTGCTCATTTTTTTGCCAAAATGATGGAGAGAGTTCATAGTACACAGGACACGTTTCTAAAATTGGCACTATGAGATGTGAGGGCTTCAGCTAATCTTCTAAATAAACGTTTTCAAAAGTGTCTTGTATTGTGACTCTTGTTACTTAGATTTGGGTGAACTGGACTAATGTGTAGGCCTCATGACAATGATATCCCTTTAGGAGGTTATAGTTTGGCAGGGAGACTGTTAGTTCTATCCACTAAAACAGAATCACAAAGGGATTCCACGCCTTTCTGTCTCCCAAGACTGTCTGACTAATTTCCATGCAAACAGAAGCACTTCCACGGTCTTGAGTCCCGCCTCTCAGATGGATTAGGATACGGGCTGCAACAGTGTCTAAACAGACTGCTTAAAAGTTTCTACTGCATCATTTCAGATTAATCAAAGAAATATCTATGGAGAAAGATAAAAATGTGATCTTGGGAAATAATTTTGAAGAATAGGAATGAAATACTATAAATTATAATGACTTGTGCAAGCATAATGTCTTTATGCTGGTTATGGGTGGTAGTTTTGATATATCAAGTTTCCATTTAAGAAGCCACTTTAAGGTTTTATGAAATAACAAAATGCAGTTAAAACTTTTAGCAGAATTCATTCACCTAATATCTTAAGCAAACACTCCAACTAGGTTATTAGGTGACATGTAGCAAGTCATGGTTATTTTGTTTGTGTGCCTGATATTGATCTCCGGGACGACCTCAATGTCAGAAATTCAATGACATGTTTTTCAGGTATATTTTCCTGTTTAAAAGTTTTAGTTTCTGCTTCCCTTCAAATTGAAAGAGGTGACACATATTTATGGACCCTGTTATTCTACTTTCTCCATTGAAATATACATATATCAATTGCCTTAACTTTGTCAATAAATTACTTAAATGGCACAGATATTTTAAAGTGCATTACTGAATTTTAAGGCTCTAGCCTAGCAAAGAACAGCCAAGCAAAAATAAACTTGAACATGGGAAACTTTACCTTAAATGCCTGCGACAGATCCTAGCCACATATTCAAGAAGATAAGCATGCAATTCCATGTGAAGACTTACATTAAGGCCCATGGGGGGACTTAAACAGCAGAACCTGTGAGAACCAGAAACTGACAGAACTGCTTCTTTTTACTGGATCTCACAAGTAGTCCACCTTGGACCAGGTTTCTGCCATTGTCAAGGGCAGATATTTTTAGTTTTCCTTCTCTGACAGGTTCCTGCCTTCACGGGTTTCATTATTAAATTAAAATAGAATTGGCTTTTGCTTTGAATTTTCTTATTTTCATAATTAAGAGCATGTCAATTAATGTTACCTAGGTCACTAACTTTTGATATTTATCAATTTAACAGGTAGCAAGAGAAGTTTTGGGGAAGGTAGAGCTGGACTGGAGTCTTGGCAAACACCGTCTGCTTTGAGAGCAGTCACGAAGGCATGCAGACACTCAGCTGCTGTCACCATCCATTCCTCTCCTCTCAGTTCTCGCTTCCTCTCCTTCAGCGAGCGGTAGATAGAGTTACAGAGAGGGGGACAAAAAAACAGGTTGGCAGGGTCACCAGAGACAGAGACATTGCCAGTGCTTGGCTGATAGTTTGAGCCTACTGAGGAAGACGAGCAATAAGTCATGTTCAAGGGGGCTCTTATTTGCAAGTTGGATTCAAGGCTCACCTGGGTCTCTGGATCTCTGGAGAAGGGAGGTGGCACAGGACTGAGAATTTCCTGTCAGGTACCATTGAGTCCTGAGTTACAATTAAAGATAGCATGATGTAACCTGAGTGGTACTTAATGACCTGCGATTGTTTCCCTGTCTATTCTAGTAGGACACAATACCAGGAAGCCCACCTATGGTGGCATCAGGATATTGTCTGCACCCAAGGTGTGTTTCCTCTCCTCTTCTGAGAGATTAGAAGAGAATCCTGACAGAGAGATCCTAGGGTACTTCTAGGATTCATTGCAAATAAATGTTTCCCATGAATCCATATTAATCCATATGCCAGCAAGTCCAGGCTTACCTGAAGCCCAATTTTTATTTTTCTATGGAAGTTTAAATTAGTCCATAATTGCCAACATATTGCTTCTCACTTTTGTTCATCTGTATAATGCCAATCCTCTGTGGAACAACATGCACGAACATGGACAGTATTTTTTTTCAATGTGACACACATCTTCCGTTTGCTGGACTATGTCATTTAAATCCAACTAAAACTAAGCAAACAAAATGTGATGCAACTTCTCTTCCTCCTTTACAGACATCTGACAGCATTTTGTTTTTGTTGGAAAAAGATCAGTTTTATTTTACAACTTTTGGCAAGACATTTATTTGGCTAATTAAGCTGTGGGAAAATTATCCTGAAAAAGAGACTTTCTTGATCAATTGAGGCATTCCTATAGAACCCTCCTCCAGTTTTTTCTACAAGAGAAGGATCTCAATTACATGACTGACCTCATTCATTGAAGATGCATTAAAACTGTGGTTATAAATATCTCATAAAAATCAAATTAAGTAAACTATGGAGATGTTCACACAGGGCACAAAAATATAGGCAAAATATCTTCATGAGTGCCTTATTTGTAATAGAGAAGTAGGGGGGGAAGAGAACAAAATTCACTCTGTATTCCATAGGGGCTAATTAAATAAAAGAGCATACTGTCCCATAAGGCAGTATGCAGTAATTTACAAAAGAATGAGGTAATTCTATTTAAAGTTCATGGTAACAAGTTCACTGATATATGAAAAAATGAAAAATAAGTCATAATACACTAAGGATATTAATGTCCTATCAGTATAAAACTAATGCACACACAAATGCGTATATGTACACACGTGCACACACACTTATATTTGAGGAGATTTGTAGAGAGTATCTGAAGCAACACCCACCAAACCATGAACAGTGGTTACCCCTTAGCAAGTAAGGAGTGAGGGATGGAGAAACTGTTCTACTTTATAATTCTAGAGCTTGTATTAAATTTAGAATAAAAACAGGTAAAAGTGACAAGGTTTGGATAAAAAGATATCTTTGTATGTGCACATACATCTTTTTCTAAGGTAACTTTTCAAATTTACTCCACAAGGAACTTTTAGAGTGTCACCTTCAATATTGGCACTAACTTAACCCATTTCATTTTCTTCTTTTTAAGACTTTGATGAGGTTTAGTGAAACAAAAATCTCACAAGTAACGATTTTAATGCATCAGCAGGGAAAGACCAAATATACGTTAATCCATAAAGAGAAAAACACACTTTTTAAAAATCTATGAAATAGAAAAATGAAACATCTGTCTATCACAAAGCTCACTATTTTCAAGCACTGATAGAAATAGCCTTCACTGTTTGATCACAGACACCAGAAATTTTCTAAATAATATATAAAAATACCTCCAAAAGATAAATTATTCAAAGGAATAAAAATCCCTGAGTAGGCCAAAGACAACGGACATAATAAACTAAGAAAATAGATTATCGAGACCAGAGAACATAGTATTCAACCAGTTGGTATATATATATATGGCACATGTATTCATATGCAGTTAGGGAATTTTTTCTATACATATGTATAACATACATGTACATATTCACTCGATTTAGCATTATGTTCAAAAACCACCAAACTAAGGCCTAATTCCAGGAAAGATATATTTACAAAAGATACTTTATAATAAGAAATACCTGTATTTAGGCAAGAAAGTTTCATACTTTCAGTCTTTATACGAGAGCACCTGGAAGAGCCACTCAATAAATATTTGTTGAATAATAGAAAGACAGATGGATGGATGAATAAAGGAATGCAAAGATGAATTTTTGAAACTAGAGCATCATTTTTTCTTAATTTATACTTTGGAATATGGGCTATCTCCAAACCATAAATGGCACACCCTTCTTAAATTAAAAATAGACGGCTGAAAATTGTCTGGAAGCTATAGTATAACTATTCTAGTTATTATCCAGAAAAAGATGAAAGCATGCTGGCATTTATCTATGCAAGTAAATTTCATATCAACAGATGTTTTAGGTCAAAAAAAAGTGATAAATATTGGTAAAGTCTAATGCCAAACAAAAACATATGATCCACATTGATGCATGCTTTATCACATGACCTACTCCAAGCCAGACAAGGATGTTGACAAATCACTGCTACATCTATGGCATATAGATCATATTAAGGATTTGGAAACAATCGGAAGCTTCAGGGGTTTTTTGTGGGTGTTTTCTTCTTTCCTGCTGATGAACTTTTGTAATTATAACAAAGGAGTATCAATTTGAATACTTGACCATTCTTTGTTTTTAAAGACTTCACAGCTTTATAAAAAAATTTCCTGAAAATATTTCCTTCATTTTTTGGTTGCTTTCTCCAAGAGAAGTTTGTATACACTCATGAAAACAGAAACATTTGTTTTTATCTTTCCATAGAAAATACCAATGGGTTTGAGAAGAAAACTTCAGAAAACCCTTTCCAAAATACTATTTACTTCTATGAACAAGTCCAGGGCATATAGCGAAGGGAGAAGACAGAGAAGAAGGTGGGGCATTCAATAATATGAAATGTTGACCTAAAGCAGAATTATCAGTAATTACAACCTGATTTTTAAAAGGCTAATTGGAATAGGGATTTGTTTGAAGACTGAAGCAGTCCTCCTGGCACCACACTTGTTTTGTGAATGACCTAATTTCACAGAAAAGGCTTTATTCATCACATGAAGCATGCATGCTGCTGTAAGAGGAGTCAGAAAAGACCAAATGCTCTGGTTGTGAAAATTTCCTAAAAGCAGCCTATTGGCTTTGCCAGCAGACAAAGTTGGATAAACTTTGGATGACATTGCATAGTCTGTGTGTGGGCATATGTGTGATAAAAAGAGAGAACAAGAAATAGAAAGGACCAACATCCACATAGCCTGTGTCCTAAATTGACTTTAATTCAGCACATTACCAAACGATGCCCATAAAGGAACCATCATCTTTAAATAGCACTATAAACATGAAAAATAGTGTAGAGGCATGGAACTAGACAAGCACAAGATTATTGGTCTAGTTTAACATAGACATCTCTCTCTATATGTACACATTCACACCCCTACACATACCTACTTCAAAAACTCATGGTTCTTATTAATTGAGTTTCATTAGCTCCCCTTTGGGCACTGAGATGTTTAGCAATTATAGCAAATATAGCATCAGCAATTACAATTAATCAGGATGGATGAATTAGACTGTTTGGGCCACTGATGAAAACAGGTGCAAATGGTGAACTTCAGTGAACTTCATCTTCAGTAAAATGGCCTTGCTCATTGGAACAGATGGGTCCTCAGTTATTCACACTGCATGTCACAAGATGGTATGAAGGGAGGTTCCAGGCTTGAAGACAGTCCAAGCAATGCTCAGATGAGGTGTGGTCAGACCGTCTGAGGGCAACTGATTCTTAATGAAAATATTTTCTTCAAAGAACCATGAAGGAGGTCAAACTTATGATACAGATGCTTATAGTATATGAAAGTGACTTTTTTTTTTTTAAATTTTAAAGCAGCAATCTGTATTGCGAAAGGGACAGGATACCATGTTGGAAGTGCACCATAGCTAGAGGCATCGTGGCCTGCAAAGAACCATGGGGAAAGCGGATGGCAGCAGGTGCCACTCAGTGGTTTTCCAGATCGGACTCACATGTGGTGGTACCATGCTGCATCGCACCGACCTGGACCAGCAGAGTTCAGATGCATTCATGTCTGTTTTACCAGTGCATACCTGTCCGTGACCGTTTTCTCTGTTTTTTACAAAGGCAATAGATAGGAAATACAAATAAACCTGTGGGTTTAAGACAGAGAGAGAGAGATTAGAACTCAATAGGACGAGAAACATTTTGACATATATTTTCAACTTTTCATGTTGAGTTATTTGTATACTATTGTTAGATAACCATTGCATAACCATTACATGAAAATGAAGGGAAGAGAGATACCCATTATAAAATGTATTGACTTCTAGAAGATTTTATTCTTCGTTAATGATCTGTCATTGGAATTCCCCCTCTGGACTTTTAAGAAGTTTAGGAATACCAGTTGGAACATGGGATATTGTTTTCTATCACAATAGCAAACCTTAACTATAAGTATTCTTTATGAGCTCACTTCCATCAAGTCAATTTCCATGCAGAGTAACCTTCTAAGAGAGGGGAGAGCAGTTCCTATGGTTTCCTGAGACTGTAACTCTTTACAGAGTAGAAAGCTTCATTTTTCTCCTGAGGAGCACTGGGTGGATTTTGAATTTCTGACCTTGTGGCTAGCAGCCAAGGTATAACCCACTACACCACTCCTTTAAGCCTTCATGATTAGGCATAGTCATAAACATTTTCACTTTATGATGTATATACTACAGGTTCACGAAGTACAAGATATTGGTCAAGAGTCAAATGGGGTAAAATGTCAGGTTTGGTTCTCAGTTTTGCAACTTGTAAGATCCCAGTAAGATCTGATATCCTCAATTGTAAAACATAGATAATAATAGTATCCCCCTCATAAAGTCCTGGCTCACTGCAGGAACTTAAATGCCAGTTACTTTATAATTCCTTCTCTTCTGCAAATGCATTATTTGCTAAATATGCCTAAGAAAAATCTTTAATTTGGCAAAAAAAAAACCCATAACAAGAAAAATCCTATATGCTACACTGAAAAATGGTCAAAGAAATTTTATCTGCCACAGTTAATGTAAACTTTACTAAAGCAACGATTCTCAAAATGTGGCCCTTAGACCAGTAACATCAAAAGTACTTGGGAAGATTTTAAAAACAAATCCATGAGTCCTGACTGTGACCTACTTACTGAAGAAGAAACTCGGGAATTGGCTCAGTAAGCTGCATTTTTAACCAACCCTTCAGGTGACGCTAGTGTATACCAGAATGTGCACACTACTGCTTTAAGATACAGTATTTTACAGATATATCTGTACAAATAAAACTATACAAATCACCAATCACCAATTTTCTATTTTAGTGTTCAGTGAAATACATTTATGTACATCAGAGGTATCTTTTTATAGCAGACCAAAAACAAAGTTTTGAGAGCACAGAGGAACTCTTTAAAAAAATTTTTTTTACAGGACCTCTTTTGATGCTCCAATCTTAAAGTTAGAACATCTGGATTCTGGTCTACTAGAGTCTTTCATTAACAGTATTAATGAGAATAATAGTATTAGCATGTACAAAAAAGGTATCTGTGTAGACTGAAAAAGGTGCTACACAAATACATTTTATATGAAGCATATTCCTCAGAATTTGTGAAACATCCTGGAGACTAACTTACAAGGCAATGTTTCCTAATGTGTCTGTCCCTTGAAAGTGACTATGGAATAGAAATCAGGTTCACACAATAATTTAACTCATATTACTACACTTATGCTATTATATAGCATTCAGAGAATTTTAGGATTGGCTACATTAAATATTTCTTTTCCTTTTTATTATTTTATTTTTTTCTTTTCTTTTTTTCTTATTTTATTTATTTTTTCAGTAATTTTATTGGGGGCTCTTACAGATCTTATAATGTTCAATACATCCTTTGTATCAAGCACATTTGTACACATGTTGTCATCTTCATTTCCAAATATTTTCTACTTGAGCCCTTGGTATAAGCTCTTCTTTCCCTGTCTCTTTTTTAATCATTCTATTGGGGGCTCATACAACTCACATCATGATCAGCACACACGTCAATTGTATGCATAGCACATTTGCACACCTGCTGCCATCATCACCCCCGAAACATCCTCCCTTCCACTTAGGCTCCCAGTACCGGCTCCCCATAGTTCCCTTTCCACCCCACCTTAAGTATTGCTTACCGATTACAACTGCGATGGCTCCTAGTGCTAAGCCCAAAACCAGGATTAGAGGTGCAACGAATAACTTTCCAGCTGGAAAACAAAGGACGAAACCATGCAAAGAGTCTTAAAAGTCATGCATCCAAAGTTTACAACAGTGCCTTCTTAAATACCACAGTGTATTCTATTTTGAAAGCAGTCTGATCATAACAAAGACTCTCTTTGCTAAAGAAATACACACGATGAATGGGCACACAGCCCAAACATTGACAGAAACAACTTATCCTTTGCAAACAAGACAATTCTATGAGCACCACTTTTCTTGGCACTTTCAGGTCACTTCTGTTTGTCAGTTGTCAGAGCAAAGCCGACTCTGCACACTAAGTAGATAGTGCGTAGGTGTGACGAGGAGTTTTACTGAAACGTACAAATGGTAAAGTGATTTATACACTAATGAGTCAAAGGAAAATTGACGTGAACACTGAACAGACAAATGGCACATTCCAAATGGTGAGAGAAAACATTACCGATACTACACAATATGTATGTATGACTGCAAGCTGGGCGAGTGACTCTGTTGATCAAACTTTAAAAGGGAACACTTATGAACAAGAATACTAAATGCTGATGAGGATGCCAGGTGTCAACAGTTTGCATTTCCCCCCCAAATGAGTAATTGAGCAGGTAATAAAAAAACCCAGTCACTATTAAATAAAGTAGGGAGTTCACAATCTGAGTCCCCTGATATTGAAAAGCAGTAGTATTTTTTCTTGGACAGTAAAACTTGGACCTTCCGACTGAGCCCCGATGACATAGTGGTTGAGTGCGGGACTGCAGGCCACTGGCCTGGCGGTTCAAATCCAGCAGCAGCTCTCCAGGAGCAAGGCTGAGTAGCTCCCTTGACCACCAGAGGGCAGTGATGCCCCCCCCAAACAACAGCAAAAAAAAACCTTGGAACTTAGGTTCCAAGCTAATTCTTAGAACTAATTCTTGGAACTTAGGTTCCAAGCTAATGCTATCAAGCGAATTCTGACTATGGGATATGTAAACTAGCCACACAGTTGCATAACGAAAACACAGAGACTGAGCATGAAAACAGGGAGACTGCAGTAGGCTCACCCAGCTGCTTAAGAATGACATGGGGTATTGTTTCACAAACTAGTGACTTGGAATATCCAATTATACAAAATTTAAGAAAAAGGAATATGATGCAACCATTATATTAGAAGTTTGTCAGAACAACATTAACTTTTCTACTAAAAAATAGTCCTTGGAGCCAAATTATCAAAGGTATATAAAAAGCATATAAAATATAGTTGCTAATATCTAGCCCCCAATCCATTTCCACCTAGTCTATTTCTACTCAAAGTGACCCTATAGGAAATAGTTCCCCAAATAGGACATGCTGTACTTTTGGAGTGAGGGCAGGAGGGGCAGGGGACGAGAACAGTCTAAGGGGGTGGCAAAGAAAAGATAGGGACACTTAATGCTGGGTCATGGGTTATAGTAGTAGTGCTTTTAGCTGCCCAGGTGTTTTTCTCTGAAAAGGCGCCGTACCTAAATAAATTTGGAAACGTATACTATATAGGGTTTCTGAGTCTATACATCCTTGTAGGATCAGACAGTCTCATCTTTCTACCAAGGAGAAGTGGCAGATTTGACTCACCAACCTTGTGGTTAGCAGGCCAGTGCTGCCCTGACAGCCTCACAGAAGCTCTTCTCTAACCCCAAAGATCACTCAACTAGCACAAAGTCTAACCCCGGGCTTATGCTTATGCTTTCACCACGGACAGAATTCAAATAAGTAACTTTAAATCACATTGGATAATTCCATTTGGCACTCTCTTAGAACTAGGCTTAAGGATGAAGGATGAATTGGCTCTCTTATTTTAAAGGATCTGTTTTCCTAACCACTTCCAAATACATTACAGTTCAAAAAGAAGTTTGTAATTGGTTTTCTTGTTGTCATAATAAATCAGGGTTAAACCTCTACTTCTTCCTTGAAAGTCTATTTAACTCGAAAGTAAATATTTGTTTATTTGAGTCTATTTAACTCAAAAGTAAATGTTGGCTATACAGCTATACATCATACAAGCAGAGAAAGAGAAAAACAATGTGAGCCATCAACAATAATCTTGACTCTATTGAAAGCTGCTGATTGTGGAAAATTATGTCTAATTATGCCTTGGTAAGGATTTTTGTAATGAGTATGTAAATGTTTAGAAAGCAATGCCACTGGTTTCCACATGCTAACATTTATTAAAATATATTTTATCTTTTACATAATATAACTTTACCACTAGCATCAGTTTTGTTCTAATCAACTACAGTATGACTTTTTAATCGTTTGGAGAGAGATTTCAAAATAGTAATAACCTACAGATAAAGATAAAAACCCAAGCCAAACCAAATTCACTGCCATGAAGTCCGTTCTGGCTTGTAGCAACATTCTTGGGCAGGGATGAACTGCCCTGTGAGTTTCTGTGATGGTCACTCTCTACTGGAGTAGAGAGCTGTATCTTCCTCCAGAAGAGTAGCTGGTGTTTTGAACTGCTGCCCTTGTGATCAGAAGCCCAAAGCATAACCAGTATGCCACCAGGGCTCTGGGGGAAAGGTAAGCTGACATATGCAAATGTTTTAATGAGGTAATTGGGAAAAATTAAACAGAAGCACAAATATGGAACATGGGGAAAATATATTGTCAGTATTGTATACAAATTTGACATAGGGCATCCCACAAAGATCCGGCATCTGGGAGGTGATGCTCTGAGCTATGAAGGGAGAATTGGAGTGAGGGATATAAAAGAGCCAATATATAAACCTTACACTTGGATCATGAAACTCTGTTTGTTTGCCATAAAGACATTTGCAATCGTGGCACTGGGCTGCTAGCTGTAAGGTTGGTAGTTCGAAACCACCAGCTACTTCGAGGAATAAATACGAGACAGTCTAACTGCATAAGGAGTTAGTCTTGCAAACCCACAGGAGCAATTCCACCCTGTCCTATAAGGTTGCTATGACGTAGAATTGCCTTGCTGGCAGTGAGAATGTTAGAAAGCTCCATTAACTTAAATAGTAATGATTAATATTAAAAAGAAATACAATGAATGATCTATCAATTACAACGTTACAGTGTATGTCATACAGCTATCAGGTATGCTGATGTCACCATTCCAGAAAATGCCCTGATGCCCTGTGTTGTGCACATTCTTCATAAAGGAGGATGTTTATAAGACATTCGGTAAGCACGCTTCATGTGAAAACAAGTATGACAATGATGCCCTGGCTAACCATTTGAAAGACTCATGATTTCAAAATCTTACAGTGCAATTTGTAATTCGTTTTTCAGAAAACCAAAATCTGCTCCCTGATACTGGTAATACTCTGCAAAGAAATTTCTATCTTTCATTTCAATTTCAAAGGGAGACTATCTCCTCCCGCTGTTTGGGAAAAAGCTCTTACGTGGAACAGGTGTTCAGCATTCTCGTGGCTCTTAGAGTTCCCAGTTCTATGATCACAACTTGTCTCCCAAAAGAGCATCCGCTCCGTCCTGTAGCATACTCACCACAGACTGACCCGCGGACGAATCTCCTTAAATGAGGTCTCTCTGGGAGGTAGCGATATTTGCATCCAAATATACTGAGGTTTGAGGTGTGATCTCCAAAGAATCGGAGCTGGCGATATCTCTCCCCACATCGGTAACAAAAATTAGTGTTGCACTGTGAACACGTCATGTGGTCACAACCTTCAGTTCTCTGGATGTGGATCTGTACCCGCAGGAAAGGGGAAGGGAAGGCAATGTGACATCATTTTAAAAAATGTATAACACTGTTAATGAGTTTCTAAATAAAAGAAAGTCCTGGATAAGTATTTCTGAGGCTGTCGATTTGCTTACGATCAGCAACTGCAACTTTATTTGGACAGCGTACTTCCATGTGTTCAAAGTTGGAAAACATGTTTAGCACTCAAGCTGTTCATTTATTTTGATCAATACATAAACAAACCTCATGGGAAACTCACTTATCTTTTTAGACACACAAGTCATCCTGGAGTTTAAGAAGCCGTGCAAAATGCCGTGTAAGTACATACTGAGCACGTTGGGATCCGCAAGAGAAGCGGGCTTGGGAACAGGAAAAGATGAAGAGCATTCCTGGAGAGAAGTGATTAACGTAACGCTCTTTGAATACTTATCAAGAGGAAAACATCCCTGTTTACCAAAGGAAATGAGAGCAAGTGTGCCGAAATATTACCTTGGTTTCTAACTCTAATGTGACGTGTGAATGTTTGAAAGACTACACAAAGCCATCTACAACACTAAGCAACTCTCTGCCATCGATGCAATCAGTGGCCTGTAACCTCAGCCTCATCTTCAATGCCACAAAGGCTTCTACTGTGGAGTCTACCATATACCAATACGGTGGTTCACTGTGGAAAATGCTATAGTCTATAGTCCTGGTATTAATTCCTAAGATTTCGTTGAGTCCTGGACTCAGAATCCTCAGACATGGCACATAAATTGGAATCACTTTTATCTCCAGTGTGTGCCCTTTCTTTTTGTTTAGTGGGCAAATATTAAGGAGAACTTTAAAATTTTCCCCACAAAATGATTGGCCTGCATCCGCTCGCTCATGTGATTAACGCAGTGCGCATTCAAATCGCTTGACCTAAAAGCAGTGCTCCCTTTTCACGCTACTGTAGGGACTCATTACATTCACCTCCCTCTCTCTGTCCAGTACGACACAGCTCAAAAGGTGGCATCTGTCTACTGTCACGCCAACCCTCTTGATTGTCTACCTCTTTCTGTAGGCTGATGCCGGCTGGGAAGAAGTGCCTTCCTAGGTAAACACAAGTTGTTGAGTCAGAACCAAGGTGACAGCACCCGCAGTATCAACAGCGTCGAGTCAAGAGCCATGGAGGCATCATCATTTGGTCAGCAGAAGCAAAACTTAATTTTCCCGATAGGCGACCCCATTCTCTGAAAATCATATGTATATATTTTCATTTTCTGACAGTCTAGTTAGAGTCAAATCAGGTTTTATGAGGTCTACACCATATCTAATCTGAGATTTGATGGGTATTCCTTAAGGGAATGATGGTATATTAAAAATAACATT
The DNA here is from genome assembly GCA_004026705.1 of Nesogale talazaci. Lineage (NCBI taxonomy): Eukaryota > Metazoa > Chordata > Mammalia > Afrosoricida > Tenrecidae > Nesogale > Nesogale talazaci. The sequence continues at coordinate 72,736 of PVJH01000940.1, forward strand.
CAAGTATAAGTCTGAGAAGGGTTCTTTGCAGTCTCCTAGACATAAGCTTGTTAATTTCCTGGTAAATCTGCACACCCCTCTCCCCTGTCCCACATTTTTCTTCTTGTTTGCTGCATGTTTCTCAATGATCTAAGTCAGCAGTGCTCAATGCTGTGGCCCTTTACTATAGTTCTTCATGTTGTGGTGACCCCCAAACAAAATTTTTTCATTGCCACTTCATTACTGTAATTTTGCTACTGTTATGAATTGGACAACACATGTGAAAGGGTTGTTCAACCCCCAAAGGGGTCACAACCCACCGGCTAAGAACTGCAGATCAATTTGGTCATACTTATTTAGCACAGTAGGTGGTTTTAAAAAAATAAGAGGTCTTTGGGTCTCCACTCCACACCCCCTCCTTAGCATCAGAATGATTGTTTGTTTTGTGTTTTCTGATGCCTGGTACCTGATCCTCTCAAGACCTCATGATCACACAGGTTGGTGTGCTTCTTTCATGTGGGTTTTGTTGCTTCCCAGTTAGATAATCACTTGTTTAACGTCATGCCTTTAAGACCCAGACACTATATACTTTGATAGCCAGGCACCATCAGCCTTTTTCACCACATTAGCTTATGCATCTAGTTTGTCTTCAGCAATCATATTAGGAAGGTAAGCCTCACAGAATACTAGGTTATTAGAAAAAAAGTGGCCTTGAGTTGAGGGAATACTTGCATAGAGGTCCAATATCTGTCTGCTGCCTAATACTTCACATATGTGTACATAGATCAATGCCCCTCTCATTATATATAATTATAATTACATATGTATGTGCCTATACTTACACATCTATAAATGTCCTTTGCCTCCTACTTCTTTCTTCTATCTCCTTTTACTTTCTTCCTATCCTACTATCATGTTTGACCTTCATCTGGCTTTCAGTAATTCCTATCGGCCACATTGCACTGTTTACCCAGACTTTCTATACACTCCTCATCACTGATTTTAGATCACATGTTGTTGCCTTATCCCTGGGTTTGTTGCCTACCCCCTTCTTTTCCTAAAGCTCAAGTACATTAATTTTTTTTTTAATCTTCCGACAGATTCTGCCCTTACAGCTATGTTGCCTTAAAGTGAGCACATGGTTGACTGAATCTCTTTATAGGTGCAGGTATCCTTTTGCTCCCTCTTCCTTTCCTGTCACCCAACCCTCCTCATGCCTTCCCCCAATTTCAGATATTAGGTTTCCTCACCTGTGAGCTCAGGTACCTCAATGTAGATACCACCCACCTAGTGACACATGTAAACACTCAATATGCATGTCTTCAGGTTACCTATAAACAGCCCAAGATAGCGAAGACTCTCCTACTTCTCCCAGTGCCAGGTAGATGATCAAGAGGAGCTGAGGTGAGCATGCTGCAATCAAATGTGTCTGACTCCTTTATTGCATTCTTCCTCCTATCTTTCCTATCCTCTATCACTTTACTGTAATCTTCATTTATTATCACCATACATTTGAACCTCTGACCTTTGTTAGAGATTGTTAGAGGATGTGTCCTCTGACAGTTTTCTCCTCCAGACTGTTTATCCTCTCTACCTTATATAGATTGACATGATAAAACAAGATCAAAAACCTATAAATAGCTCCAGGTCTGTCTGTTGACTTTTATGAATGCTTTACAATTGAGTCAGATCGGCTACAAGCCCTGCCCCTTACATCCATTTTTGGGATTTCTTGGGGACTTCATTACATTGCTCCTCTTGCTGCTTTGTTGCATTCCCTTTGTGTTTTGCCATGGTGTGTGTGTGGGGCGAGTCAGACTGGAGACAATTCCCACATTGTGTCTCCAATGTTGTCCCCCATAGTGCTATGGGTCAGTGAGGGGACACTGTGTCTTGTGATGGCACCACCTCTAAGGTTCCTCTTTGTGTATTGGCCGCTCTATGAAGGAACATCATCCTTGGAGCTTGGTGGGCCAGAAGGTGCTTCTCTCTCTCTCTCTCTCCCTCCTTCACTCTTTAGTTTGCTCCTGTGTTCTGAGCAGACCACCCCTCTCCTCTTGCTGTAGCACATTCTTCTGGGGAGGGGGTTCACATAGGTGGGATTGAGACTGTCCCAAAGCTCATTTCTAGACAATTGGATATCCTCTCACTGAAGGGTCACAAGGAAGGAAACAGCCAGTCAGGGTGCAGTATAGCAAGTGAAATACACAATGTTTCTCTAGCTCTTGAAAGCTTCCTTCTCTCCACCTCCCCCCACCAATATGATGCCCCCAGTTCTACCTTACAAATCTGGTTAGGCCAGAGCGTGTATATTGATACAGGTAAGAGCCTTCAGCACATCAAGTCCAGTACAGATAAACCCCTCAGGAATAATAACGGAAATAGCAATATCATGAGGAAGAAGAAAGGTGGGAGAGAAAGAGGAATCTGGTCGCAATGATTGACATGATGTCCCAACCCAGAGTGATAAACAACAAAAGCATGGGTGAAGGGAAAGCAGATGGTGTAAGATATGGAAATAATGATTTATATTATATAACATATATAATTAATTAATATATTATATATAATTATCATTATATAATTATTATATAATTATTATATATAATAATGATTTATATCATCAAGGATGATGACAACATATGTACAAATTTGCTTGACACAATGGATGTGTGGATTGTTAGGTGATCTATAAGAGCACCCAATTAAATGATTTTAAAAACAGAACAAAAAAGAAATAAGAGGACAAACTCTTACTAAACTCTGGAACTATTTCTGATTCTTTTTATCACCTGAAGACTCAAGAAGAAACATTCTTAAAAACAATTTGACTACCTCAAACAAAGTTTTACCTTATATATGTGCAATGATTAGACTCTCTAATTTTCTTTCATTTTAAAATTGAGATAACAAAGAGTCACAGATTTCCTGGTTAACATGGCAGTGTCACAGGTGACTTAGAAAGGAAAGAGGACTAATAGTTAGTCAGTGTCCTTTATGTGCCAAGCATGGAACATGGATTAGCACATATAAGCCCTGTAGCCAAACCATGAGATGGGTATTCTTATTCATAACCAAAGTGCAGGAAGAGTCATCTACTCAAGTAAAGGTTCTAGTGAATGGAAAAGACACATCCCTTGTAAGGCTAAATCGTCTCTTACAAACTTCTGGGGAAGCCATAAGGGCAATGGTCTTCTTGTTTAAGGCAAACTCCTTGTGACACAAGTTGCACAGAGCTGCTTTCCCTGTACAAGGCATGTATGAATCTTTGCACCTTTTTGTCACATCTGGGCCACTCGATATTTTTCATAATTTCAAAGTGATATCAAAATGTTTTCTATAGGAAACTTATTCTAATAAGTTGACTAGATGACACTAATTTGGTTTTGGTTCTCTTCACTGACATTTCAATTCCTTCAAGATTGCTTGTAGAGTTTTCACTGTCGTTTAAAATTTGCTTGTAATATTGCTTCATGGGCCCCTAAAGTTCTATTTGTTTCTTTTAAATAATAAAGATACCACTCGGTCACCATCAGTCAGAATTGAGGCTATGGCAGGGTTTTTTTGTTTGTTTCTATTTTTGTTGTCAAATGTAAAAATAGGGGCAGAGATGACAGTGTTGTAAAGATTTAGAAACTCCCAAGGGTCGTTCTCCTCTATGTACAGGGTCGCTATGAGTCAGTATCGGCTGAATGTTAGTGAATTAGTGTAGTCTAGCTTTGTTTTAGTGACTTTTGCTTAGTATTCTAGTGAGCCAATATGCTGTACTGCGGTCTGCATGTTGCTGTGATGCTAGAAGCAATGCGACTTGTATTTCAAATGCCTGCAGAGTCACTCGTGACGGACAGATTTCAATGGAGCTTCCAAACTAAGATAGACTGAGAACAATCTAGTGACCCACTTTTAAAAAAAATGAGTGAAACTCAGCTGAGCTCTGGTGGCATAGTGGTTGTGTGCGGGACTACAGCCCATAGGGTTGATGGTTCAAATCCAGCAGCAGCTCCCCAGGAGCAAGGCTGGGCTTTCTACTCCCACCAGGGCAGTGATGCCACAATAAATACATAAACAAACAAACAAACAAAAATTAGTGAAACACTATCAGATATGAGAAGTTGGGCCTCATCTTGAAATATACTCAAAAACCGCCCGTGGAAGAGCTGCCTCCTCAATGTAAAGACAAATATAAAGGGCTGAGCCCCGGTGGCATAGTGGTTGAGTGTGGAACTGTGACTCACTGGCTTGGCCGTAGCAAATCCAGTAGCAGCTCTCAGGAGCAAGGCTGGGTAGCTCCCACGACCACCACAGGGCAGTGATCCCCCCCCCCCAAAAAAAAAAACAAGAAACAAAATACAAAAACAAAACCAAAAAAAGACATATATACACATTTTTGTCTTTCATACTTTGTGACATAGGTATGAGTGTATATAGCAGGCCATCATTTTTACATTCAACATTGTTAACAATTTAGAGAACCTTCTCGGTGGCTTGCCGGCTTCTTTCAGTGCTCCCCTACTCCCCACTGCCTCTCTGTAGTAGACTATCTTCCTTCTTCCTCATGCTCCATTAGTCTCTGTGTCCCCTTCCCTAGCAGTGTCGGCTGTGCTGATTACTCCTACAGCTGTGTGGGAGGTGGTGAGATCAAAAAGGAGAGGCAATCTTAAGGATATGGATGAAGTACAACTTTGTGAGCTTCATTTGTTGGCATGAAATGCCTAAAAATGAAAAGAAACAGCTGAAAATATTCTTTAATGATTGGAATGTGAAATGTATGTAATCTTAATGTAGGAAAACTAAAAGTTGTCAAAATGAAATAGAACACTTGGAAATTCATAGATTAGGCACTAGTGAATTGAAATGGTTGATAGTGGTCATTTTGAATATGGTCTACTATGCTAGGAATGGCACTTTGAAGATCTATCTATCTATCTATATATATATATATATATATATATATATACACACATACATATAATTCTCCCCCAATATGTAGACGAATTTTGAGCTTCCACTTTCCCACAAATCCTAACCTGAGGACAATCAGTTCTTATGATGCAGCCTTTTTAAATACACATCTTCATGAAGATGTCATGGAATATATATGGGTACTTTATCAATCGTGGTGAAGAAAGCAGTGGGTGTCAGCTATCAGAAATAGTGTCTAGGTTCTTAAAAGTTTGCCTTAAAATAGGCAGCCATCTAAATGAGGTGTTAGCTAATCCTACAAGGAATAAGCATACCTCCCTGTGGGATCTAAAAATTGTAAATCATAAAATCAAAGATCAGAAGAGGGAACTTTATTATTTTAATTCTGAGTCCCTAGTTTGCAGAAAGCTATGACAGTGAAAGACCAAAATTCATTTGCAGAGTCTCCATAGCATTAGGTCTCCATCGAATTCCCTTGGACCTTTGACGAGGGATGTTAAGTCTTGTTCTTCATTAGAGGACATAGAAAATGGATTAAAGAGATATAGTTAGACTAATTTTTGAATCGTACTTGTTTTCCCCTTTGGCCCATTTTTAATTTGCTCTGGTTCCTTTTGAATTATTAATCAATAAGTCACTAGCTTCTGATTGTTGTTATGCTCTTCCCTGAATGATACTTTTTTAAAGAGTTTCTTCATATATCTCTTGAGTTCTTACTTTTATTCCTATTAATTTGATCCACATCACATCAATATGATATTTTCTTTTGGCACATATTCTTTGGGCAATTGTTGCAAATTGAAATTACTTGCTATGACTCTTATAGCCATAGTTTTTTATAACTTTCATTCAGTGACAGGGTGGGAGTATACAAATATGATGTAGAAGATTTTAATTCAGAGATTGATCGGCTTTGCCATTTCACTGGGTCTAAAAGTAAGTTATCCTAAAAGCAGGAAAAAAAGAATCTCAGCCATAATATAAGTACAGCCACCACTATAACGTATGTGAGATTCCTCCCCAGACCTAGAACAAAGAAGCAGTTTTGAGACTGTAAGAGCTTGGCTCATAGAATGAGAAAGCTTGATGCTTAGGACAGGAACCTGGCCTGCAGAGTGGGGTGTGCCTATTGTGCTTTCATGAGTGCTAAAGTTGCTGTGTAACACTTGACTGAGCAGGGCAGAGGCCAAGGAGCTAAATGACTTTGATGCCAAAAACCAGGGATAAATGTGCCTTTTGGCATGGCTGAGAAGAGTCACCACGGGCCAATGCATTGCTTCCTTAGTGAGTTCTGGTTCTGTCTTGTACCCTTTTAGCTTCCCTAATAAACCTCATAATTGTTAGTCTTATCTGTGAATTCTGGATGGCTATTGCATTTAACTATCAAACCCAGAGAAAAGCATAGCAAGGGGGATGGTTCATACCAGAACAGGGTAAAGAAATTCCATGGAAGTAGAAGTCTGCCTGACCTCTGCCTCTTAGGAATCATCCTTGGGCAGATGTGGACTTGGATTGTCCTTCCTTCTTGTCTACTCATAGGAGGCCACATGTGGCTCCCACGCGATTTCTGGCTCTCCTGCTAGTTCCTCAGTGCTCTTTTCTATATTCAGAGAGCTTTAACATCCTCTCAGTAGATCTCATTTCTCTGTCTCCACAGAGGACTTGGTTCACGAGCTTCTGACTCTGACCCAGCGATCTGATGAGCAGATACACCTGTATCGCTCACAGTTATTCCACACTCAAATAAGCAAACCAAAACAAGCTCATGATCGTCCCATGGCTTTCGACCCACGAAAAACTGAACCTGCTGCATGTCCATTATTTTAGTCCAGCGGGTTATCTTCTTCCTTACTTTCCATCTCCAATTAATCTTGAACATCAGGCCATTTTTTATCTAAAGATAGTTACTTATTGTTTTCACAGTCCTAGGACAACTAGCTGAGCTAATATTGTTATCAATTCCTTTTGGTCTTCTACAATTAGCTCCATACAATTAAAAACAACGAATTTAAAGTATATGATGATTTATATTGGTCCAGTTGTGAGGATTATTTTTTATATTCAATTATATTTTTATATTATTTTTTATATTCAATTGCCATTTAAACTGAAGATTGTATTTTGTTTTGTATTTGTTTTTTTTGTTTTTTTTTTTTGCCACACCAATATCTGTTTGTTTGGCTTTTTAAAGAAACTGTGATTAACTTAAAATAAGAGTTGAAAAAAAAAATTAAGGGTTGCCAGCAATGATTATCTCTGAATGTACAGTATTTTAAACCTAATTTTATATAAAAGGTGAAAAACTCAAAGATGAAGTTCTACTTTTTTTTTTTTTTTTGGCGCGCATCACTGCCCTGATGGGAGTAGGAAGCCCAGCCTTGCTCCTGGAGAGTTGCTGCTGGATTTGAACCGCCAACCCTGTGGGCCGCAGTCCCGCACACAACCACTGCGCCACTGGGGCTCAGCCGAAGTTCTACTTTTTAAAAAAAAATTTGGTGATTTATCCTATCAAGAAAGTTCAGCATGTTATTATCGCAGTGTCTTCAGTTATCCTCGGAATTGCTGTTGGTCCTCATGGGACCATTCCCTCCATGACAGTAATGTGTAAGACAGCAATACTGGTTTCTTGGGATTTTCTGTCTTGATTGTTTTAGAGTCAGTCAATTTCCACTCTACTTCATTTCTTGTCAGATTCATGCTACCAAACAGTAGGGGACCAATAAAATGATATGTCCTTCAGGGTAAATAAGTATTGTGAACAGATTCCTATTTTAGTAAATAAGCTGCTGAAATGAGCACGTGGGGCATGCACATGAGTGAAATGGTTTTGACAAATCTAACATCCAGAAACTTCCTTGCACGTCCACTGAGGTATTGATTTAATAAAGCACAGAAGGGAATCCTTTGTCTGTAAAGATGCCAGGTTACCCATAACCCATCACTGGCATTGGTAACTTCTTAAACATAATTTCTTGCTAATATCTCTAAAACATCTCTAAATTCATCTTCATTTTCATCAAGTTCTTCCAAAGACCTATCTTCCTATGTTTTTACAAATGATTGAAGAAGAATTCACTGCTTCTTCTAATCTTTCTTTTCTAATATTTTTTGAACTTTCCTTTAAGGACAAGATGCCCTTTTGCATAAGATGTCATTCCACTTGGTTTCCGATTAGGGTCCTGCATCTTGTTTTCAGTTGCTTATGTTAGGCCAGCGAGTGAGCCATCCACCCCACACCCCTCAACTCTCTTTTGAGTACACGTGCAGCCACTGTCCTTTCTCTTCTTTGAAGACTGGTTTCTTCTATATTAAACAATGAATGCTTCAAGTCCTCTTGGCTTTCATTATGCAAGGTTGTCACCTGCATATTATAGGTTGTTAAAGAGTCTTTATTCAATCCTGATACCTAATTCTTCTTCCTGTAGTCGAGTTTCTCAAATTATGCTTTCAACAAATAGATGGAGTAAGTACTTTGAAAAGATATTATCCTAACATAAACCTTTCCTAATTTTTTTGCTTGTTTTTGTTTTGGGGCATCACTGCCCTCTGGTGGTGGGAGTAGGAGGCCCAGCCTTGCTGCTGGATTTGAACCTCCAACCTAGTGGGCTGCAGTCCTGGACACAACCACTACACCACGGGGGCTCAGCTAAACCTTCTCTAGTTTTAAGCCTTGCATTACACTCTTGTTCTGTTCAAATGGATGCTTCTTTGTGTGTAGGTTCTGCATGTGCATTATTAAGTATTTTGGTATTCCCATTCTTCCCAATGCTGTGTACAGTTTGAGAGGACCCACACATTGGAATGCCAATGAAATAGTCAAGAAAACACAAGTAAACACCTCTCTGATATCTCTGCTTTCAGCCAAGGTCTACCAGTATCTGTCGAGGAGAAAGTCAAGCCGACCTGGAACTATTTATAGGTTTTTGTTCTTATTTTTTCATGTCAATCTATATAAGGTAGACAGGATAAACAACCTGGAGAAGGGAACTGTTGGAGGGCACATCCTCTAACAACCGAAAGGTCAGAGGTACAAATGTATGGTGATAATAAATGAAGATTACAATAAAGTGATAGAGGATAGGAAAGATAGGATGAAGAATGCAATACATTCAGACACATTTGCAATACAGTCAGACACATTTGATTGCAGCATGCTCACCTCAGCTCCTCTTGATGATCTACCTGGAACTCGGAGAAGTAGGAGAGTCTTTGCTATCTTGGGATATTTATAGGTAACCTGAAGACATGTATATTCAGTGTTTACATGTGTCACTAGGTGGGTGGTATCTACATTAAGGTACCTGAGTTCACAGGTGAGGAAACCCAATATCTGAAATTGGGGGAAGGCATGAGGTGGGTTGGGTGACAGGACAGGAAGAGGGAGCAAAAGGATGCCTGCACCTATAGGGAGATTCAGTCAACCATGTGCTCACTTTAAGGCAGCATGGCTGTAAGGGCAAAATCTGTGGGAAGATTTTTAAAAAATTAAAGTACTTGAACTTTACCTCTAACTTACCAAAGTGGAGGCTTTCCTACCATGGAATATCAGCTTTCTAGATTCCCTCTGTTATATGTTAGGGAATATAGTTCTTGTCATATTTCCTTCAGTGTTACTTTCTCACAGAAAGCAAAAGGAACAATGTTTTGTTTTTTTCTGTGTACAACCTTCAGGATAGGTACACATATCATTTAGCAACTCATTGTGTCAATGCCAATTTATGGTAACTTTATATGTCAGTGTGGAACTGCCACGTGGGTTTCTGAGATTATAACTCTTTTTAGGAGTATAAAGCCACATCTTCCTCCTAGATAAATCTATAAAGACAATAAAATAAAGTTTTCTGAAATAAACATTATGTGTTAGCATTATTAAACGTAGGTGTTCACTATATGTGTTACTGGTATATTATCAATACAGAAAGCATGAAATAGTTCATCATCAAAAATAAGGACTTTCGACACACTGCCAACAGAGACCAATTCCTGGAGAAGAGCACCAATGAGGCAAAGTAGAGGGTCTGCCACAAAGAGGAAGACCTGTGAACAGGTAGAGCATAACAGAATAGGTAGAGCAGCAATGAGCTCAAGTATAACAATTATGAAGAGCAGGCAGTGTTTCCTTCTGCTGGGCTCAGAATTATAAGAACTGTGGTGTTGTTGCGTATCACCAAATTGATCCCAAGGGAGAGACTGTCATCTTTATGGAAACAGATCACCTCCAGACAACTGCTAGGTGAGTTGAAAGAACCAAACTTTCAGTTAACAGCCAGCTTCTTAATCATTGGACTTCCAGGGTTCTTCTTCAAGGACAGAGGTAAGTGATAACAAGTTGTATTTAAAAGTTTCCCAAATCCAAAATTTTCTGGCATCACTTACAAGCATTAAAAATAGGTACACATTTAAAAATATAGGTGTAAAAATCTGAGTAATTTATTATGTCTTCTATTGTCATGGTACTTGAGCACACACATGTCGAAAAATATACTTTTGGTGGTAATATTTCTACTTTTTATTAGCACAATTATTGATTTTTATGATACATCTAAAGGTAGTTTACATTATCTATATATTTAATCTCAGGATAGTAATCAGGTATTAAATTTATTGATTATAAAAATGAGGCATTCCATGGGATATATTTTATATTCTAGAAATTAAGTACCATTACAACATTCAAGCTCTTCTGACAACTAAGATCTAGACTTTAGAACTGACTAGAGAAGACTAGGAAACACAGGTAGTGATAACCACTTGTGGCAAATTGAGTTATTTATGTAACCTTTGGTGACAGTTCTTTTTAAAACAGAGAGAGATTTGCCCCCAACTATCCCTCTACCCCCAAGTGAGCGCTGAGGTTTGTTACTTTTTCCAGGCTGATTGGCATCTGCTGGGGAAGCTCTACACAACTTATGATTTCACACTTTTTGTCTGGCCTGGGTTATAGCCTATACTCATTGGACTATCTTAAATACATTTCAGGTATTGGTCATGATACTACATAGATGAAATGGCTAAAGACTGTGCCAAAGAAGTGACTGTGACCTACTATGCAAATGAAATGTCTTGTGGCCACCAGGAGAGGATAGATCAGTTTGTGGTCCTGACCGGAGGGTCATTCCTTAAAATTAATAAGGAGCTTGTAGCCAACTCCACAGAGGTTGACAGAATGGGGAACAGTCAAGAAAGGTGAGGAGAGTAGAAATTGACAGCTAAGGAGGAATATCCTAAAATGAGCTATTAGATGGACCAGTAACTATGCCACCGATAGGAGAGGCTTAGAAGAGACCTTGCTGCAGAGTGAGAAATGACAAGTAGAGAAGGTATCCTCTGACAGCATTGATAGTGACAGGCTTCATCAGTAGAAAGATTAAAAACCTGCTATTATCAATGTAGCCAGACTGAAAAAAACCCCTCACTGGATATGAGCTCGGCTAGTTAGCGGTAGAGAGACTGATGGCAGGGCGGCCAAAGGCTGAGAGGCCTTCTAAGGGGTACGAGAAGAGACAGGTACTGAGGATGCTGACAGAAGCCTGTCCTAACTGCACCAACCAGAAGGCTGTCCTGATGGGGCTGAGGGGAGCGCTGCCTTCAGGACCCCAATAGGGGTCTGAGAGGAAGCCTGCCATACAGATCGCAGAAAGAGAACGCAGAGCCGGGAAAAAGGCTTGTTTGCCTATGTGTTGAGAAAGCTCTTGTACAATGAAAACAGCAGGAGATGCGCTCTCATTTGCAGGTGAGTCTTGCAGACCTCCCCTACGTGCTTCCTGATTCCGCAGATCCAGTTTCCAAGTTGTACCTTGTTATTTCCTCAATCAAACATTCCATTGTTAAGAGGGTCTCAGAGTTCTGTGTGGTCACTGCAGCTGATTATAGAATCCAGAAGACAAGTAGAGAGTAGTCTGGGAAGGCTGGCTGGTATAAGCACTGGTTAAGGGCTGAGCCCTGGTGGCGTAGTGGTTGTGCACGGGACAGTGGCCCACTGGGATGGAGGTTCATTTCCAGCAGTGGGGCTGGGCCTCCTACTCCCACCACCAGAGAGCAGTGATGCCCGCCTACCCCCCCCCCCAAAAAAAAAAAAAAAAAGAACTGGTTAAAAGCCTGGAGAGTGATGAAAGGTCTGACTTCTATCTCATAGGAATCAGCCTGGGGCTGATACTGATTCTGTTCATTCATTTCCCCTGAAGTTAGACGGTTTCTCACACTACTACTACTACTTACAGTGCTGCTCCACATTTAGGGAATTCACACACTCTAGAGGTCCCTGTGTAGTATAACTTCTCACCATACTATTCAATGTGTTTGCTGAGCAAAAAGTAGACAAGGATTTTACGAAGAACTCAGCATCAGGAGTGGGGGAAGGCTTATAAAAATCTGTGATATGCAGATGACACAACCTTGCAATCTGAAAGTGAGGAGGACACGAAGTCCTTGCTGATGATGATCAAGGGTAGCACTCTTCCAGATGGATTACTACTCAATGTCAAGACTGATCATGGCAGAAAAAGGATGGAAGTTGTCAAGGATCTTGCTTGGATCCACAATCAATGCTCATGGAAGCAGCAGTCAAGAGATCAAAAGGCAAGTTGCATTAGATAAATTTGCTACACAAGACCCCTTTAGAGTGATGAAAAGCAAGATTGTTAATTTGAAGACTAAAGTGTGCTTGACCCAAGTCATGGTATTGTCAATGGCTTCATCTGCTGTGAAAGTTGGACATGGACTAGGGGAGACAGCATATTGCTACCACATATGATTTTCATGGAACGATATGTTTAATAACAAGAGATAAAAATAACAAGTAGAAAATATATTTTATGTTACTTTTGATTATCATTATTCTGGTGTTAACATAGCAATAATGATAGAGAAATTCAGAACACCCCAAAATTCAGCACCATGCATTCCTTCTTGGTATGTCCTCTAAAAAGAACAACAAAAACAATAAAAATTATATTCCTGCCACATAGTACGGAAATGTGTTGATGAAAAATGAAATAAGGGCTGAGCCCTGGTGGCATAGTGGTTGTGCGCGGGACTGCGGCCCACTGGGACGGAGGTTCAATTCCAGCAGTGGGGCTGGGCCTCCTACTCCCACCACCGGAGAGCAGTGATGCCCAAACCTCCCCCCCCCCCAAAAAAAAGAAAGAAAAGAAAAATGAAATAAGTGTACCTCATTACCTATTAATTTTTAAATCTATCAATGACATTACAAAAAACAACCCTCAAACTCTGCCATTGAGTTGACTATAACTCAGAGCAACTAAATAAAGCAGAATAGAATTGCTCCTTTTGAGTTCCTGAGACTATGAAGTACTGCAAGAATAGACAGGCTCGTTTTTCTCCCACAGGGCAGCTCGTAGGTGTGAACTGCTGAACTTGTGGGTAACAGCACAATGGGTAGCTCAGAACATCACAGGGGCTCCTTGTCAGTCACATTACTTATATAGTATCCCAAGGAAAGATGTCATTTCAAGTAATTTATCTACACACCATCGCCTCTAAAATGGCCTAAAGAGAGATGTGAGTTAGAAAGGGAAAATCGAATTGGTCAACTACAAATCAATTAGTCAGCTGTGACTATACTTCTACACAATGCAAGTTGTTTGCATAAGAATTTCTTTTTTTCCTCACATTAAGGAAGAAGACGGTTTAGGGAGAAAATATCTGAGGATACCCAGCTCTCATTTTTTGTAATAAAAACAAAAAGTTACCTCGTTTGATAAATATTAACCTCAATTCTGCTTTAGTAAGTCTATTATTATGATAAACACTAAACTTTTAACTAGTGAAAAATAAGAGTAGGTTATCAACACATGAAACAGAATATTATTAAAGAGTGAGTAGGAAACCTTTTTTCTGTAAGCTAAGCAACTCAACAGAGGGCAGGTGTTATAGACCTGTTGTCATGTTAAATTTTGCTTATTTTTGATTTAACCATTTTATACTTGATGTAAAGTATTGATAATATACCAGTAACACATATACTCAGCACCTATATTTAATAATGTTAACACATAATGTTTATTTCAGAAAACTTTATTTTATTGTCTTTATAGATGTATCTAAGAGGGAGATGTGGCTTTATACTCCTGTAAAGAATTATAGTCTCAGAAACCCACATGGCAGTTCCACACTGGCACATCAAGTTACCATGAATTGACATTGACACAATGAGTTGCTGAATGATACATTTATCTATCCTGAATGTGATACACAGAAAAAACAAAACATTAAAAATCACACTAACAAAAGCAATAACAAAGTAAAACACAGAAAAAGCTCATTCAAAAAGAAAGTAAAAAAATTAAAAAATAGAACCACAGAATGAATCATCGGGGGATTAAATGACAAGGTGCTAAATTTTAACCTAATTGCATCTGCAGTAACCCACTTTCCAATGCACTCTGAACAACAGTGAGACCACTCACCTCCTGAGCCATGGTCAGAAGGGATTCACTTAAAATTTATTTGAGTTTAAAAAAAAAGGAAAGTAAAATTTTCTTACAGTCATAAACATTCTTTATATAAAGTCTCAGTCACATAAGTATTGTTTCTTAACTTTAATTTCCTCCTTGTGCTCAATATGTGGTGGCTAAATGACGTCAAAGTTGGTTCTGACTCCAAGCCACCATGGGCAAAACGGAACTAGACACTGCGTCATCCTGTGCCGTCCTCACAGTCTCGATGTTAGAACAGCTTGTTGTAGCCACTGGGTCAACTACCCCTTGAGAGTCTTTCTTGTTTTCACCGATCACCTGCTTTACCAAGCACAATAGCCTTTTCCAGGGATTAGTGTCTCCTGATAACAGTTCAAATAACCTAAGAAGTCTTCTCATCCTTGGTTTTACGCAGCATTCTGGCGGTAATTCTTCCAGGACAGCTTTATTTGTTTTCTTTTCCCTCCACAGTACTTTCAATACCCTTTGCCAGCACTATAATTCAAATGCATCATTGCTTCTTTGGTCTCCCTTATTAATCATCCGACTTTCACATGCATATGAGGCAATTGAAAATACCATGGTTTGGATGGGGCACACTTTACTCTTCAAAGTGACATCTTTGCTCTTTAACATTTTAAAGGGATCTTGTGCAGCAGATTTGCCCAGTGGAGTGGGTCAATTGATTTCTCGACTGTGCTTCCAAGTGTACAGACTGTTAATCAAAAGAAAATGAAATACTTGACAGCATCAATCTTTTCTGTAATCATGATGTTGTCTATTGGTCTACTTGTGAGGATTTTTGTTTCCTTTAAATAGAATTACCACAATTATTGGAAAGGTGCATGAAGGTGTATCTATTTGGTTTGAAAGTGGCCTTTCTAAATACATACATAAATAAAACAGGAATATGACCTCTATAAAATGAAGTGTTAACAATTCAACAAAACGAAAAAATGTGATACGGACATGATGGCCAGATAACAAGCACAGGAAGATCTCCCCAGCAACTTCCAGATAAGGTCCACTAAGAGGGACACCATGGTAGCAAGAAGCTCAAAAGGATAAGGCATAAAGAAAAATCAAGATAAATAGACCCAGGGCTGAGCCCCGGTGGCGTA
This sequence comes from Nesogale talazaci, assembly GCA_004026705.1. Taxonomy (NCBI): domain Eukaryota; kingdom Metazoa; phylum Chordata; class Mammalia; order Afrosoricida; family Tenrecidae; genus Nesogale; species Nesogale talazaci. Next base: position 88,196 of record PVJH01000940.1, read on the forward strand.
GTGGTTGTGCGCGGGACTGTGGCCCACTGGGATGGAGGTTCAGTTCTAGCACCAGCTCCACAGGAGCCAAAACTGGGCCTCCTACTCCCACCACCAGGGGGCAGTGATGCCCCCCAAACAAAAACAAACAAACAAACAAACAAACAAACAAAATTCAAAAAGATAAAATGACCCAAATTTCTTGAAGTGGGAGAGCAGGAATATCTGCTAATAGACTCCTCTTTACCAGCAGTAGGAGTCACTACTGTGAGCCCGACTTCTCCTCATCACAGCCAATCTTTCTCAGTTCCTGGGGCAGCTGAACAAGTCAAACCTTTTACCTCACTGGCCTCAGAGATATGGATCTGCTTTGTCAACTTGGTACCCAACTTTAACTTTTCGTTTTTCTTTCTTTTTTTCCTTCCCTACCTCCTTTTTTATTGTTTTGGGTTTTGTTCCCCTCCCCCACTATTTGTCACACTTTCCCAATATAGCACATGGGTTAACAAAAGAACACAAAGTACAGGTTTCCCATTCACAAGGCAGTTTTACTCTTTGCTTTATTATTTTTTGTATTTCTGTAGCTTATTCAATTATAACATGTTCATATTTTCGCTTTCTCAAAATAAGCGATAACAATTATACATAACACCAGAACTTTGGAACACAGCAAAAGGAGTTATCTGAGACCAATTTATATTTTCCAAATAACACATGGAAAAAAAGGGAAAATGATTCTTAACACAACACCTACAAAAAATATAACAAGGGCAACAACATAAATCCTTCAACAATAGATGAAAAGAAATCATAAAGAGCAGGAATAAAGGCATAGGCAAACAGAAAACAATCAAAAAGTCAACAGGACAAGAGGTTGGATTTTTGAAAGATTAACAAAATTGACAAACCATTGATGAATGTAACAAAGGAAAAGAAAAAGAAGGTGCAAATATCTAGAATTAAGAAATCAAAATGGTGACATAACACAAATGAAATAAAACACAGTGCTCTGAAAGATTGTACTCCAACAAGTAGTTAGATAAGGTAGCAAAAATGAACAAATACCTAGAAATGCATTATCTACCCAAACTAAGTTAAACTGATGGAGAAAACCTGAACAGACCCACTAACAAAAGAAATGGAGAAAGTAAATAAGAAATTTCCAACCAAGTAAAGTCTAGGACCAAGTGGTTTCACAGGGGAATTCTATCAAGTATTCAGTGAAGAGCTGTCACCAGTTCTACATAGACCATTCCAAAATATTGAGAGGGAGAGCAAACTCCCAAACTCATTCTAGGAAGCCAGCATTATCTTCATACCCAAACTAGCAACAGACCCACAAACATAAAACTATAGACCAATATCCCTTATGAACACAGACAACAAAATTCTAGTCCATAGAATTCAACAACACATTAAGAAACTAAATCTTCATGATATATGGGATTTATATTAGGGATACAAGAATTGTTTAACATTGGAAAAACAATTAATGCAATCCACCAGATAAGTAAGACAAAGATTAAGAACTACCAGTTCATGATCTTATCAACAGTTGCAGGAAAAGCATTGACAATATCCAACACTCATTGCTAATAAAAACTCCCAGTAAAGTAAGAATAGAAGAGAAATGTCTCAACATAATAAAGGCCACATATGAAAAACCAATGGCCAATATCACATTCAATAAGGAAAATCAGAAAATACTTATGCTGCAAACAATAACTAGGAAAAGCTGCACCTTTTCACCACTCTTATTCAATACTGTGCTGGAAATCCTAGCACCAAACATGAATAAACCAAAAGAAATTGCAAGAATACAATTGGGCAAAGGAGTGAGTACTTGTTATTTGTAGATGATATTATATAGAGAATTCCAAGGATGCCACAAAAAGACATTATTAATAAGTAACCAGTGGAGACCTACACCTCAATGGAAGAATATCCAGTGTTCATGGATAGGAAAACTTAGCATTGTGAAAATTTCAATATTACCTAAAGTAATCCATAAATCCAATGCAATTTCAATCCAATTCTCAATGTCATTCTTTTTTTTGGGGGGGGGGGCATCACTGCCCTCAGGTGGTGGGAGTAGGACGCCCAGCCTTTGCTCCGTGGAGCTGGAATCGAGCCTCCATCCCAGTGGGCCGCAGTCCTGCGCACAACCACTACGCCACTGGGGCTCAGCCCCAATGTCATTCTTTAAAGATAGGGAAAAACGAGTTTGTTTTCATTTAGAGAGGGAAGAGACCTAGAATAAGCAAAGAACTTTTCAAAAAGATGAACATAGAGGGAAGTCTTACACTATCTGACCTCAACACCTGTCACACAGCCACAGTAGTCAAAACAGCCTGCACTATTATAACAAAAAATGAGTAGACAAATGTATCAGAATAGAAAGTTCAGAAATAAAAGCATCAGCTACAATCAACCAATCTTTAAAAAAGAATCCAAAATCATTAATTGGGAAAAGGACGTTATCTTCAACAAATGGTAAAACAAAAATTAGATTTTCAGAGGTAGCAGAATGAAACAGAACCCGTATCTCACTCTATGCAAAAAAAAAAAAAAAAGGACTCACGATGGATTAGAGATCTACTTGAGACAAACATAAGGGTTTTATTGCAGGGCATGACCAGACTGCCAAATACAAAAAAGGAAGCACTATACAGTGGAAAACAAAATAGTTGACTAGGTCCTATTAAAAATAGCACACTCATGTACATCAAAAGATTTAATCCAGAGGAAAACTAGAGCTCACTAATTTTGGAAAAAATCTTTAGTAATGACATAATAGACAAGGTACTAAATACTAAAATCTATAGAATTCTGCTAGAATTCAATTAAATTCCAGTTAAACGATGGGATGTGAATACATGATTCATAAAGGATGACACTCAAATGAGTAACAAACAAAAAGAAATGCTCACAAGCACGAGTCATCAGAGAGATGCAAATCAAAACAATGTTGACATCTCATCTTTTTTGGGTTTTTTTTGGGGGGGGGGGCATCACTGCCCTCTGGTGGTGGGAGTAGGAGGCCCAGCCTTTGCTCCTGTGGAGCTGGAATTGAACCTCCATCCCAGTGGACTGCAGTCCCGTGCACAACCACTGGGCTCAGCCGACATCTCATCTTAAACCCACAATGATAGCTGAACTTAAAAACAAAACAAAAAAAAAGAACAAATGCTGGAGAAAAAGTGGAAAGTTTGCACTCGTGCATTTCTGGTGGGGTTGTAAATAAGTCCAACCATTGTGGAAAGTGATCTGGTGATGTCTAAAAATATCTAAAATTTTTATTTAGAAATAGAAATACTGTTCAACCCAGCATTACGTATGCTGGACTTAGACCCCAAAGAAGTAAGAGGCAGAACACAAATAGACATATACTCTCCCATGTTCACTGCACACAGTTCACAGTAGTAAGAAGCTGGAAACAGCCCAAAGACCCATTGGTAGAAGAAAGGAAAATGAAACTCTGGTACATACACACAATAGAATATTAGGCATCCCCCAAGAAAGAGCAATGAAATACCTCATGCCATGGAGAAACCTGGAAACCATAATATTGAGTGAAGTTAGTCAGTCACGAAAAGACAAATATTGTATGATTCCACCTGATAAACAACAAGATTAAGGGAGGTCCCTTCTCCCAGGGCATACATTCTAATTAAGTCAGTAGTGAGGTAGGAAGCCTGCCTAATGTTCATGAACATGTATTACTCCCCAGGATGTGCATCTCAAAGACCACTTCAACAGAAGGGGCCTCACATCAGCTGGGGGTCAGCTTTTCAAGATCTGGGGAGGACAACATTATTTAGTTACCACCATACAAAGCCATGCTATGGTCAACCGGAACCAACAGATACTCTCACCAGATTTATAGAAAAAACTTACTAGAAGTTTGGGTCAAGATGGGGCGAGGTGGGGAAATGTGTCTCAGAGAAGACAGCTATATCTCTGTTAGGAAAATGGGGGTAAAGGGAGGAGCAACCTCCCAACAGGAGGAAATGCTTGACAGTGCTTTTGTGGAACCCAAGGGGAGAATATACCCGGTACTAGGCTACTGACTGGACACTTTTGGCAAGTTTCTATATAGCACTTGGTGATCCAGTTCATGTACTATAGACACTGTGATTTGGACTCTGTTCTTTTGAGGTGCATGGCCTCCTGCATGGGCCACACTACAGGGACCCAATGTGGAAATGCCATTGAGTGAAACAGGGTTTTACCTGTAACTCACTGTATCCATTAGATGGAAGGCTAAAACTCCCTGGTGTGAGAAGCAGTTAGCTACTAGACTAAGGACATAGAACCAGCAGACCACTGGACTGTTTCAAATCTCAGTTCTTGAAGGTGTCCAATAATGGTGGCCCGGAACTACCATAAACTTTCTATTTTAAGGCCCTCTTTACTTCCTTATAACATGTAAAAGTCTAGTAGGCATTGTTTTGCTGCTGTGAAGGAATATTACTGGAAGATTTTTCCTTCTCATCAATCCTCCTTATTTGTATAGATAGCAGCCAGTCATTTAAGAGTCTAAATCATGCAAGTCAACAATTCTTGTATTACACTGTTTCACAGCTGGCCTATACTTGTGTGATTTTCTCTACTCAGCTGTGGTTTAAATTCTATACCACTGGCTAAACTAAGGACACCATCAATGTATAATAATTACACATTGGGTTTCTAACTACAAGTCATTAGTTCAAAACCACCAGCTAACTCCACAGAGGAAGGATAAAGCTTTTTCCTCCTAAGATTTGTACGATAAGAGTCTCAAAGTGCAGTTCTACCCTGTCCTATAAGGTTGCTATAAGTGAGCACTGACATGTTAGTCTAGGGGGAGGATAGATAAGGTGCTCTAAGATAAAATGACAATGATGTCTCTAAAGTAGACCAAAAACATATATATGACAGGGTACCCCTCTTCCCAAAGTGTACATGGTGGCGTCACCTAGGGAAGTTCTCTCTGGTCATTTAAATTTTTCATAAAGGCAGTTTCATTGAATCTTGTGTGTGTGTGTGTGTGTGTGTGATAGCCAATTTAAGTGAATAGCATGCAGCTGTGAAGTTTTGTTTCTTGCTTGGGAAAAATGACACAGAAACTGTTGTGATGTTAAACACAGCTTACAAGAACAGCGTTATGGAGAAAACTCAATAGTACTAGTGGTTTTCTCATTTCAAAAAAGATAAAATCTTCATTGATGACAATTTTCATTCTGGATGTCTGTCATCTTCCCGAAAGGGCAACAATGTAGACAAAATCCACGGGTTTATGCTTGAAAACTGATGGACCATTAAAGAGATGGGGAAATTATCTGGCCTATTGTGGAGCTCAAATGAGCAAATTTTAAAGGAAGTTTTGGGAAAGAAAAGGAGCATTGGGAAATTTGTGTCTCAGGTTCTGACTGGCCAGGTAAAAGAGTGTCAACGGGAAACATGCTGTGTTTAGAAAGAATAGTTCTGAATCGACCTATACTATTTTCCAATGTCATTACTGGTGATGAGATTTAGTGCTATTCTTACAACCCTGACTTCGAAAGCAACCATCATTCAAGTCAGAGGAAGATGCCATCATCACCTCACTGCCCCAAAATCTTATCAAATGAAATCAAAGATCAAGATAAAAAGATCTTTCTATTTAGAGATTCTGAAAAAATTGCATAAGAATGCATGATCAACGACAGCATGGAGTGGAGAACCAGTGGAGGGTCCTAAGAACACAACCCCAACCCCAACTATAGGGGTAGCCACCTCTTTACTAGAGGAATTTGCCTTGGAGGCCAGCACTGAAGCTGATGCTTGGAGAGTGAGATATGCCTGACCAGAGCACATGAGAACAAATGAAAACAGAGGAAGAGAAAATGACCTGCATCATGGCCCATCGAGCCTTCAGGATGATATTCCCACTCAGAACAGCTAATGCACAAAGAGGACTGTATGGCCAGCCCCACTATGAAATATGGCTACCCTTGCTGACTCAAGGCTTATTGTGGCCAGGATGAAGAAGCGGGGTTAAGATTATACCTTGTCGGACACAACCACACCAATGCAAAGCACTAAGAGTGGGCAACAGAGTGTAGAGTCACAGAGTGGCAAGGATATATTTTAGGGCCAGGGTATTGGCACCCCATCCGAATGAACCAGGGGTCACTCTAGGAGGTCAACTACAGACCTTGAACTATATATAGGTTTTTATATTGCTATTATTTTTATTATTCTGCTACATATTGTGTAGTACATTGAGGGAGTTTCTTGCTGTTGTTATCATTGCTTTATTTGCTTCAGTTGCTTCATTTTAGGAAACCTTTTTGTACATATTGTTATCTCTGCAGGTCTATCTAGACAAGATAGACTGGACAAAGAGTTTTGAGGCAAAAATGACAGGACTGATGGTTCCAGGGTAGGGGACATGGAAGAGGGGGAGGAGGGGGAAAGGTGTTGATGTCGATCAGCCCAGGGAAAAGGGAATAACAATTGATACAAATTCAGTGACAAGGTGGATGAGAGAAGGCCAATAGGGATTGATTAAGACTAATGTACAAGAGAGAAAATACTGAAACCCAAATGGAGGCTGAACATGATAGTGGGACAAGAGGGAAGCAAATGGAAATAGAGGAATGAACAAGGGGATAATGGGCATTTATAGAGGTTCAAATACAGGTATGTACATAGGGGCATATATTTATAAGTGATGATGGGGAAAGAGATTAACATGCATGCTTATAGAGTTAGTAGTAGGACAACAGATGGGATCTCCACTCAAGTACCTCCTTGGTTCAAGAACACTTTGTTCTATTAAATTGGCATTCCAAGATGCTCACCTTTCCGACAAAATCACTGAAAACAAAAGTGTGCATAAGCAAAGGTGGTGAAGAAAGCTGATGTTGCCCAGCTATCAAAAGATGGAGTGTCTGGGGTCTTAAAGGCTTGAAAGTAAACAAGCAGCCATCTAGCTCAGAACCAACAAAGTCCATATGGAAGAAGCACACTACCTTGTGGGATCACGAGGTGTCAAAGGGATTAGATATCAGGCTTCAAGAACTAAAAAGCATAATATTTTGTGCTCACTTTCCTGATATGATCGATGAGGACAAATGTGTGCATAAACTAATGTGGTAAAGAAAGATGATTGTGCCCAGCTACCAAAGGATATAGTGTCTGGGGTCTTAAAGGCTTGAGTAATCAAGTGGTCATTCAGCTCAGAAGCAATAAAGCTCACACGGAAGAAGCACACCAGCCTGTGTGATCATGAGGTGGTGAAGGGATCCGGTGTCAGGCATCAATGAGCTAAAATTATATTATTATTAATGAGGGGGAGTACAGATTGGGGACCCAAAGCCCATCAATAGGTGAGGTGACATCCTTTTGCAGAAGGATTACAAGGAGGAGATTAGCCAGTTAAGATACAGAGTAGGAGCAATGAAATATGCAACCCTCCTCTAGTTCCCAAATGCTGCCTCCCACCCACTATCATGACCCCAATTCTACCACATAAATCCAGCTAGACTAGGAGATGTACAGTGAAGTTGGAAACATGGGAAATTTAGGATAGATGATCCCTCAAGACTAGTAATAGGGATGGTAATACCAGGAGGGTGGAGGGATGGAGGAATGGAAATGAAGAACCAACTTCAGGGATCTACACGTAACCTCCTCTCTGGAACATGGACAACAGGGAAGCGAGTGTTGGGACACATTGGACAGTGTGCAATATGAAAAAAATAACAATTTGTAAATTATTAAGGGTTCAAGGGGGAGAGGGGGAGGAAGGGTAATATAGGAAGCTGACACTGGGGCCTAGAGGGAGGGAGGATGTTTTGAGAGTGATAATGGCAATAAGTGTGTAAATGTGGCCTGCATACAATTGATGTTTGTATGGATTGTGATGGGAGTTGTAGGAGCCCCTAATAAAATGATTCATTTTAAAAAAATGAAAAAAGCATGCATGGTCAAAAAAGGTCTGATTTTTTGCAGTTGGGGAACTGGTTTTGTCACCATTAGTGGCCATCTTAGTGCTCCAGTTTTTGGCAAAAAGCAAACAAACAAACAATCCAGGATGCCTCCTTGTCCCACACACTTGAATTCACCTGACCTTGCTCCATGAATGTTTCTGCAAATGAAGAGGGGCATGAAAGGACCACAACTCATTGTTGGAGGTGAAGAAAAAATAAAGGAGATTTTGCCAGCCATTTGTTTGAATGAGTTTGAAAAAATGTTCCCAAGAATGGAATAGTAGATGTGACGGATGTATTGTCATGGAGAGTGCTTTGAAAGTGATAGGCTTTGTAAATATATATATATGTGTATGTATATATATGTGTGTATATACACATATACATATACACAAAGCTTTAAAGGAGGGGAGGAGGGGTGTGTGTGAAATTCTGTTGTTTTCTGGAGGGAAGAGTACCCTTAGTAAACCATAGACCCATGAATGGATTTGGGGATTGCATTTCACTGAAGAACTATTAGTTCTAATGACATGACTGTTTGATGCTTGACCTCATCAAGAAATCACTGAAGATATAGGTAATATAGAAAGTAGGGTTTAGTCACCACATAGTCATCCCCAGCTATCAGAAAGAATAGCATCTAGAGTCCTAAAGCTTTGTTTTGAAGGCTTGAAGACGCCTGTGTTTTCAGTTTTCTAGGTGAGGTATCAACTAAGTCCACATGGCAGAAACATACCAACATATGTGATCAAAAGTTTGTAAATAAACTCTAGTTGCCATCCAGTCCATGCTGACCCATAATGAATAATGACTTCCTGTGGGTTTTGGAGACTTAACTGTTTACAGGACTAGAAAGCCCAGTCTTTCTCCCAAGGGGGTGGGGGGGGGGCGGGCTGGTTGTTTGAACTGATTATGCAGATCGCACACCAAAGCATAACCACTACACCACCAGGGCGTTTAAGGAGTGCAAACCATATAATCCAATCTAATGGAGGGAACTTAAATTGTGAATAGCTGGTGTGCAGAAAAATGTAGTGGAAACCCAAAATCCATTTGCAGGATCCATAAGTGGATTTAGCATCAGGTAATTCCCCTCTGATCACAGCTGAGGAATGAGAGTAGTCCAGCTAACACAGAGAGAACACAGTGAAGTCAATTATGGCAGATGTAGTTGGGTTAAAATGTTCTCTCTCCCTTTAGACCTAGTTGATCCCCATTTAGACCTATTTGAAAGCGATTTCAGTCATTTAAAAATATCGAAGGGGAAATACACATGTATTAAATCCCTAAGGGATCTTCTCTGACCATGGATCCATCACACTATAATTAAGGGCTATGATCCATTTAAATTTGTTCTAGTCCTTAAATTTTCTGTTTTCTTTTCAATTGAGGTTTTTTTTTTGGGGGGGGTGGGGGTGGTGGCGGGTGGAGGGCATCACTGCCCTGGTGGGAGTAGGAAAATTGAGGTTTTAAAAGTCAGCTTTACTTTGTTATTTTTTTTTTTTTACTTTATTATTCTTGTTAGCTTTTTCAATGCTATCAGTTTTTTAAACAGCTTTCAGTATGTGGAATCAAGGATATATAAATCTACAGAGACAGTCACTGGATTAAAAGCTCCTTGGGGATATGACAGGGGAAGTCAGGAGGAAATGGAGGCTAATGATGAGTACAAGAGTGAGGAAAATGTTCTACAACGGGTTGTGGTGATGATTGTACAACACTTCTTGATGTGATTAAACTACTGAATTGTAGGAGATATGAATTACATGACAAAATTTGAAAGGAAAAAAGAAAAATGATGATACAGTTAAATTCAAAACCTGTGGATTACTAAACCAATTAACATCAGTTGGCTAGTATTAAATCTTTTGAGGAAAGAGGAGACTATTCGGTCATTAACTGTTCTTATAAGATTCTCACATCACTATTGAAGACATCATAATTGATGCTTAATGCTATTTATTTTAATTTAAAAATTAAAGCAAGAACACTGCTGCTGAGTCCATGCTAGCTTTTAACAATACTGTGGAATAAAAGAGAATTGTCTGATAAAAGTTTTCATGGTTGTAAATGATGAAAAGAAGCTAACTGCTTATCTTTCTCCAAAGGAGAGACAGGTACATGTGCAGAGATAGGTACTGGATGACTTTTAGCCACTCAGATTTTTATTATGACTTTTATAACCAAACAATATTTTAAATCAACTATTAAAATTATGAGTTAATCTAAAACATATAGTCCAGGCTAAGCAGAATAAAAAAAAAATAGACTGTGGCTATAACAAAATTCTAAGCACAGTTGATTACTGTTATAAAAGTGGGAAATATTTACATATAGAAGTATGTGATAAATGCTTTATTAGCATAAACAGATTTTTTTTTAGGCGTCACTGTCCTCTGGTGGTGGGAGTAGGAGGCCCAGCCTTTGCTCCTGTGGAGCTGGAATTGAACCTCCATCCCCGTGGGCTGCAGTCCCATGCATAACCACTGTACCACCGGGGCTCAGCCCCAGATTTTCTTTTTAAAAATAATACTTTTACTTAAATATCTGGAAATGATGAATTAGAGAACTTGTTAGTGTATTTATGGCTATAATATCAATTAATAAATAAGAAAAATGAAAGAGAATTAGGATTGAAATTGAGTCTTACCAAAAAAACATTTTAAGTCATTTAAAGTGATTTAAAGTTTTAAAAAATACTGTCATTGGAAAAAAATACTTTCATTGGGGGCTCTTACATCTCTTATCCATTCATCCATTGTGCCAAACATATTTGTACATATTCTGTCATCATCATTTTCAAAGCATTTTCTTTCTACTGGAGCCCTTGATATTTTTATGAAATTTAAATTTTACTCTTTTTCATATTTAAATTGCTGATTTGTGGGAAGAGAGATTTGGAGTATAATACAAGAAAATTGAATAATATTTTCCCATGATCTCAACTATAAATATAAAGTTGTTTCATGGGGGAAAATAGAATCTTAAGATCCAACAACTATAGAAAGTTAAAATAATGCAAGGCCTTTAAGTCATATGCAAAGAAAAAGAAAAAAGTTACCTAAAAATATGTCACACAGTTGCTAATTAGTCCTTGGTACTAACTTTTTAAAGCATTTCAAGAGAGGGATATTGTCTACAGCCATACCAACCTCAGCACACCAATCTTGTCAAGAGAGGGATATTGGTACAATGTAGGCTAAGTCCGCATCGCAAAATCTGAATTATTCACTTGCACAAAATCAATCCTTTCGTGACTGGACACTAGTGACACACTACTGGAAGTGGTTGTCAGGAAAAATTTACAATAATATTCACTGATAATGGCAGTTACAGGTTTGCTGGACAAATATGTCTTAATACAGCACGTAGGGCATCGTAGCTCAATAATCTTGGTATGGCTGTTTTCTGCTTCTTCACACACCATGAATTTTCAGTCTTAATTCCTCAGGTTACAAGTGCGTTTGAGGTGGAGTGGAGCTTCCCCATCGTATCTCACTAGCGCAGCCTTTGAAGCATGCTGTGCCCATTGAAGAACCAGGATCCAATGTCCCAGTGTTCCCTGGCCCTTGGCCTGCATCCTCAGGATGTGCCCAGAAACAGAGGCAAATGTGGCATACTTGAACACTCCCTTGGTAAGGTCCTTAAAAGTATTTTTAGTCACTTCCCTCTCACTTTTTCTATCAACAGTCATGCACTTGTTCTCCTTCAGGTGGATCCGCTCGCCTCATCCTCTCCTGATTTCACTTTCCCATCAGTGTCCCTCCTCTCACTGTAGGATCAATGACAATGTTAATGAAATATCTCTCTGTCCAGGGAGAGGATCAATAAGTCTCTCTACAATACATTAACAAGGGGGTCTTTAAAGGAGGGCAAAGATAGATTAAAAACAAAAAACAACAGAACCCACAAGGACCCAGAATCGGGTTTGGGGGACTAAATCCTAGATCCAATTTAAGAACAATTAGTTCTTATATCATGGCTCTGCTCAATACTCACCCTCAGGAAAGGAACACAGAAGATATGGGTGCTATGAGAGAGAGAGGTGAAGAAGTTAAATGGTGCCCAGCTACCGGACATCATAGCATCTAGGGTCTTAAAGGTTTGTTTCCTAACAAACAGCCATCTAAGTGAGATGTCAACTAAGAACACATGGCAGAACCACACCATAATCAAGTGATTGAAGGATTGTCAATCATATAATCCAAACTCAAAGGAGGGAACAGTATCAGAGTCTAAATTCTGAGATTCTGGTTTGCAGAAGGATTTGGATAACAGTGGGAGCCCAAATTTTTTTTTTTTTTGAGATCTACACAGGATATAAGCCTCTACCTCTGATGATTTCCCGCTATCCATAATGGAGGATAGGAGGAACCTGGTTACCAAATAGCATGCATTGGAGAAATGACAAGACAAATCAAAATGATACACCTGACGTGAACAGTTAAAACTCTGTCAGTCCCCATTCTGATGCATGCTGGGTCTGATATGGTTTTCAACATATTCCTGTATCTTTTTGGTGTTTGTTTATTCATATTGAGGTTTATCTCAGATATGTTTTGTTGTTGGGGACCCTCCTGAGTTATTGTTTTGTGTCTTTCTGTTTTTCCGTATATGAAACCCAGATTTGATGAGCCCATAGAGGTAGCAAGTAGAATAAGGATTTCTGGGGGGGATCAGTGTGTGGGGGTGTGTGTATAAAAGGGAGTTGATTCACAGAGTTTGAGAATGGAGAGAATGACGAGATTGATTGTGGTAGTAATTGTACAGTAGTACTAGGTGTGATTGAACTAAGAAACAATATGATATCTGTATTAGTGCCCAATACAATGGTTTTGAGGGGGGAAATTCATAAAATGGAAACAGAATTCCACTATAAAGAAAGAGGACTTTCTATTTCAATGTAATGACGCAGACTTAGTCCTTAACCTCTTTATGTTCAGCTTTTTATAAGGTACTCCCTTAGGGCAAAACATAACAAAACAACATTACTTCCCAAGGACACCAGCATGTATGCTTTCTCTTAATTGTTTATCTCTATTTATTATGGCTGTGAGAAATTACTAGTATATGTAGTAAATTTTTGTTAATTGACTGGTTTTGTCCTTTTTAATCATAAGAATCCATTTAAAGTTAGAAGATAAAATTAGAGTAATGCATATTTTTATATGCTACCTAAATCTATTCAAAAGTTCATGTATGTATAATAGTGCAGTATTATTCATTTGCTCATTCAGTATTCAATTTCAGGACGAGGCTACCAATAATTTCTTATACCTTTATAAACATTTTATAATAAGTACATTTGAACACAATATTAAGTAAAATGTTCCAACAGTACTAGTTCTCCTAAATTCCTAGTGGCTTTTATTGCTTTGGTATTCAACCGTAGCTTCAAGCAGTGTGAAAAGGTAAGAGGAAGGAGGAAAAGCCCCATTTTCTATTTGCTCTTCAATGGACTAAAGAAACAAGTGCACTGAAGCAGCCCTTAGGCATAAAAAGTGTAATTGTGGGTGGGAAAACAATGAACATTTTAGCTCCAACATCTTTAGAGACCATTTGTAAGGCAGTCCCATTATCTAAACTATTTTTAAAACATTATTTTCTATTGTTAAAAAAGGGAACATGCTATTTCAGATAACTCTTTTTACATAATATTTGAATGCAAGAACTCGAGCCATTGGTTGGGGACAACATGCCAGTACTGACTTATTGTGGAAATGTTAGCAGTTAGAATAAGTTGGACACATAAATATCTAGGTCCTCATTTTAGGTATTTGCATGTACTTCACCAGATTTCAAAAAAAAAAAAACTGATTCTCCCAATTTAATGTCATGCTAAAGTGCTAATCAATGACAGACAAGGGGGAAGAACAATGGAATTCATGGATTCAGAATCTGCAAAATTGAGAATTAGTAACTGGACACTGCAACCTAGAAACAGAATTTTAAAACATAGGTTCCCAAACTGATTTTGCTGACCACCATTTTTTCAAGGAAAAACTAATTACCTAGCATCCCCTGGCAATTAAAACCTTTTATACTGTAGTTCATCCTCCAGGATAAGTAGGGGTATCTGCTGGTGCAGCCCCCACCCCCACCCCTACGGCCCCCAAACCAAGATCCTTCCAGAGTCCCTTAGGGGGTGATAGCACTCACTTTGAAAAAGTGTTTTAGAATGATTTTCACACTAGGTTCTTCTTATACACATACCTCCAGTTTTAAAAGAGAAAACATGAATTTTGACACTTTCAGTTGATAGTCCCCTTAGTTTTTGACATATAATGCAGATCATAATGTATCTTATTATTATATAAAATCTTTTTATACTAAAATTTTCTCTCCCTAAAAGTGCCTTCTATATATGTGTAACAATCAGATATAATTTGCTTCATTGAGATATGAAGAAAATTAAAATATATTCCTTTTTGTTATAAAATATACTTTTTAATAAAAGGAAAGCAAATATTGTCTTTTCCTCCTATATATGCATTAAGAAAGTCATAAATATAATTTGTTTCAGTGTTATAAAACTCATGATTCCATGAGATCCAGATGGACACATTTCTCTCATTTCCCACTAATGTTGGCTTACCTTGCACTTTGGACATTTCTGGGCATTCCTTTGCCCATGCTCAATCTCGCTGGCCCAGTGGCGCAATAATTTGTCTCCTTTTTTGTACTCCTTGCAGTTAACGCCTTCATGCCAAGGAGAATGGCACTTAAAACACCAGACAAATTGGCAAGTGGGGCACTGGATCTGTGTAAGGAGAAGTAAAATTCAGTACTGATAAATACACTGTACATTCCTTAAACTGTAAGAATGACAGTGTTGGGAGGATATCACCAACATGTTGTAATCTGCCCACAGTTACAAAATCTTCCCCTCGACAAGACCACAACTACAATGGGATATAAACGTTCTGTTAGTGAAGGACGTCAGAATTAATTTAGCAGCATTATACTGGAACTAAACACTTATTGACCTTCTAGAACTCAATTAGACCATAAAAAATAAAACAAAACAAAAAACCCCTGCTCAAAGTGAAGCAGAGTTAAACCTGCAGACTCACAATGCCCAGATCCATGTGCTCAGGCTGCCCTTTAATTCATTGTGCCCAAGCACTGCCATCACTCTTTCTACCACTACTCAGTCTCTGTTTGTAAAACGAAGAGCTCACAGCTGTTTCATTGAAGGAGAAATCCAGAAACACATAAACTGCTCTACCAACATTCCCAATGAGAGAACCGTAACAATTTTAGATACTCCTGTTTCACATCAATCTAAGTAGGGTTAATGATACAATGACTTATTAGAAATAAGTCCGTATGGTGACACTGTGGCTGGCACAAGAGACCATCACAGTTTCACTGTGTGAGCTGTATGAAAAAGAGAAAGAGTGTGTTCATTGAAAATATGTGTCTTCCACTTGCACCCTGAATGGAAGATGTTTTCACTAGCAATCACCCTTACTTTGAATGACAGTGGAGCAACGTATCTGTTCTCCAGTCAGCATCTCCAGTCTCCACTTTCAGACATATGTGCAGAGCTTGATTAAAATGAATCAATACTGTCTCATTTTTTAAATCTATTTTTTATTTTTTTAGTCTCATTTTCAAGAGCATGGATAATTGAGTAGCCTACTCTTCTACATATTACTTCACATAAATGAATTCACTGACTACATTTGAAAGAAGTTAGAATTTATTTTCATAAGCTACAAATAACATATCATAACTTACTTTTCTAGAAAATCACTTAAAAAAAGCAGTGGTTCTCATATATGGGTTAAAAGAGTGGTGATTTATAGCTGTTTGGTTTATAAACCAAAGTACTATCATTTTTCACTTACGTAAGGTAGAGACAATCATGCAAGTATAAAATAACAAAGGTACTTTTGCCTTATAACCCAACAAATAGCATTTTTTTCATAAGATTTAAATAATCTTCAGGTAAATTTATTTACTAACATTCTGTTATATTACAATAGTTGGACTGAATGCATATCTATATACATTTCTTTTATTCTCAAAATAATGCTGCAAAGTGGTATGGAAATCACAATAGATGAAGAAGCTAAGGCTCAGAAAGTTTCAATAACTTCCTCAAGATCACATAGCAAGGACAGGCCAAGGAGGGATTGAAATCTGACTTGAGAGTCAGCATTCTTTTCATGGTGCCAAAATTCTTCCACTAACTAAGTTGCATTCTTTCTTTGGCAGTTACAAATTTTAAATGTAGAAGTCAATAAAGGTCATACAGTGAAGTTATCCAGAAGGTCAAAACTCTACATTGTGGTCAGCTTAAGGTGAACTTGGAAAGCCCTCAAAAAAAAATGGGAAACTCCTTGCTTTAGAGTGAGAGAGAGTGAATCAATCACTTAAAATAACTATCTTTGTCTTTCTAATCATGAACAGTAAAATGAGTCATTTGTAAAGTAAGGAGCGTGAGTTAAAGTGGATGAGATCCAGATAATAAAAAAATATATAAAATGTTTACGCTCCAGGCCATTGAACAATGAAGAACAGATATAAATATCATATGCAGTCTTCCTTTTGATGTAATTGATGAAAGAAGGGAAAGAAATCTACCATTGTATCGCATGGACCCAAATACTGAATTCATTATTCTCAATCACTAGAGTGTGGCATTGTCACATTAAAAAAAATGTTTCATTTTTAATCAGTCTTAAAGATTATTGTTATGAAATGAATCCAAAAGTCAAACACACTGCTACTGGGCCAATTCTGACTCATGAATAGAACAATTCGAGCATGCACAAAGGTACTTTGAAACTGGGACACATGTTATGAGTGTTGGTTATTAATGGTCCAAGGATCCTTTCAGCCAAGTGCTGAAGGGTTACACCATGGATCTTTATTGAAAACAATTAGATACGATAGTTATTGAGAATCGGACAGTTCGTGTACACACCAGGGACTCTGGCTTCCCACTCTCTTAAGTCAACCACTTGACCTGGTGCAGAACCTGCCTGCCCACCTCCCCTAACAACTAGTCTTAAGAACAAAGTGTGAGAGCAGTTCCCCAGCAAACTCACAATTGAAGATGGATAATTTAAATTCATGCCTGCATGGTTCTGTCTCTCACTGAAAACATGAATGTAAGTATTACTTAGGATTAGAAAAATTAAAGGTCTAACAGCAAACTCAACAACCTTGGTACTCCCAGGTGGCCCCCTGGATTGTTGTTTGAGTGCTGGCTTTGTGATCTGAAGAGACTAGGTGACTCCAGAGAGCTGGGAGACTCCAGAGGCTGATCCCTGGAGCAGGGAACACAGACAGTGACTTTTTGTGTTAGAGGGCTCACACCTAACCGAGCTGGTGTCCCAATTGCCCCATGATGCTTTCTCCCATAACTGCTAATACTGCTTTTCTGTCCTTCTGACTTCTTGTGGAGCCTTCTGGTACATCTTACTAACTGGGGGTCCTGACCACAGCCTGATTGCTTAAAATTGGAAGGGGCCCAATTAACATGATCTGATCAGTCTGCTGAAATCCTACCCACCTGGAATGCCTCTTTCTTCAAGATGTCTTCACTGTTCCTCTCAAGCATATCTAGTAGCTTTCTTATCAAACTCATACCAAGCACATCTCCTCACTGGCACACAGACTAACCAAGGGCAAAACCCTGGTCTCCTCCATGCTGCAAATTCTAATTTGAGTCACACACAACTTGAGGCACATGGTAGGCACTCATTAAATTGTTTGGAAAATAGATGGTTTTATACACAGCAGGGTGCTATACAGCAGCTAGAATTCAATGAATTCAGAGGAAGAAAAAAGGAGGAAAAAAGGAGGAAGAAAAAAAATCCTCCACCAGCGAACATATCTAATTTATGACCAGTGGCTGAGAGGCTGAGATGGCTATCAGTACTCCTTAGATTACCAGATGATGTCTACTAAATAATTTACCCACATGACACTTTGCTAAGCATCATGATTAATGTGCAAACTCTTCTCTAGGAGGCAGGGTTGCAGGCCTTTCAAGAACCGAGTTATCAGAGTGCGCAATATGAATGAATTTGGCCCAGAACCCACAAAAGGTAAGAGAAATTTCCGTTTATACTTTGGGGTTTGGGGTCCTTTTTAATTTCCCCCCAGAAATCTGGACTATCCTGACACTGACAAGTTAAACCAACCTGATTGACCTAAGCAGATGGTATCTGTCCTAACAGTTCATGCCAGCGAGGAAATAGTATACACAAGGAAAACAAACACTCCCTAATGAAAAAGCACTCGAGATAATTATTTTCTTACTTACATTCCATGTACACACACACACATACTTCTAAATAAATGACCAAATTACTACCTTTCAAATGCAAGGTATAACAGTTATGCTTTAGGTGTAACATTGTAAATATATGAGTTCAAGTGTTACCAGTAGGATTGGTTTGATTAGAATTTCAGGTTCAGGCAGATACTCACTAATAGAGCACATCCTTAAATTCATTTTCTCATTCCACAAATATGTATTAAGCACCTTCTAACTAGCAGGTGTTAATGGTACTGATTTTAGATGCAGATAAAAGGAAGAAAATACTTGTCCTCAAAGAATTTGCAAGCTTCTGGGGGAAGACAGAAACCCAAAGAACTATAAAATTCTGTAATAACTGAGAGCATAGAAGCCTGGGCAAGTAGGTGACACAGGAGAGGTATTTCCGGGAAGGCTGGGAGAAAGGTGCTCAAAGAGAATGTGAGCTGGAAAGATGAGAATACCACTTTGGTAGAGGTAACAATTCAGCTAGGGAATCCAGTTGAGTTGCCAGTTAGAGACAAACAATGGGGAGAAAACTCACTGCCATCAAGTTCATTCTCACTGTTCATTCACTCACTGCCATCAGGAGATAGCACTGAGTAGAACTGCTCCTTTTGGTTTTCGAGATTTTAGAAATCTTCATGGGAAAAGGCCATCTCTGTCTCTCATCTTTTTACTGCAGAACAGTTGGTGGGTCATTTATTTAATTTGTTTCTTCTGGCCAAAGTCTCTCTCACTAAGCAGTCTTTCCCTGAACGGGTCTGGTAAGAAGCTGGGCGAAGGTACTCGTAAGATTCACCTGCAAGTAGCTTCGAATAAGATTCTCTGGAGTGTTCTAAGGCTGTGCATGAAATAAGCCCTCTGAGATGTGGAAGAAGGAACTTCATTCCCTGCATGAGCCAGGAGGGGAGTGCATTCTCTGGGCCCTGGGCATGCAGGGAACCTACTGGATTCAGATGATAGCTACATCAAAGGAGCAACAGCAAAACCAGGAGCCAGAGCAGGGACAGCGATGGGTTTTCCCAACCTATGGCCAACGAAGGCTCCGTGCTTTTGTTCTGGAGCCAGCCTTGCAGAGTGCGGGGCCTCCAGGCACTTAAATTGGGAAGCTGAGTTCGCAAATCCACAGACCTTGAGCTGAAGGCTTCTAGTAGAGTGGTGTACTCTCTGGGCTTTGGTTAGATACCTTGATAGACTCTAACGTGTCTTGATAAACAGCTGAACTCTGAGCATTTCTCACTGACATGACAATGTGTTTTTTCCTTAACCAACCCTTTAATTGCAAATTTTGCTTGTGAGTTCTGTGTAGCCATTGCAACGGACATGAGAGACCACAGACTAGAGAATTTTAATGAAGACAGTGCAGAACCTCCAAACAATCTTGCAGTGAAGCAGCCCAGTGTCTACACAATAGCACCACTCTCTCTAGAGTACCCGAACAAAATGCCGCTTCAGATGGCTCAATACTGTTCATGGGCTCCAAATAGCTTCCCTTGCCTGTCATGTGCCACCCAGTTGGCTCTGATCCATAGTGACCCGATGCATAGCAGGAGACACTGCCTGTCCTGCATCAGCTCAGAATTGTTCCTTAGCTAGAGCCCAGAGTTTTGTGTTAGATTTCCTATACTTCCATGTGTCTTGCAAACCACAGCACTGTCTGCAGGCACCTTAGACAAAACATGTAAAGCTACATGGTTGTCAGATTGGTGCCGGTCCCAAAGAGATCAATAGCGTAAGTAACCAGAAAATCACATATTGAGGAATTTTTTTTTCAGGAACTCATGGTGTTTTTCTTGACAAGGAGATGTGAAGGAATGCAGGGTGATAGAGAGGAGCAAGAGAGTCTTGGTGCATCATATCCTGTATGTTCAAGGGAGCAAAGCTTGATCCTTTACAAAATAAAAATTCTAGAAAGTAAGAGTAAGGAGCTCTGGTGGCAAAATAGTTAAGTATCAAAAAGTGTGTGTCGGTCAAACCTAACACAGTAGCTCCATGGGCAAAAGCCCTGGTAATATGTCCCTGCAAAAACGATACCCTAGAAAAGCCTCTCGGGTCATTTGACCAGGTCAGCGGGGGTCACTTTGAGCTGAAGCATGTTCCAGAGTCTTAACAACAGCAAAGTGAGAAAGGAGTGGAGGAAGTGTTTCCATGGCGGGGCATGTTTGACTTTTTCCCTTTAATCTTCTTCCTTGAGTTTCGCCACCTACCCGGCTCTCTCCCTGAATGACAGCGCTTCACAGGGCCCTGCTCCCTTTAACATAGCACAAATGTGGCCAAGTGACCCTTTCCCTAATTTCTCACAGCACTGCTGAAAGGAAGCTGGAAAAAAAAAAGTGAAACTTCCTACAGGCAATGACTTCAAAGGGGGACTAACACAATTACCAAGATACTGTATATACTTTACTCATGTATAAGCCAAGATTTTTCAACATATTTTAATGCAGTTTTTGAGGTAAAAGTGGGTGCCTTGACTGATATTCTGGTTGGCTTATACTTGAGTATATTTGATACTTTATACTGCGATATAGTCCTTACTCATAAACATAACCTCGTTGACTTCCATGCATATTGGTTTTTGACATATGCAACCCACTATGCATTACATAATACATTTGCTTCTGTACAGGCTGTAGTTTTAACTGGGCAGTCTAAGCTTCTAAAGCAGCATGACAGTACTTGGGAATGACGTTTTTTTCCTTTGAAGAGTCCTGCTCCTCTAATTTTAGAATCATCACGTCATATGTCTGTCTTACTCTTAACCCCTGGGGCATGAAACCACTTTAAGGATTTATAGAATCTTCCTCTTAACTTAGATAAGGTTTAGAGAATCATCTGAGTCTCTTTCTTGCTCAAAGACTCACTTCTTAATAGATGACCATAAAAAGTTCTGGGAGATTCTGCCCTGAAATGTATAGTTCAAACAATCTAGCCAGAGCAAGTGGCATCATGTTCTTGTTAACAAGACAACCCATTCTGGACACAATATTGTTGTGGGAGGGTCCTGTAATTATATAGCATGCAAAAAGAAAGGGGAGTGTTCTTCATGATCAACAGGCAAGAACAGGAGAGGGAAACAGCTGCCTTCATGTACCCATGAACGGATGGGTTCTTTCAAATCAGGGTTTTTTGAAAATGGCAGGGAGTGGTTCTAGAGGAAGCAACCTCTTGTCCAATGGAAATGTTCTGTGAGAGTCCGAATGGCTATCTGTGAGGATTCGTGGAGTGTGTAGAGACCTGCACTCGGTTCCTATACAGTTCACCAGGGTCAACATAGAATATGGGAGGTTGGGAGTACACAGCAGAGGCTGACAGGGCTAGGCCTGAGGTTTCAATCCATTCAGAGGGACTGTGAAAGAAAACCTGGTAATTGGCACTCTGCTTCCCAAAGATCAGGCACTGAACACCAGCCTGTCACCCCTGTGGCCAGCGTGAGTTGGGTTGAACAGACTGCTTCTCTTGCCGTGGTTTGTAAATCAGCCAAAATATCAGATAAATTCTAAGATTGGTCAGTTAGTGAGAAGTCAAATTAAAAATAAAGCCTGCAAAATATTATGGCTAATTTAGCAAGCTAGCAAACAAACAAACAAAAAAAAACCCAAGACATTTTAGCCAAGCAATTAATAAGATAATAGAAATATATTCTAAGTAAATTTCCATAGGTCCACATCATCTATTGAGTGTTATATTTTTTTCCTTAATGGTGACATGTAGGACATGATCTTTTTTTATGCTGGCTTCTTTAAACCAGATTAGACACATCCATCTTTATCACTCTCATAAATCTATTCCGGCAACAACCATCTAAGAAGCTAGGCTTATTTTTGATGGCATTGTGACATTGATGACACATAGAACCTGAGAAAAACCAGTGTGTGTAATATGCTAGGCTGCCCTTGCTGGGTGGTTGTACCATCAGATATGCAGTTGGTAAATACCATCGCTTTAAAGTGATGGAGCCAGGGAAAAATGGAAGTGCATACTTACTACATTTACATTGGAAAGCTTCACGCATTTTTTCACATGTGGAAACAGATCCTTAAATCTTCTCTAGCACACAGAGGCTTAAACATCTCTACGGTAAACCAATTAAGAACAATGAAGTCATCGTTTGGTTGAATCCTCAGTGCCATGTTTTAACCAGATGAGGAAGTAATATATGTATAAAACTTTTTAAAATCTTGATTCAGAGGCCTTTTACTTATCAAACCATATCAAAGGTATGTGGCATGAACTTAATTCCTTGCACTCAAATATTTGAATTTGTTTGACTGGCTTCCTTCTTTACCTTTGTGATAAGGTAAAGCACCATTTGATAAATTATGAAAGCTCTGTGGAACATTCAAGGATGAATGGACGCTCTTACTAGTTTTGCCACAAGAAAAGCAAACAGAATATTACCTTTAACATATTTCCTGTTGATATGCTTGCTCTTCAACTCTGCCCAAATCAATATGAAAATATTAGTGTGTGGCAGCTAGTTTTAATCCAATGCTCCAGTTCACATTTCCAAGCTTGGCAATTCGAACATTTCCAGACTTACTTTAATGGGTTATCTTGTCAATAAACCTTTCCCTCTCTCTCCTGTGCTTTCTTCTCCCATGTTCTCAGCATTTTCTACCTGCCTATGGTACAATGCACATTATTATTCACACGCTGACTCAGAGAATAGTTCCTTTGAAAAATATATTTTGATTTTTTTTTTGTTTTGGTATCTCTGCCTCTGGTGGTCATGCGCGCTACCTAGTGCTGCTCCTGAGAGCCACTGCTGCATTTGAACCGCCAAGCCCATGGGCCGCAGTCCCGCACTCAACCACTTATGCCACCGGGGCTCAGTCAAAAAATATATTTTGGATGCAACTTACCAGGTGTGGGGTTGGCACATATTATCAACCTAGGCATGGTCTCCTAGAGACCAATGGGAAAATGCTTTAAGCAAATATGCATCTAAATATACCATAAACTCTCAGACGGGCTAAGTCGTGTGGGGGAAAGCCAGTGGTTGTTATCAATGCGTCTGTCTCCAGGTGCAACACCAGGAGAGCTACAATCTCAACATCTTTATTTTCCCACCGCTCCCTTGTTTCCTAGAAACTCTATTGGCCTAGTTGGTTACATATTGGGCTGTTAACTACCAAGTCAGCAGTCCGAAACCCACTAACCCAGGGCGTCTCAATCTGTAGGCTGTGACCCATTTGGGGGCCTAATGACCCTTTCACAGGAGTCACCCAATTCATAACAATAGCAAAATTATAGTTAAGAAGCAGCAATGAAAATAATTTTATGGTTGGGGGTCACCGCCACATGAGAAACTGTATGAAAGGGTCGAGGGATTAGGAAGGTTGAGAACCAGTGCACTAATGCTCCAAGGGAGAAAGATGCGAGTTTATGGTCCATAAAGACTGACAATCTAGGGGCTGAGCCCCGGTGGCATAGTGGTTGTGCGCGGGACTGCGGCCCACTGGGATGAAGGTTCAATTCCAGCAGTGGGGCTGGGCCTCCTACTCCCACCATCGGAGAGCAGTAATGCCCCCCCCCCCCCAAAAAAAAAGACTTACAATCTTGGAAACCCATTCTAGTGGCTCTTCTGAGTTGACTTAGATGCAATGGGTTTAACTTGTTTCTTGTCGTAGTATTCAGATGTGGCTGAATTAATAATTTATAGGAACTATTGAGGTGAGAAATTATATTTCTAATTGTAATTGACCTTATGAAAATAGGAGAGTAACAATTCTTATCATTATGACAAAATTTTCAGACCAAAAAGACAAGGACATGAATGAGAAAGTAAGTCTAAGTTTGACCAGAAGCAAGGATGTCACAATAGAAATCTCTCTATTCAGGAATGCACTTGTTCTGTTTCATGTCGTCTGTTTGACAGCTTTCAGAACAAATGAAAAGCTATTTACTCAGCCTTTTGCCAGAGGGGAACTGTTAAGAGAGGACTTGGAAGGATAAGATGGCATCTGTGGGTTCTTGTTACTGTGTGTAAATATTTACTATTTGATCTTTTTCCATCAACTATGGAGGAAAGATTTAATGAATGGCTTTCAAAAAATCTAAACAATGTTGAGCCCCGGTGGCGTTGTTGTTGTGCGCAGGACTGCGGCCCACTGGGTTGAAGGTTCAATTCCAGCAGCAGCTCCACAGGAGCAAACACTGGGCCTCCTACTCCCACCACCAGAGGGCAGTGATGCCCCCCCCAAATCTAAACAAATCAATAACACAAATAAGATATGTTATAGTTCAGATTTAAGGTAAAAAACACCCAACAGTATTTTCTGCTATAAAATATTTATGAGAGTTTCAAGCCAGTTTAACATATAATATTAAATACTTCTGAATTGAGAGCAAAAGTCATAACAAATGCTCAAAAGAAGCATCTTGAATCAAGATATTCTTACTGAATGGTTATAAATGAGTCATATTGAAACAGCACTACAAGAATTTTATCAAGATGCAAAATCCAGGTTCAGCAATAAACAACCATATAAAACCATGCCAAATTGTTCTGACCCCTTTGACCTTAGAAGCTACCATTCTTTTCCTCTTTCTCTTGCCTTTTTTTCAAAACCATCTTCTTGGGAGCTAATACAGGTATCATATGATTCCACAGTTCAATCACAGCAAACTGATTGTACAATTCTACCACATCAGTTTCAAAAGTTTTTTTTCCTTCTTGAACTCTTTGACATCAGCTCCTCTTTACTCCACCCTACCCCCCACCATCACCACTCTGCCCCCCAGAAACCCTTACTCTACTTTCTGTCTCTATAGGTCTATCAATCCTCATTTAATTTGTTATATTCAAGTACTTGACGTCTCTACTTTAAAGTTAAGATAAACTATACCAATTTGAAGTGGATTCTGTGGTAGGGGAATCTGAATTAAAACAAACAAACAAACCAAAAAGTAAAGAAAAAGGAAAAATCTCACAAGACTAATGAAAACCCACTCTCAGTTTAGAGTGCAGTATCTGACAGCACAGACATCACAGCCGGTTGCGGGAGTACCCAGAGTGATGCTCTCCTTGGACAGACAAGTATGGAGAAACCAATTGGCTAATTAGTAGGAATGTATGAAAATGCTGAAAATAGCTATATAAATATACATTAGACAAAGTAAAAATTAATACTTTCGAAATTGTTTGAACCATGCCTGTAATAGTGCACCACATAGAATATGGGAACCATTTCTTATAGATCTTTTCCACAAAAGGAGTAACAATGACCATCACCTCCAAATGCTTCCTTTTGGCTGAAAGTGGGCCCACAGTGCCCCTTTATGTTGACATTTCCATCCCTCACCACGAGTTTCAACTGCGTTGGCATCAACTGTGTTATTTTGCTTTGCATTCTTCCTCTCCTAAGCGCACATTTCCTTCTTGACTCTTTCTCATCCAAAAGTGAGGAATTGAGTTTACTGAGTTTGAAATCTGAGTCTCTTGGTCTCCAATTTCTCTACAGACTTACAATTGATATGATATTTTTGTGGGAGTTTGACCAGTAAGAAATGCTGTCATAGAAGATGTTTATTTTAGTCAAACTTATACACTGTGTGCCCTGTGATACATGATGCATATAATTTTGGTGTTGTTGGATGAATTGAGAAGTATAATATTTCATCATTGCTTTAAGTGTACCTTTAAAATTCTCCTTCTACCATACCATAAAAACAATATTTAAACTACTTACTATTTCTGCTTCTAGCCATTTTCAAGGCTGCAAGTTCTAAAACAGTGTACATAAGGAAGTGGACAGCACAAAGGTTACATCATGCTGCTGACTAGCTGGAAGTCAGTAGATTCAACTGCCATTTACTACATCCAAGAATGAGACAGCAATTTGCTTCTGTAAAAATTAAAGCAAAAACCCCAAACGTATTACCATCGAGTCGGTTTATATGCACAGGGTTTGTGAGGCCATCACTTTTATGGAAGCAAATGACTTCCGCTTTCACAGACAGAGCTTCCGCTGGGTTTTGAACCCACTGACCTTGCAGTGGGCAGTCTTCCGTTTTCCCCAATAGTGCCCTCGTGGCTACAACCTTGAAAGGCACACAGGGCTGTTCTTTTTCTGTGCATCTACTTGCTATGAACCCATTCCCTAGCAATGGATTTGATTTGGGATCTTTGTTGTTGCTATTCAAATGCAGCATAATAAATATAGAAAGATATATGTCATTTGGGAGCCTTAGTGGTGTAGAGGACTACACATTAGGCTGTGAACCATGAAATTCTAAGCTACCCATAGCTCTTTGGGAAAACAGTAACCCACAGGGGCCATTCTTTACTGTCCTACAAGGACACTATTAGTTGAAGGGTGAGTGAGTGAGTGAGTGAGCGAGTGAGTGATGGACACATCATGCAGGTGGCCAGATGGCCTAGTGGGTTATGTGTTGGATTGCTAACAGCAAGCTCAGTAGTTTGAAGCCACCAGCCACTATGTGGAGAAAGAGAATGCATTCTACTCCTGTGAAGATCTCTAGTATTGGAAACCTGCGGGGACAATTCTCCTGACATCTAGGGTATCTATGAGGCAAAATGAGCTCAATTGCAGTAAGTTTGAGATTTTTTTTAATGCACCACTTTATATAAGTTTGAACAATATTTGACCATATCACTATCCATCTATCTTTATCCATCATCCCAAAAGGCTATAATGGAGATGGATAACAAGGGGCAGTGGATGTTTGCTAAGTTCTAAGAGCCAGTCTGTCTCTTACTAGCTCCCCAGGTCCCTCGGTCATCCCAGGCCTAGAGTAGCAGGGGCAGTGAGTCTGGGCACCCACCCATGGCTGCCTGTCCCACTGGGATTACTTCAGATAGTCACTGTGTAGATGCCACATCCAAAGTGGCTTCAGGGTCTGTCCCACTCTGTCTGATAGCCTGCTTGTGAGGTTTGGGCCCAAAGCTACACTCCTCTCACAAGAGAGGCATCCTAGTACCCTGGACCCTGGAAGAGGCAGGAAAGACAGTCCAGGAGGAGGAGAAGGCAAAAGACGGGAGGGCAGGGCTGGGTGGCTAGGAAGGCGGCCATGCAGGGAGGAAGGGAGAGAAATGAGCTGGTGGTGAGCGGAGCGGCAGGAGCTTGGCACCAGTGTGATAGACCAGGTGTGGCCATGCAGGACCAGGCGTAGCACAGCCTAAGTTTTTGTGCGGTCCCCTTAGCGGGCTAACCTGTGTGTCTGTCACCTGCATATAA
This sequence comes from Nesogale talazaci, assembly GCA_004026705.1. Taxonomy (NCBI): domain Eukaryota; kingdom Metazoa; phylum Chordata; class Mammalia; order Afrosoricida; family Tenrecidae; genus Nesogale; species Nesogale talazaci. The sequence continues at coordinate 115,612 of PVJH01000940.1, forward strand.
TAGGATGGCCACATAATATCCAGGACACACAATATCCTGTTTCACAGAACATACTGTGAACATTCAGGGACAAATATCTATTCGTATAGTCAAGTCAATTCTGACTCATGGCAATCGCGTATGTGCCAAGTGGAATGACTCCATAGGGGCTCAAGGTTGTGACTTCTCAAAGTCAGTGACAAGGCTGGTCTCTTAAGGAACCTCGGTGGGTGGGTTTAAACCTCCAAACTTCCAGCGAGTGGATGAGGCTTCATATTTACATCAAATAAATGAATATACAACCTTTTACATCAATCAGGGACATATACACTCATAGAAAGATATGTTCATGTATGCGTTTATTTATAATAATTTCCTAATTCAAAATAAAGCATTGGGGGAAATTATGAACTCTAAGCTGTATAGTAAACACTTTTCTGTAAGAACAACAGCAAGTTCTTCTAAAACGACTTAACTTCCTGCTAGTATCATTGACATATACATTGTGAGAAAAGAGCTTAAAACAATCTAAGCATACATAAGAGTCAAAAGTGTATTAGCTCCATTTTCAGAGTCACCAGGGGACACTTTGGCAACCTCTGTCAATGCTACCAGAATGATCTTTTTCTAATGCCTACAGACCTGAATGTGAATTTCTGAGCATTGCATCAATGATTCAACAGGACCTACTCTATCTACCTAAAGAGCTTTCTCTATTCTCTGCACAACCCGGTTGACAGCATGCCATGGCACCTGTCTGCCTCTGGGCCTGGATACTTACCTGCCTCTTGCTGTGAAAACCTCTTCACTGTCTCTCTGGAGAACTGGATCTTCTCTACCAGTCTTTAAATCATACCCTGTCCCCAACCCGCCTTGAGCACTCTGTATGTATTGCTATTTTCATGAATAATATTGAACTCCATTTTAGAAGATGTTTCTCACTTTAGTTAGAGCTTTTCTCTGCACCCCCCAACTCCCAACCCCAACCCAGTACCATTGAATTAACTATGATTCCTAATGACCCTATTGTGTTTCTGAGCTGACAAGGTTTAGAGGAACAGAGAGTTCTACCTTTCTCCTATGGAGGCACTTGGTGGATTTGAATTGCCAAACCTGTGATTAGCAGCTGAACACTTTATGCACCATGCGGCCAGCTCTCCTTCCCAACTTAGCACGCTGCCTAGCATTTACTAGCATTCATATTTGCTGAATAGAGGAGTTAATCACATTTTGAAATGTTTCACTAGTTCAAACAGGGGCAGAGGTGACATATTCAGATATCTAAAAAGAGTTAAGCTTACACTCATAGAAAGAGAAACCCACACAGATGATACAACCTGGGGACTTATCTAGTGTTTCTCAAGAACAATGATGGACGTCCGATTTTCAATTGAGCTATTAAATGAATATTCAGCATGGTTAAAGTCAATGAGAAAAGTTTAAGTCCTTCATAAAACTATGTTCTAGTTGGTCACCCAAACCATACTTACGCAAAATCACAGCCAATAGAGACTCACCTCGGGCTCTGGGAAGGGGAAGAAGCCCATTTAATGCCCACCACAAGATGGCCTACTTTGGCTGCTCCCATCCTGGCCACTTAACTTACAACTCTGGTGAACATGCTTACTTTGTATTTGCTTTCGGATCTGGAAGGGGTGGGAATATGTCCTTTTCTCTTGAAGGTTGTAAAGTGCTTGCATTGAGGACATGGCTTGGTGCTGGAATCAATACGGCCAAGTTCCAAGAAGTACTTGTATTTGATGGAGTCTTCGTGCGTTAAGTTATAGACAACAGTTGTTTCTTCCAGGAATTCAAAACACTCGGTGATGGGGCATTTGATGTCTACCTGGCCAAGTTGGACCTGCAGGAAAGAGCAGATGGAAGAGTGAGAGGAAGGGAAGAAAAAAGGCCACTGCTTGTATGACTTTTATTTAAGTTTTACAGTTGTTATTGCTTATTTCATGATTACAGTAAAGGATCATTTGCCACCTCTGAGTCTTACAATAAACAAAAAGTAATGACTCTGATATCAGAATAATTTATCACTATACTTTCAAAATGATTGATAGAACAGTGAGGTCTTTTCTGAGCATGATATGTGTGTACTGAAGTGAATCTAAGTCACGAGCTCACCAGAGAAAGAAATGACCATTTTATGTTTCTAGACACTGCAAAATGAGACACTATTTGGAGTCTACCAACTACAGGAACAGTTACTTTTCAATCTTACAGCACTTTACAAAACAGTCCCTCAATACTCCATCTGGGGTACATTTTATTTTACCTCTTTAAATACACACAGGTGTGTGTGTGTCTGTGTGTGTGTGTGCGCGTGTGTGTAGTGAGTCACTCTGAGCTGTTAAGCAGAAGGTCAGCAGGTTGAAACCACCAGCTGCTGGTCATGAGGGGTGGGGTGGGGAAGATGAGACTCTCTGTTCTCTTAAAGAGTTACAGAAGAGCTCAGGGAAAACTAGCATGAGCCCTGTGTCATGGGCCACAGAACGACAGGAGGAGAAAGGCTTGTCCTTTTCCTGTGGACAATGGCAGACATGTTTGATCCAGCGTCTTGAAGGCGGGGCTGTGGGCAAGGGATACACACTGACCGCACAGAAGGGTGGGAGATAGTGAGGGACCATGTAGCTCTGTCTTCTGGCCAGCAAGCACCAGAAGTACCCAGGAGGCCAGGCTATACTGGTGGCATGCGTCATCACAGGATCAGCTTCGACAGATAGTGACTTTGGAACAGTCGGTATGTGGCATTACCACTTGAAGAGGAACCAGAACTTCTGCCCAACTGTCAACCATGATAAACCGCGGACCTTGGTCAGTGAGCAGACCAGGATAAAGGCAGACGAAACCAAGACTGGAGCTGCTCCCATCATTGATGCTGTGCGGTCGGCCTACTACAAAGTTCTGGGGAAGGGTAAACTTCCATAGCAGCCAAATTCTTCAACAGAAGAGCTAAAGAAAAGATTAAGGGTGTTGGCGGTGTGTGTGTGTGTGGGGGGGGCTGTGGGCTGTGTTCTGGCGGCTTGAAGTTACATAGAGGTTTAATTAAACGTTAAAAATGGCTTTTCCCTTATAGTCTGACTGTAGGCTCTTTGACACCTCTGTGTCCTCCCATAGAGAGTTTAAACTCATTGCCATTGAGTCAATGCTCCCACAGAGGACAGGGTAAAACTGCCCCCGTGGGTTTCAGAGACTACAACTCTACAGTAGAATACCCATTGTTGTCTCATGGAAGCTGGCTTTAAACTGCTGGTGCTACCGATCACAGCCCAGTTTGTAACCACTGTGCCACCAAAACACCTTCCTGAGAGTCAGTCTCTGAAACCCACAGGGCCAGTGCTGCCCTGCTGCTGGCTGTGAAGTCTTTCCCCGTGGTGCCCTTTCCCATGCAGCTCATACTCAAATCTCTACCACCAGGACATTCCGCCCCCCCCCCCCCCCCCCAGGCTAAGAGCAGTGGGGAGCAAGCTGTGTTTCCAACAAGAGTTCTCAAACTCCAGTACTTTCTAGGCTTGCACCATTTCCCAAAATCATACAAAGTGGACATTATACCTATTGAAAATATAGTCGGGTTGAAATGCCAAAAGAGAGAGAGAGAGAGAGTTACAGTCTCAGGAAGCCCCAGCACAGCGGGGGAGGGGAGGGTGGAGGGGGAGGGGAGGGTGGAGAGGGAGGGGGCGGGCGGGGGCAGTTATACTCTGCCTGCTAGGTTGTGGTGAGTCAGCATTGACTTAATGGCAGTGAGGAAGGTCCCAGGAGAGAAAGAGAGGCAGAGAAACCACAGTTGGCAAACAATCACAGCTCCTTTCTTCTCCCTGCATGAGTCTAACATTTAATTGGAAAAGAGCCCTGTACAGACTGAGGTATGAAGGGGGGTGGGGGTGGTCCTTGGGGGGTGGGAAGAGAGACATCGTCATGAAGGGCAGCAAAAAGAGTAAACTGAACTCACACTACGTTTTCTATTAACTTAGGTCTTTATCAGACACACACTTTATATTAACTTAGGTCTTTATCTAAAGACACAAAGTTTTGAAAATGTAAAAAAGCTACAGGCTGGTGTTTAACACCAAATACATGTTCTGATAATCAACTGTAAAAATCTTCCCTCTTTTTTTGGGGGGGAGGCATCACTGCCCCCTGGTGATGGGAGTAGGAGGTCCAGTCTTGCTCCTAGAGAGCGCTGCTGGATTTGAACCTCCAACTCAGTGGACCGCAGTCCTGCGCACAACCATCCTGCCACCGGGGCTCAGTTCGCGAATCTTCCCTCTTAACATCTACTTGTTCAAAGTAAAAATGACTATAGCTCTTGACGTTGCTATTTGGCAAAATGTGATACAGAATTTTTTCAAACCTTTGCCTATTTGTTTTCTACTTTTGACAAGTTAACTTGCTGATTTTATTATTTTGATGAATCTGCTCACAGACTTCACTGCTTTTTCGTGTTTTGATAAGGCTACAACTCAAATTATATTCCTATATCATGTTAGTTCTAGCCTAAGACAGACTTACCAGTTTTTTAAAGAATTTAGTCTCAAAATGATGCGTAACATAATAAGGAAGTAGATGTTCAAAACTTAAAACATTTAAAAATTAATATGCGTTTGATCTTTCAACGTTCTGACTATAGTTATCTAGCTTGGCTCTAAGCCAGGTGATACATTAATCAGCAAAGTGTCCATAGCATGGCGATCACGAGACAGTGCTGTCAGCACGCTCGACAGAAGAGACGGGGCAGGCTCAGCAATCCCAGACTTAAGAAGTTGTTTGAAGTGAGCGTTCAAGGGAGAGCCTAGGTTTTTAGGACTTTGTCCAACAAGACAGAAAAGATTTTAAGCACACAGACCTGGCAACATGGGCAAAGGCTTAAAAGTATGAGTGCCCTAGAACAAAGTTACCCACATTTTTCTTAAATAGATTGATTAATTGGCTTATGCCCACCCCTCAGGTACATATTCTTTAATGGAAAGATCCCAGGTTTAAAAATACCAGGAGGAGTCTGACTGTTCTAGTGTCAGAACATGGTCTGTAATAAGAGTGCTGAGACCACAGCCTGAGAACACACCACACAGTCATTTTAGGAGTCTGGCCTGCCCACCCCCAAGAAAATAGGAAATGACCCCTTTGAAAGTACATAACTGACAATTTACGTTCATGTTCATCCCATATAAAAGTGACTCTTGTTTATTGTGCAGCAACACCAGAGATTGAATTTATGACTCCCAGCTCTTGGAATCCAGCCTGCTCCCCGAGGAGCTTATTTATTCTATCTAGATAAATGATAATAAGAGGCAGCGGTCTCACAACCACCAGGGAAGAGTTTGGATTTAGGAAGAATGACATGCAGTTTAGAGTCTAGAACAATCCAAGGCAACACAAGAGGATGTGTGTGTGTGTGTGTGTGTGTGTGTGTGTGGTGAGGGAAGATATTTTATTGCTCCCTCAATAGTGGGAGTTCATCACACCACCACCTGGGGATACTACCTAATGTCCATCCAAATACCTTCTTCAAGCCAGGAGTTCTCAAGTCGGCCTGCGTTCTGATTCCTTCATCTTCCTCGTTTACATGCTCTCGGCATTGACTATTCCATTGATTCTCTCTAAAAGTTCACGTACACCTCCCCCCAACATTCTGAGCCAAAGGCCTCGTATTTTACTGAAACACACATACACACATGCAACAAAACACTGAAACAACAAGAGTCATATTACCTTATGCCTGTCTATACCTACCATCTCTTCTTTTTACAATATAGGACCTAATTCTACTTCCAGGACCACTATAAAGTAATCTCTAAAAATGTTCCTTGAAAATTCGAATTTACCGGCCCATCCCAAATTTTTTAACATTTCACTCTTTGGTGGTAGACCAGTAATTGGCAGTTTGGAACAATTACTCTTACAGTCATTTGGGTTACTCATATTCTTTAGACCAATATTCCCCTTTTCATAATATAGAACACCACCTCTGTGTGTAAATTTTTCTTTTTTTAGAATAATTTCTTCATAAGATCATTAGCAACATGAAACATGACTAAGCAAAGTATATTTATTCAACAAAGATATATTATTTCTATATATATATATATATATATATATATATGTATAGTTTGTTTTGTTTTTTGTTTTTTGGGCATCGCTGCCCTCTGGTAGTGGGAGTAGGAGGCCCAGCCTTTGCTCCTGTGGAGCTACTGCTGGAATTGAACCTCCATCCCAGTAGGCCGCAGTCCCGTGCACAACCACTACGACACCGGGGCTTAGCCCACAAAATATATTTTTAAAAAGATCTTAATATCACAAAAGTTAAGACTATTTTGTCCTAATTAATTTAGCATTTTAACATTAGTTTAGCAACCCACAAAGATTTTACTATCTGGGTGACCCAAAAGATAGGTAGTATGCCCTACCAATCAATGATCGTGTCTTAAATGAACGTGCTTTTTATGGTCCAGAGATGGGCTTTGGAGAGAGAAAAAGGAGAAAGGTCAGGCCTCTGTTGAGGAAAATGGATCATCTATAAAGAAACAAATAAATAAGCATGGCAGGACAGAACCAGTGAAGTGAAGAAACTACATCTATAACAGGGGAGAATGTGAGGCGAAAGCTAAAAAGAGCTGGTCATGAAGAGAACTTGGGGAGGCTGCAGGCAGAAGGGAAAGAACCAAGGACAATGGACCCGGGGCAGAAAGTGCTGACTATGGCCCAGTTCAAAGCACAGGAGTGAGTGACTGAAACATAGACCAAGTGAAGGAAACGAAGGTGGAAACCAGCGGGAGTCTGTTAACCCTGGGTTGCACAGGCCAGGACAGTGGCTTTGGATTATATTTTAATTTCAGTCAGAATCACCGACTGGGTTTAGGCCCTCGTTTGCATTACCAAAGGTACCACTCAGGGTGAATGGACTGTAAAAGAACACAGAGAAGGTGAGCACAGGAGCACTTTGGAGTTGCAGTTGCTCTTCCTGTTCAGAGGCAGGAGCAGCAGCAATAGAGGACAGAGAATGGACTAGCAAAAGGTGATGTGATGCATGATCCATTTGGGAAGTCGTACCCAAGAGGCTGGAGATGACCAGCTAGAAGGGTAGGTTAAAGGCAACTCTGCTTTTTAAACTAAATGATGTGATGATTGGAAGATGTTCTTAACTCAGAGGTTTCTAATGCAATATAGTGGATGTGGATATTTTGTAATGGCTGGAATTATTTTCTACAGTTTTTATAGAAACTAGAATAGAATATATATTATCCATATATATAAATGAATAGTCTCTATTTCCTCTTTTTAAAAGTCTTTTTGAAAGACCCATGGTGCCATATAATATTTCCCCCCAAATTATTTAGTATCAAATTAATGTTTTTAATTAATTTATTTGGGGCTCATACATCGCTTATCAAAATACATACATGCATATACTGTGCCAAGCACTTTTGCGTGCCTGCTGTCGTCATCATTCCCCAATATCTGCTTTTCCACTTGAGCCCTTGACATCAGCCTTTCATCCTTTCTATTTGTTGCCCACTCCCCATTCCCTCATCAACCCTCAATAATTATAAATTATTATTTATACGTTTGTTATATCCTACACCACCCGACGTCTCCCCTCTCCCTCTGCTCCGATGCCCATCCTCCAGATAGAAGGTTATGTATGGATCCTTGTTATTGCCTCCCTCTGCAGGGTGGGGACCCAGGGCTCTCAAATTAGCATTTTAAAAATTTTATCTAACTTCTGTCTATAACATCATATGTACTTAGCCCTAAAACAAATGTATCTACATTTAAAACAATGGTATTTCACATTCCTGTGTGTTCAATCCTGTGCTATCATTTGTATTCCCAAGAAAGAAATACACTTACTGACTCTTCTGAACCCAAAAAACATGTCCATTCTTATAAAATGAAATTACTTAACTTTAAAACAATCTCCAAGGGAGTCAGTAAGAGCCATTATTATCCACTTAATGCTCAAACTACATGGCTAATTTCCCACCTGGGAGAAGTGAATGCAAAAGTAATTTAGTGACTCAGGGAAGGGGGAGCTCGAGAGAAGTGGCAGTTTAGTTAATTAAATCCTTAAAAGAGAAAGTATAAACCTCAGGTCTCAAAACTCAGTGGTGTCAACAGTATGTTGTTGTTTTTTTTACTTTGATCTTGCCTTTAAGTGTTGATGCTCAGCCTTTACCTATAAATGTCAAATGCTTAAAGTTTAAGTACTGTAAAGGGTGCCTTGGCAGTTTGACTTACTAGATTCCAGGAGATTTCAAATTTCCTTCTCTTGGCAGAGCTGAGAATAATACAACAAAAGCAATACCTATAACCATAAACCTCACACAGTACATTCCACGTGCCCGCCATTGTTTTTTACATTTCCCTTATATTAACCACTGATGAAGTAGCAGAATAGCAGGTGCATTTTCAGGCTCACATGACTCATCAGTCACTATAGGAAAGTGGTTGCTCAGCTGACACAAACGCTTTCCTGTTTACTCAGAAAAAAATCGACAGTACTATATGCCTTGGGTATTTCAAAAAGAGCTTGAGACACAGTAAGCCCCAAACTTTAGAGAGTCTAGCAACCCCAAGAAATATAAATACATGTATTCACACTCATCGACTATCTTGTTATCTAATATTTCATGTATACGACATAGGTTAAAATGATCTACTCTCCATTTCACACATTAGTGGCTGAGAAATGCCTGGTAATAACAAATGCTGAGTTTCTGGGTCAGAGTGCTGCTGCATTGAACGCTTAAGGTGACATATTCACTGGGCTGGACTAGGACGCTAAATGGACTGGTAGTTGTGCAATGATGTCATTGGGCTGTTGTTTTAGGAGGTAGTCTCCAAGTTTACGTAACCCAGGATTCAACATCACTACCTAGTCCTTTCAAGTTCATCCTATTGATAAGTGAGGAGTGAATATAAGAAGAAAACCGTGCCCAGGAACACCATGTAAAAGTGATACATTCCACACACCAGGAGAATACCTGAGAATCAGCCAGAGGAAAAAGCCTATTCCCTTCCAAATAGCACTAGTAAAACATGTATATGACATCTCAACATAGAAAGTAACTGATGATAAAGTGCTACTTTCAGAATGCTGAAAATATTCATACAGTTTCAACAAGGATCATATACTTAGTAAAGTTCCCTGACACTTTCAGAAGAAGAAGTAAAACTAACTCACCACCAACAAACAATTTAGACAGAAGAAGGTAATCCTAGATAGCAGTTTAATGATGTCAGCAGGAAGAAAATAGTGAAATGAGCATAAGAGTAAATATGAATAAATATTAATGATGCCTAATAATAATTTATAGTATTTATCAATAAAGTACACAATTACACAAAAAGTTAGGCAGGGTCTTTCAATTGTCATCAAACAGATTCAGTATTTATTTATATTGTTGGTATTATCTGGTGTCAAGTTCGCTTTAAAAAAACAAGATATCAAAAAAAATTTTTTAAAGCAAGAAATCATACTACAATCTCTAGAGTAACAAAATATAGTTAGTGCAATGAGGCAGGAAACATAAATGAGGGGTACCCCTTCCCCCCAAAAAAACCTTGGAAGTGGGCTTGGCAGAGTGGAACTTTCACAGTGCACCTTTTTCCCCCATTAGGTGAGCATGGAGCCAGTTGCTGTGAGTTAGTGCACCCAGTGGCAACACCTCGGAAGGCTCCCTCTGGTCACAGTGAATTTTTTTCATAAATGTAGTTTTGCTCAAACCTCATTTTGTGTGTGTGATGGCTGGCGCACAGAACAATGCGCAGTTGTGGAATTTTGTTTCCTGCTTGGGAAAAATGCTGTAGAAACTACTGTGGTGTTGAACACAGCTTACAATACTGATAAAACCCATTTAAGTAGATATCCCATGGAAACAAAGTCGATTTTTAAGACAAAAATGTATTTTAAGGGTATAGGTGTGAAATTTCATGACAATGGATTGAATTTGTAGGAAGACAGATCAATTGATTCTAAATTGTCATGTGTTGGACAAAGATAGGATTTTCCCACAATTACATCTACTTCAAAATATTAAACAAATATTAGTAACACTTGCCAGCTCAGAAACCTAGAGATATTCTCCCTAAAGGCTCTAGCTATCTGAGGCCCTTGTCTTTCCCACAAAAGATAGGCTAACTCCTTGCCCTTAGGACAATGGGTCACTTTCCTTGAAGCCTGCTACCATCTTCTGGTCCCCAGTAGGCAGAATTCACACACTACTGTAAATGATCAGAGAACTAGTCAAATCTGTTTAGCTACATCTATGGGTCTGGGGTCTGCTCTTGTCACATGGGACCCCAATAATCTCACTCTGCTATCACTTGTGCACCCCCAGATCATCCTCATTACTGTAGAGCCTATAGGATAGCCTCTTCCTATGAGCCTCTTCCTGTGTCTTTACCTGTAATTAGGGGTCTTTATGTCCCCAAAAGGTATATAAGGCTTGGTCAGAAGGAACTTTCTCACCCTTGGTGTGCCCCGCCTTCTCTAGACTGTTTTCTCCTCTCCCTCGTCTCCTCTCCCTCTTCCCTTTACCCATGTCCTCTCCTCCCCCTCTTATTCTCTCTCCATATTGACCACCAACAGGGGATGAGGTGAGCATGCTACCATGCAATGTGCCTGACTCCACTATTTTTCTTTTTCGTGCTCTCTATGACTTTATTATAATAATGAATTATTGCCATGCAGTTGCACCTACCAAACCCTTGATGTTAATGTCAGAGGCTGACTTCCTCTGACAGTCACGTGCTAAGCAACATGACTCTAAAATATAGAAAGCAAAAATTGGCAGACTAATAGGGGAAAAGAAAGCCACACAAATCAACATGATAGGAAGTTTTTACATAGAAAACAAGAAAACTGTAAGTATATAGAAATATAGAGTACAAAAATGTTGACTGAATTGATACATATGGAACATGCAAGTCCATATTTCTTTTAAGTGCCTATGGATATGTGGCAACTACCTAATCTGTCAACTTGGCTTGAAGGCCTCCTTATCCATGAGGCCGGAGACAATATTGCCTCTGTGGGGGCATGTCCTTCTCCTGAGAGTTCTGGGAACTCCTATCTTCCTGCCTGGAAGAAGGACATACACTCCCAGAAGGACATCCCTGTTGACAATCCACATGGAGCTACACTGATGGAGGTAGAGCACTCGAGGTAGAGAAGACACATGGAGACCTGGCAAGTGCTGAGATGCTTCCACAGCTACTGGATGCACCAGATCTTCTACCCATTGCCTACGATCTTCCTTTATTCAGTATCATTGCATGTGCTGCGTGAGTCAACATGAAATTTATAGACTAGTGTCGAACATAAAAGCTGGCCTGGGCTGGGATGTTGTCTTAATGTATAATTAATATAAAATTCTCTCTTACACATATGAGTCTCCTTAGAGTTGTTTCTCTAGTCTACCCAGACTAACGTAGGATGCTAAAAAACAAAACAAAACAACACAACACTTCTTGTCATTTAGTCTGTTCCTATTCATAGGCAGAGTCCATGTTGGACTGCTGACCTCCACGTCAGCTACTGGAAACCACAAGGCACTCCACAGGGCGAAGAAGCAACTTTTTTTTGGGGGGGGGGGGCAGCACTGCCCTCTGGTGGTGGGAGTAGGAGGCCCAGCCTTTGCTCCTGTGGAGCCACTGCTTGAATGAACCTCCATCCCTTTGGGCCGCAGTCCCGCGCACAACCACTACGCCACCGGGGCTCAGCCCAGAAGCGACTTTTTACTCTGGTAAAGATCTACTGTCTGAGAAACCCATAGGGGTAGATCCACAGGGTCCTATAGGACTTCAATTAGCTTAAGGATCACGTACGAACATTGAACATGTGTTTGGTTGAAAAGCAAGTCTCAAAAATTAAAAACTCTTAGTATGAGACAGAATTTTTTAAAGGACAAAATGGATTTGATTTAAATTAAAATAGTGGAATTCAGGTATACACCAAAAACAAGACGTTAACAAAGGTAACACTTTTTAAAACTTGAAATTATACAGCATGTATGTCAATTATCCAGAAAATCATTATTTTGAGCTAAATGATAACCTATCACATTTGTAGTGAGAGCTACAGTTATTTTAGGAGAAAATTTCAAGCCTTTAGTGGCTATATATTAGAAAATACGGAAGGCTAAAACACAATGAACTAAAGACCAATCTAATTAGAAAAAGGTAAGCAGGATAAACCACCTAAGACAACAAAAAAGTGATAATAATAAAAACCAGAAAGCAGAAGCCATTCACTCAATAGAAAATATCATTTAATTTCTATATATTCACTACAGATAATACAATGATTTGAATTCTACAAAGAGAATCTTCTAAGTTGCATTATATTAATAAAGCTGACAAAGTAGATGACAGCAGGACTTGGATAGATAGTTGAAAAACCATAAATTCATAAAATTGACACAAAAACACAGAAAATATGCAAAAACACATTTTAAACAAATTGAATTTATAATGATAAATATTTTCACATAGAAAAATGTCAGCACCAGGCTGAGCCCCGGTGGCATAGTGGTTGTGCGTGGGACTGCGGCCCACTGGGATTGAGGTTCAATTCCAGCAGCGACGCCACAGAAGCAAAGGTTGGGCCTCCTACTCCCACCACCAGAGGGCAGTGATGCCGAAAAAAACAAAACAAAAAAAGAAAAATGTCAGAACCTATGTAGCGTGCATACAATTGATGTATGTGTTGACTGTGATGAGTTATATGAGCCCCCAATAAAATGATTAAAAAGAAGAAAGAAAGAAAAGTATCAGCCCCAACTGTCTAGTTGCAAATTCTAGCAAGTATTTCAGGATGACAAAGGAAACACCAGTACCACAGAACCAGGATCAGAAAAGAGGAGAAACAAAGCAGGAAGAGAGTGACTCACTACACAAGCTGTTCAATGAGCCCAACATAACTGCAATGCCTGAACCTGGTAAAAACCTGACAAGGAAGAAAAGTACTGGCCAATCTATTTCAGAAACACAAATACAAAATATTTAAAGTACTAACACGCAACACTGAACAGTACATAATGAAGATAGTAAGTCAAAATCAAGTTGGATTTAGTCCAGAAATTCAAGGTGATGCACCAATGATGATACAATGACTATTTTTACATAAATAGAATAGAGTACTATGCTCCTTAATAAAGAACACAAACACCTCTAAAGATCAAATGGTCAACAGTTTAAAAAAAACAGAAATGCTAGTAACAAGGAAACTAGATGTATAGAAATAGAAAATCTAGATGGGAAAGAATGAGTATGCTCATGCATCATGAAGAATGTAACCAGTATCATGGAGCAAACTATACAATTGTTGAAGGAAAGCCCAAACTGCTGTGTAAGCTTTTACTGAAGATATAATAAATAATGTTTTAAAAATACACAGAAAAATCATTAGGCTCTTTCAATATATATTTCAAAAATTAAGGTGGAAAATATTTAATAATTTTCATATTTATTTATAATAAAATACTATAAAAATAGATGAAAACTTAAGAGACTTTTACAAGAAAGCATTGTAAACATCACATTCAATGGTAAATAGTAGAAGATATTGTAGAAATGAGGCAAGGATACCAACTTTATTTTTATGCAACACTCACTTGAGGTTACAGCTAATGAAAGACAAAAAAAAGAACTATCGATAAAGGAAAGATATGTTGTTATTTGCAAGCTACATAATTGTATATACAGAATTGTCAAACTAATCTACAGAAAGAGCATTAGAATTAATATGTCAATTATGTAAGTTCCCGGAATAGGTCAATATACAAAATTAAATGTATGCCTATAAACTTGTAGCAGTTAGAAAGTAGTAATTAAGAAATAATAGGCTTCTGGTTCATGGTGGCTGACTGATCATAAGCAGTGTAAATCCTTTTTCAACCATCAGGAGAAAAACATCTAGAAGAACAGTTTACAGCAATTAACACAGACATGAAAAATGAGGAGAAAACCCAAATTGGCACCTAACATGGCAGATTTAATAGCTAGAGCAAGATCAATAACACAAATTTCAACATTCAGCAGAAAATAAATGATAAAAATTAGAATAGAAATAAATAATTTGAAAAATAGAAAAAATCTACAAAACAAAATGTTGGTTCTTTGAAAGGATTAACAAAATTCACAAACCACTAGCAAACTTAGCAAAAGAAGAGAAAGGGAAGATCCAAATACCAAGAATTAGCTATGTAAAAGATGCCCTCACAACAGATTCAAATGAAATGAAAGGAATAGCTACACATTCCTATGTTACTGTACTCCAGCAAACACGAAAACCTAGATTAAATGGACAAATTTCTAGAAATACACAACCTACCCTATGTAACACAAGGAAAAGCCTCAATAGAACCATAATAGAAGAAATAGATCCAGTCATTAAAATTTTCCAATCAAAAAAATACCAAGACCAGGAAAGTTAACCAGGGAGTTCTACCAAGTATTCGGAAAAGAGCTGACAGCCATTCTATATAGGTGATTCCAGAATATAGAAAAGGACAGCAAACTGCTGAATTATTTTTGGGAAGCAAGCAAAATCCTGATACCAAAACCAGGCAAAGACTTCACAGAAATGGAAAACTCAAGACTAATATCCCTTAAGAAGAGAGTCACAAAAATTTTCAACAAAATCCCTACCAATAGAATCAAACAATGTATAGAAAAAGTAATACACCATGGTGGTCATGGCAGATTCATACCAGGTACTCAAGGATGGCTCAACATCAGAAAAATAGTCAATGTAATCCAGCACATAAACAAAACAAAAATAAGAACCACATGGTTATATAAATTGATGCAGAGAAAGCATTTGACAGTACTGAAGGCTCACTCCTGGGAAAATAATATATATATTTTAAAAATTCCAATAAAATGGGAATATAAGGGAAACTTCTCAACACAATAAAGGTCATATAGGAAAACCCAACAGGCAACATCTCAGTGAGCAGGGCATCTCCTGTAAATTTGAATCAGACAAGAATGTTCCTAATTATGACTGTTATTCAACACTGTGGTAGAAATCTTAAGCAGACCCATTAAATCACACACAGACACACACACACACACACACACACACACACACACCGCAAAGGAATCTAGATTGGCAAAGAAAGAAAAAGTATAACTCCCTATTTGCAGATGATATGATTTTATATGTAGAAAACCCCTATTGAACAAAAAATAGTTGGAAACAATAAAAAGATTTGCCAGTGTGATAGAATACAAGATTAACACAAAAAACTAGATCAGATTCCCATACACTAATGAAGACATCTCTGAAAAAGAAACCAGAAACCAACATTGTTTTCAATAGCCACACAAAAGATGATATACTTAGGAATAAACCTAACCAAAGAAACAAAAGACTTATGCAAGGAAAACTACAAAATGCTACCAGAAGAAGGAAAAAAGAGAGAGACCTACATTAATGGAAGAATATCACTTGTTCCTGAATAGAAAGACTTAACATAGTGAACATATCAAGACTGTCCAAAGTAATGTGAATGTGTCAGTACTATTCAAAACAATGTATAAATACAATGAAATTCTAGATCCGAAATCCATAATTTAAATAAATATTAATTACTAACTTTAATTGGTAACAGAAGAGGCCTGAAATAAGCAAAGAATCTTAAGAAATGCAAGAGCAGAGGCTTCTCACTACCCAACCTCAAAACCTAGTACACAGCAAAAGTGGTCAAAACAGCTTGGTACAGACACAATGTTAAGCATATAGACCTATGGAACAGAACAGAAAATCTAGAAATAAATTATGTGGCCCACCTATAGATCTTTGACAAAGGGCCAATACATAAAGAAATAAATGTGGAAGAGATAATTTATTCAAGCAATTCCAGCAACATTGGATCTCCATCTGCAAAATAATGAAATAGGGCCTATACCTCACCCCATGCACAGAAATGAACTCAAGATGGTTCAAAAAGCAAAATAAGACCCTCAGAACTATAAAGATCACCAAAGAGAAAACAGAAGAAAAGTGTAGGTCCCTGTTGAAAATCACAGGCACACTATGAAGCATAACGAAGGAAGTACACTCAGAAGATGGCTAATAACAACACGAGTGTACATCAAAAGAGAATGTAGAAATGGGGGGACATCTAGCAATAACACAATGTACAATGAACCAATCTCTAAAATCTGCAGACAGTCCACCAAAAATGACATCCAAATAATTAACAAATGTGAAAAATGCTCACAGACTTTAGTCACCCAGGTGATATAAATCAAAACAGTGATGTGATATCAGCAATAAGGACAGTCCAACTTAATAATAAGAAAGGGACAAACAAAGTAAAAAGTACTGAAGAAGATGTGAAGAAATGGAAACTCTCATACACTAATAGATAGGTCTGTAAATATGCACCTCTACTGAGGAAAGCATTATGGAACTACTTCAAACAACTGGGAAGAAAAATCCTACAAATTATGATAAATAAAAATAATGGTACTAGCAAAACCTCTGTTGGGATCCACCCTAAAGAATAAGAGGTCCGACACAGTCATATGAACTCCTATGTAGTATACACAATAGCAAGAAGCTGGAAAGAACCCAAATGCCCAGTAGAAGAATGGGTAAAAAAAAAAACAACCTGTATATATTCTCCCAATCTTTCTCTCTCTCTCTCTCTCTCTCTCTCTCTCTCTCTCTCTCTCTCTCTCACATAAGGAGGTAGGTTGAAAAATACAAGCTGACTATAAAATAGATATGGAGACTCAAAATACATATGATACTCGATCTACAAAAAACAAAGTAATAAGACTTACTCTAATAGATATAAAACTAATTGTAAAGCTATAGCAGTTCCAATATTGTGACATTGTTATGGGGAAAGATAAAAAAATGAAACAATTAAGTTTAACAGAACCACTTGCATAAGGACAGTGGATGTACTGGCAATATAAAATAGTGAGTACTTTTGTTCTTTTCAACAAATAGTGCTGAATCAAGCGTAAAAGAAAAAAGTCTCAACTTTTACCATAAACAGGTGGATTTTAGCTATAAATATGAAATGTGAAAACTATAAAGCCTTAAAGATGATAAGAATATCTTTATGACTAAAAAAAGGAATATCTTTATGACTTTAGGACAGGGTACAAATTTGTTTAACACTCAATTATGGGAATTTATTAAGGGAATGTAAGTTTTACATAAATGCATTTCAACATAGACATTTTGGTTCCTTGGCCTGTCAACCTGTCCCTAATGTATGCACTAGGGGTACAATTTTTTATACATGATATTAAAAGCACTCACCCTAAAAGCAAAGGCTCACAAATTGTACTAATTAAAAACTAAACTTTCTATTCACCAACACACCTTAAGAGAGTTAAAACACAAACAAAAGAGAAGGTATCTATGTATAGTATATAAACCATAATGTTTTATATATATGGAAATTATAAAGAACTCTCCTAAACAATTTCCTTTTTAAAGTTGGACAGCCAACCCAACAAAAACTGCCAAAGAAGTTACTGGGCACATCACACTAGAAGTCATCCAATCGACCAATAACATAGAAATGTGTTCAACTTCAGGAGTCACCAGGGAATACACATTAAAACCACAAAAGATAAAACACTCACTGTCATTAAGTTGACTCAGACTTATCAAACAAAACTCTGTTATCAAGACAATACTCACAGTGCCCCAATGGAAGAGGGTAGAAGTACCCCAAGAGTCTGTAACTCTTTACAGGAGTAGAATGCCTCATCTTTCTCCCTCATTGCAGCTCGGAGTTTCAATCTGTTGATCTTGTAGTTAGGTGCCCATTGACCAATCCACTACACTTCCAGGGCTTCTTTCAGACTTGCATGGCATGTCCTCACTCTCGCAAGAAACCCCTGGTGGGTTCAAATGCCCACTTTGGGTGAGCAGCCCAATGCCTAACCCACAGTGCCAGGAGAGCTCCTTTATTAAAGCCACAGTGGTTTGCCATTTGCAAGGAGCTGAATTCGTTTTCACATCACAGAAAGATTATTGTGAATGATGTCTAAGCAGTCAAAATGATAGTCACACTATTACAGTAGTATTATATTTATATAAACATGTCAGACACAGTTTTGTACATGCAACCATCCCTTTATGTGAAACTGCTTCTTTCTCTCCTTTCATGCTTCTTTTCCCATTTTAGTAACATTTTTTGAAATCCACTTTTTGAATAAAGTCATGAATCCATAGTTCAAAAGCTAACATGTACAAAGCAGATATACTCTTAGAAAGTTCTTTTACAACTATACTTTTTTCTCTACCCTTTGAGTTTACCTTTAAAATTACACCCAGGGCATTTTTAAAGCATATACAAGCAAATACAAATGTTTTGAATTTGTTCCTTTTGCCCAAATGTTAACAAATTATATTCCCCTTGTTTTGTTTATTTGACAATGTATTTAGGAAATGTATCAATATTGATATATTAAGTGCTTTTTCATCATTTGTTTTATTTCCAATAACTCCTTAGTATTCCTTTGTAATGTAACAATTTTTATTCCCTTACTGATAAACATTTAGGATATTTGTAGTATGTTGATATGGTAAATGACACTAAAAAGAATAACCTTACACAGAAAGTATTCATCTGTGAATAAGCATGAGGCAAGCTACATTAACTACATTAAAACTGCTGAATTAAAGGAAATATGCTCACATTTCTAGTAGACACTCTGAAATTGTCCTCCAGTGGCATTTAAGCTGGTTTTAACTATCATAGTTAAGATGGCAATAATGACACAAAGAGGAATAATTTATAAACATAATAAAATTCTACCCAACAGGGAGTTTAAAAAGACAACTCATTTCTTTTTGTTTTAATTGTTGGAATTATCAATGCATTCCTTATCTTTTCTCTCTTACTAGGTGGCATGCAAACAATTTTTTTTTCTTTAAGATTCAAAAGTTTAAGTCTTTGGCAACATGTAGATGCTAATCAATCCCTAAAGAATAGTATAAAGATGCAACTTGGTGCAGATATCTGAGCAAGTAGTTAGCCGAACATAATCACAATACATGCTCAGATATGCAGAATAAACCTGAACATGCTAATTCATTTAGCTATAATAAAATTTAGAAAGACAAAACTTGCAGAACAGACCAGGTATCTGGTTACACTGTTAGTGATCTGAAAGATTTTGAGTCTTCTCTATATAGAAGCCATAAACTTTTGCTTTTGCATCTAGTTTCTTAGAACCAGAAAGCACATGCTATCCCCGGGTAATTATGAAAGGAGTTCTGACATGGAATACAATCCAGGATTCTAGGGCTATGGATGTAGACAGATGTTCAATTTCAGTTAAAAACTACAAGGGGAAATTCAAATACTAGTTGAAGAAACAATGGAATGTTTAAAAATTATGTAACGAAGCTCATAAGAATCCTTTTCAATCTTTTCCACTTAATTGATTTCAATTCCTCAGCCTTCAAAATAAACTGAAACCACTCTATTTTAAAAGTGCCAAATGCAAAAACCAGACAACCAAACTATCGGTGGTTTACCTATAGAAAGCACTGGTGGCCTTGCAAACTATAGGGACTCCTTTAAGCAATTCTCAGAAAAGTAAAATGGCAAACCAATATTTTGCAAATAAAGGGTGATTTTTATAAGGCTTTATGATGAGGCAGAGAAATGCCCTAAGTATGGGCATATCAGAGCGTCAGATTCAGAGGAAAATGATACAAAATAAACATGTTAACCCAAAAAAGTGATGTAATAGCTCCCCCAGTCCCATTCCTATGCACAAGACATTTTTGAGTATCTCTGGGGTCAGGCTTCCTTGTTTGGGAGCTTCAAATACATGAAGCCGGTTACGCTGCCCCTTCAGTCTTTTCTCACATCCATTTCATTAAATGTTCACAGTCTTTCCTTCTATGCAGTTTGTAAAGTGTGACACCCAAAAACCAAAGCCATCAGCCAGGAGGGGTTTGGCCTCCAGGGGAACAGGACTAGCCTCTTCCTTATCTGCAACCTTCCTTTCCAGACTCCTTGATTTCCCCACCCTCCAGCCCCGCCCCACCAAGACACATTACTATATGTTTATGGGAAGACATTTTTTCAAACAACTCAATATGAAGATATAATTGCAGACAGACTCACGGGCGGCTCTGTCACCCTTTCTTGTCCATACACGTAAGTTGTATCATCTTATTCAGTTTAGGGGGAGAGGACCTGTGATTTGCTTCTAACTCTGAGACTACAGCAAACGTAACTGAACATACCCGATTCACTATGCATTTATATGTGAATGTGTTTCCCAACACTGTAGAGTCTGCCATACTGAGAGACTCGCTCTTTCTCTTGCTTATTCTGCGGAAGGAAGGGATTCTGTTGGGAAAGCCCTACCATAAGACATTGTAGGTGGCCTCTAGCCTACAGCTAGGAAGACACTAGAGCTCTCATTCCTTCAGTCTGTAAGAACTGAATCCGTCAACAATCCCAGGAGCTTAGAAATAAGCTAAGTCTTGAATAAGACAACTTGTCTGCAAAATCTGTGAGACCCGGAAACAGAAGACTGAGACATGCATGGACTCCTGGCTTACAAAGAGTTGATTAATGTGGTATTTGAGGCATTAATTTTAATAGTCATATTATTATGCCACATTTGATAAATAACAACAGATGTGTAAATGCAAAGATAGCAACCGCTAATCTCAATGGGTCCTATCATGGTCACTGCTACCAACCAATCTTATTAGGTTAAAGCATTATAGTCTTTATATAATAATATTAGAGAGACTTTGCTTTTACTTAACTTACAATAATCTTAACAGAAAAGTTTTACAATAGTCTCAATAGCAAGACCTCTTTCAACAATTATAAAGCAAAGATGCTACTTTGAAGGACTAAGGTGCACATGACCCAACCTTGGCATTTTGAATGGACATCTTACCTATAAGGAATACTCTGGCTGTATTATTTCAAGACATATTTGTTTGTTCTTTTGGAAGTTCATGGCACTTTTAATATTCTTTACTAGCACCATAATTCAGATGCATTGGTGTTTGGTCTTCCATAGTCCATGTCCAACTTTCACATGCATGTGAGGCTATGGAAAATACCATGACTTGCTTGGGCTAGGGACAGCATAGTCCTCAAAGTAACACCCTAGCTTTAAAACCATTGAAAGAAGTCTTGTGCAACAGGTTAGCCCAATTCAAGATATCATTGGTCTCTTTTAACTGATGTTTCCATCAGTACTGCTTGTGGATCCAAGCAAGACAAAATGTTTGACAACTTCACACTTGTCTCTGTATTTTATTATGTCACTTATTGAGCCAGTTGTAAGGATTTTGGTCTTTTTTCATGTCTGCAAATTCCGGGTTGCTAATAAGTATTCTTCCATTCCTGATGCAGAATTCCTCATACAATCCAATTTCTCGAATGCATTATGAGATGAGACACCCTTGACACACAACTTTCTTGATTTTAAACGTGTACCAGTGAGTGTTCCCTTGTTCTGTTTAGACGATGACCTCTGGGTCAGTGTACAGGTCCCACATGAGAACAATGAAGTATTCTGGAATTCCCACTTCTCAAGGCTAGCGACAGTTGATGGTGGGGTGATGGTGGTTGGGAACCCAGCTTTGTCCTAAGGACACCAATCAGCAAAGAACCCTATCCTGCCACACAGTGATGTCATCATCTCAGATCATTTCTAGCAATGCTCTTTTTCAAGGAGCTGGTGTCAAAATTTTATTTTAATTTCTTTTGAAAATATTCAAACTCATTTGCTTGTCAATGATCACAAAAGAGTATGCTTCAGTGATAGTGATTTAGGAAAGGGAAACAAACAGAGAACACAATTCTTCCCTATAATCACCCTTGAAGTTTTTGTTTGACATTTTAAAAAATATATGGTATATTTTTTTAAGCCATTTGACCTTTTCTTTTCTTCCCCTACAGGCTTTGGCAAGTATCAGCAATTTCTTAGATGTTAAACCAGGATAACACAGTTATCTAATTTTTAAAAAAGTTATTTCAAGAGTCATTCATGCCAAAACAAAGTTATCTTTGTGTCCCATCTAGGATTAGATCACTCATAACCTACAGGTTTTTAATCCAATAAAGAAAAAAAGTAATCATTTTCTATAGCTTCCATTCTCTATTTCTAGAAATAAGGCACTGTTTAGGGTAGAGTGACCACATTTTCCTTTATATTTCCCAGGAACAAAGTTCATGTGTAATTTTAAATGATTAATATAGGTTGGCTTGGATTTTTTTGTCTTCTCTTTAGCTGCTTGGATTTTAATATCATCAAAATATAAGTCTTATTCAAAGAATTGAAGAATTCTTTCTGATGATTATAATCCTGATAGCAACAGCTAGCATTGATTCTTTTATTGTTTAATATTTATCAGGCATTGTTCTAAATACAACCATGAGCTACATTTCCCTGATAAAGATTCTATTCTCATCCAGAACACATCTCTAAGTGGTGTAACCAGTTAACTGCTGGGCTACTGATCAGAAGATGGACCGTTAGAACCCACCGAGTGGTGTCTTGTATTAAAAAGTAAATTTTAAATGTATTCTCATTAAGTGGTTTAATAAATAAATATATATTAAATGCATTATCACTAAGCTGATTTTGACTCATTCCTACCCTCATAA
Organism: Nesogale talazaci; assembly: GCA_004026705.1. Taxonomy (NCBI): domain Eukaryota; kingdom Metazoa; phylum Chordata; class Mammalia; order Afrosoricida; family Tenrecidae; genus Nesogale; species Nesogale talazaci. The sequence continues at coordinate 138,234 of PVJH01000940.1, forward strand.
GACAGAATACTACCCCCTCATAGGTTTCCAAGGCTGCAACTCTTTTTAAAAAAGAATGCTTCATTTGTTTCCTTTTTCTTTTGAATTTTGTATTACGGTAAGGATGAACGTTTACAGAACAAATTTGTTTTCCACGCAACACCTTTCACGCATCATGTGACCCATATAACCCATGAGACATGGGTTATAATTGCCTCGAGTTAATAGAACTCATCTCACTTCCTTCCTAAGTCCCTTATTTCCATCCACTCATCGTCCCTGCTCCTTCCTGTCTTCTAAACTTTGTTTCTCCATCAAGGTCGCCCTTGATGCTGGCTTCTTGTGCAGAGGACTACATGCCGACCTGGTGTTAGTCTTCGCTTTCCAGGCCTGTCTCTTACTGGGCTGAGAGTTGATATCTGGAATCGTTTCATTTCAAAGTCTGAGGGGTATATAAGGAGCACAATTTCAAGTTTTCACTAGTTTCTAAGAGATGATTACTCTGGTCTTTTAAATAATTTTGAATTTGAATTTTGTTTTCTTTGTTTCCCCTTTGTCTAGAACTTTCTATGGGGATGGTCAACAATGTTTTCTGCAGGGTAAGTCTGGCACCATCCATAGAAGTGATGGTCCATCTGGTCCATTGGTTTTCAGACGTCATCTTTTCCTGCATCTTTGGCTTTCTTCACTCTTCTTGGCTATGAACAAAGAGAGATCAATGGTTGCTTCTTCGATGGCCACACACACACTTTAAAATCCCGGCCGGGACCACTGAAACCCGGGAGCACTGTCTTTGTAAATTGATATTAACAACTCCCAAGACTGGTCTAAAACCCTGAAGACTAGGGACTCATTCCCTCGAGGTCTTTGATGATGGCTAACATGTTCATAAGCTTGACCCCTGTGTGCTCCTTTGCATACTTGATTATACTTGCAGCACATACAAACACATATGTAGAAATGCTTTGTCCAAACATATACAGATTTATGATTATACTTCCCTATGGAGATTGTTTGCTACTACTACTATAGACTTGGGTATGTAATAGTAGTTATATTTGCTGTCTTTCTCTGTTAGATGCCTCCTAATATCTCCCTTTGTCTTGGATATGGTGAGTTCCCTGCACCCTTTTTGTCCATAGACTGCCACACCATTCTCAAGAAATCACCTGCTTCAAAGGATCCACCTTTGGGTTGTCAGTTGAGCATTCTCACCACTGTGCCACCAGAGATCTGGGAAGAGCATCCTGGTGGTCTTCCTGTGAAAGGTCACGGCCTGGAAGACCCTGGGCAGCACAGTTCTATTCTGTAACGCAAGCAGCGCAATCACCTGGATTCCAAAGAATGGAAGAGCTAGCCACCTGCACAAGGTCTGGAAGAAAGAGGTACTACTGCCCCAGTCTGGAAACAACCATTTTGCCACTGCAGAAGGCCCCAGGTACATCTACTCAGCAAAACAATCACTTGGTGTAATCATAAGATGTTGCTAGTAGAGCTCCCAAATTCTCAAAGACTTCATGCTAGGTAGGGACTTTCTTTTGGAACATGAGAAGCAGAAAGTCTTGACCCTCATCTGTCACTTCTGGGGTCAGTCCTGTGGACAAGACAATGGTCTTTAAGCTTGTCTGGCCATCACTGAATAGCATCCCCTTCTCTGGGCTCCTCTGTCCTACCCTCAACTTACCCCAAACCCAAATCCTGTTTCTACCTCCTTCCTCAAAGCCTCATTCCCAACCTCTCCTTTCCGAAGAAAAATGTACACATTGTCAACAACTCCACACTGTCTACCTTTAGGTATAGAATTCAGTGTGGTCATCAAAGAATAACTTCAGATATGTGTTTCTCCCTATAAGGAATGTATAGTCCTTCCCATCCTTCCTTCCTCACTGAGAAGAAAGTAGATTATTTAATGTGCTCAACACAAAGACTTCCACTTGCCTTTTCAGGGGTCCTGCCTGTCTTTGGTAACTTCACATACTCACATCTATACAAGGGTAAGTCCAAAAAATTGCTACTGAGACTTCAGTTCAGACGTGCACAAATTTATTTCAGACAGAGCACCATGATGCATGTCCCAGGGAGCAGTGGGTGGCTGCAGACAAAGTTCTCTCAGTAATAATACACTTGTCTTAGTCTTGTTAGGGTATCTTAAAACAAATAGCTCAATCAAAATAGTGGCCTCTGAGAGGATATACTGGACTGATGAAGCTCAAGGCTGAGAGGCAAACTCACGTGGCGAGAGCTCTGGTTCTTTTAAAGTTTTCAAAGGAGTAATCTGAATAGATTTAGAACGGTCATGTGCACTTAATAAGAGGAAGTTTAAAAAAATTAAAAATGGTATCTGTGAGGAAAAGACCACCAAGCATTTGTATCAAGGAATTTGTTTCCAACATGACAAGGTCCTTGTTCATTCATCAAGGGAAATCAAGCTGTTCTACAAGAATGTTGTCCTATAAGAAAATTAGGAAATCTTATACCTTGCCACTGTTTTTGTTCTCAAGACTCAAAGAATATTTAAAAGGAAGAAGAGTTCTGTTCCTTAAAAATACGAAAACTGCTGATATGATGTGGCACTATCTTCGAGGAATGATTAACCCACACCCACCACAGTGATAGCTTTAATTCCGAACCACAGTGATGAATGCGAGACAGGCTACAGCAGCCCCTTTGGTTTCCGAGGCCGTCAATCTTTCCTGGAACAGAAAGGCCCCTCTTTGTTTCTTGGAGCACCTGGTGGGTTCGAACTGCTGACATTTTTGTGAGGTGCCCAAGAGATCACACTATACCTCCAGGGTTCCTTTGAGGAAAGGTTTTAGAAAGACAAAAATACCTTCAGAAACTTATGGAGGCTGTGCTTTGAAGCAATCGCTTCCTATTGTGATATTTTTGTTTCAGCCATGTTTCTATGAATTTGCCTCACCCTCATACACATGCTTGAGTCTTTCCCCGGATATAGGCAAAACAAAACAAACACTCACTAGGACCCGATATGCCTTACTTCCCTTCCATTGCTAATTAAAATGTTAACCTTCTGGTCTTTAGCTCTACATTGGGGGGTGGGCATCACTGCCCTCTGGTGGAAATAGGAGGCCCAACTCCTGGAGAGCTGCTGCTGGATTTGAACCGCCAACCCAGTGGGCCGCAGTCCCGCACACAACCACTACACCACCGGGACTCAGCGCCTTCTAGCTCTACTTTTAACATCCCACTACAACCTGCCTCACCCCCTTTGTTTAAGCCATTCTCTGAAAAAATTATGTCGTGAAATGCCATTTTGAACGCCCGCCTTATTGGCCTCCTCCGCAGCAGTGACAATCTTGACCTTCACTTCTTCCTTGGCCCCAGTCCACCACATTCCCTAAGTTCACTCCCACATGGGGCCCCTAGCCTTCTCTTCCCTTGTTGCCTTCTTCCAGGGCCTCTTCCTGAGAGCTTCTTGCATCTCCAGGATTCCTTTCCTCACAGATTGTTCTCCTGGAGGAATCTCTTCTTTCCCACCCATTCAACTCCATCTCTCAGGACAGAGCTGCGGGTGTCTACGAGAAAGCCCCTCTTCCACGTCCCCGGTGACAGACCGCAAGCTCATCAAGCTGATCAGTCGAAAACCAAGCTCATCCCTACCCCAACCATCTCCCCCACCAGCCATTTTCCTTATCGGTGATGAGCAGAGAAACCAGACATAGTATTATCCTCATCAGGCTTTCCTTTGTCTCACCACCCCTCATCCAGTCAAGCCATGCCCAAATCTTGCAGATTCTACTTTATTAATATATCAAAGAACCATTCTCCTCTTTTGATCTCCGCTGCTGCTACCACAGTTCAGGCTTTAGATCCCTCTTTCTATACTACAATGGCAGTCACGATACTGCCGTCATGAGAACACGATAGCAATTTCCTGATCATAGAGGGCAAACACTCTTGTAGGTGAAACGAAGTTCTTTTCTATATTTCCACTGCCATTCTCATCACCGACGAGGCTTGGCCAGGCTCTGTCTTGCCTGTGGGCTACTGTGCATGCTATCCTTTCTCTGTGGGATAATGTTCACTGTGTTGTCATGTCTAATTCTTTCTGCTATTACCTCACAAGGCACGTCTTTCTGGAATATATGCCTAGTCCCTTAAAACTGCATCTCCAATATCTTCCTCACCACCTGACACTGCTATTGAGTTGATTCAGATTCACAGAAACCCTCTAGGGCAGCAGTTCTCAACCTTCCTCATGCTGCCACCTTTCAATACAGTTCCCCGTGTTGTGGCATGACTCCCCAACCATGAATTTCTTTTCATTGCTACTTTATCATTGTAATTTTGCTACTGTTATGAACAGGGTGACTCTGATAATATTCTATGTGAAAGGGCCAAGACTTACAGGTTGAGAACCATTGCTTTAGGACAAAGGAAAGTTGCCCTTTCTGGATTCCCAGGACTGTAAATCTGGATGGGTACTGAAAAGCTCCTTGTTGGAACTTCTCCCACTTTAATGCATCAATAGCTAATGTGGTGATGGGCAACTTTACACTTACAACTCTACCAGGGTGGCAGATTATTCCCCTAGGAGAGAGTCCCAGTACTGAGATTTGGGATTACAGTATGTACCTACTATCAGACACATGACTGCTTTCAACTGCCTGCATATGTTTCTAACACTCTAGGATAGCAGCCAACTTGTTTTACCTGTCATTATAAAACCAAAAAGAAATCATGACAACTGTAAGATGTTTGTTTTTAATTTGATCACTAAAATGGCAATGCTATTATTTTTTATTCCTTGCAAGCTTTAAAAATATTTGTGTATTTATCTGCAAGTTTCCCTTTTCTATGAATTTTTCAGCCAGGTGTTGACCTGTAATAGTTTGATCCTTCATATATATTATACAGTATTTTAAGAGATTATATAATAGTCTATGTGAAATAAGACTCATTTTCAGCAAAGCAAGCCAAAGCTGCGAGCCTTTTTCCAGATTCCTACTCTGAACAGATGCTTACTTGGCAGCCTCCTTGCAATAATTAACAGCAGAGAGCAAGGCAATTAAAAAAAGAGAGAGAGCCCCATCTCATGTCCATGAATCATGGTTTTGTGAATGTCCCAAACCATCTGGAAGACTGGCTCAGAGCCTCCAGTTTTAGAAAGACCTGCATCAGCGTGTGAAAGACAAGTGGGTCTCTGAACCTCAACTGCTGTGAGTTCTTTGTTTTCCTGTCTCTTAACTCACTTCTCATTCTCTATCTTTTAATAATAGCTACCCATATAACTGTCTTGAGCCCTTCTTCTCTGGTTTATCTACTTCACATAGGCCAAATGCCACCTTTTACTTTGTGCTATCTGAGGGAGCTTGGCACACAGTAAGCATTTAGCATTTGTTGAAATAAGATAATCAGTGCTTTAACAAAAGTTTGATCCCAAGCCAGATGGTGTCTCTTAATTGCACTGATATCTGTTTATCATGATGATGTTTACCATTATGATGAACAACTCTGACCACAGTCGTCCTGGATGTGGGATACCTAGCACAGGAAGCTCACACCAGTAGACCTCAGATGAAGAAAACAAAAAGCCAACAGAGACCCTGATGCTGTTGTGGTTACTCACTGGGCTGCTAACTGCAAGGTCAGCAGTTCAAAACCACCAGTTGATCCACAGAGAAAGATGTGGTTTTCTATTCTCCTAAAGAGTTACAGTCTCAGAAACCAGTAGAGGCAGCTCTACCTTGTCTTCTAGGGAAACTCTGAACTGACGTGGACTTGATGGCAGTGAGAAGATAGGTCGGATCCACTCATAGCACTCTGGGGTCCTTGGTTGGCTGTAAGGTATTGTTTGCTGTCCATAAAGCTGAGTGAGCTACTCACAAAATCTGATGTTAATTTGAAAAGTCAATTGACAATACATTATCATTTTAATGAGGGACATTTTGGAAGAAGATTTGGAGTTGCCCTAAGACACAGAGGGTGACAGGTGATCGCCCAAAGGGAAAGGAAAGAGCAAGGTGAAACACGGGCCACACCTGAAGCCACCACTTAGGAAGAGTTTCGATCTGAAATCTCAGTAGTATTTGATTGCCTATTAGGGAAAGACAAAAAGCATTGCTTCTAGTTCCAGTTCATATATTCATGTTCTCCCCCAAACAGATGTCTTGGCAATCAGTAAATGGCTATATACAAGTTCACTCAGTGATACATTTTTTTTCTCAGTTTTGTTTGGGTGTCTTAAAAAAGGATACCTTTTGTGTCATAAAAAGAACATTTTTAAGGTCAGGGCTAATATACAATATTAACAAAACTACTTAAGGAACATCGATCATTCAAACTCTCAACAAGTTTATGAGAATGCTCTTACCTAATACAATGGCTTTTAGATGTTGTTTTTAGGTGCTCACTCTCACTGGGGATGAACCTTGAATTTATCAATGCAATCCAGAGAGCAAGGTCCCATCAAAACTGGCTTCTGCAGGGGCCTGTTGACTCAGTAAAACTAATGGAAACACTGCCTTCAGAAGTATATTACCCTCAACAGAGGCTATGTCAAGAAACAATAACTTCACATTTTTATATTTCATTTAATACAACTCTCTGAGATTTTGTAGCAATATTTTGTTTCTTTCCCCTCATATTTTCAAACTATTAAACTATGATTATGAAAATCTATTCTATATTTTAGGAAATGTGTACATTGTCTTCAATTCCACACTAGTTGTTTTTTTTTCATAACCCAACATCTTCACCAGTACCTCCTATTTGAAAAGAATTTACTTTCTTTAAGCATATATGACATAAGCTGCCCCTCAAGTTATTTCTTTCCAGCTTTCTACAATGAAACATTGCAATTCTAGAGAAAAGGTGAACAAATAATGAATATACTCATGTTCCCTTCACCTAAAAACAGTTTCACTACCTTTTCCTTTTCTCTCTCATACATATAACACATAACATAATCCACTAGTATTATCATTTAATTCAGCCATTTAAAGAGATATTCTCTTAATCTCTACATAATTATCTCTTTAGGAAAACTAACATTTGAAATACTTTTGCTCAATATATATTCCTTACTCATATTTTCCCTAAGTATACCAAAAATATTTTTATAGCTGATTTTAAAAATGACAAAACAAAATTCAAGATCCAGAAAACTGTTAAGAAGCAGGGATAGTGAGAGTTTGTCTCGTGGACTTTGGGACATGCTATCAGAAGGGACCCTTCCCTGGAGAGGTAGATATCATTCTTGATCAAGTCTTGAGACAGCAACAAAAAGGAAGACCCTCAAAAATAGGTTGACACTGTGACTCCAACAATGGGCTCAAATAGGGAACACCAGTGCAGAGGCAAGACCGCGCAGTGGATTGTGTTCTGTTGGACACAGGACGTTCAGGAGGCAAGCCGACTGGAGGCCATCTAACAACAGCACTAAGGGGTCAAACAACAACTTTTATTCCATCTAATCAAAGATGAAATAGTTGTCATTTCTCATTTAAAGGCTTTGATGTTACGGCTTTTTAAAAATAATAATGTTATGTCATGAACATTTTAAGAAATTCAGGCTGGTTGTTTTATAGAATGTCCCATAATCTGGATTTGTCAACCACTTCCCCACAAGGGAAATATGTTGGTGATAGATATGTCTCATTGCATCAGATCAGAAAACATATTCTTTCAGTTCACTTCATAGAATGATGATGCGTGTGATAACTTGTTTGTGATCATATCTGCTGGCCCTCCTTTAAAAGAGTTATTCTTCAAAAAAAATAAATAAAAGGGTGACTCATGTCCTTGTGACGAATGTGAAAAACTGTAGTTGATCTCTGGACAGGTGACTTCCACTGTTGCCTTGACACACTTCACTCAAGGGTCTCACCAGCCACTGATGACCCCTCTCAGAACCAGACATTGCTTGGAGGGACTGCAAAATGATGATTTTTCTAGCACTACTATTCTCTCTATATTCATGAGCTAACATCTACTATATAAAAACATTTTTCATTCCTTTATTTAATATATTGCAATGAATTCAGGGTTTCTTTACGCATTGATATCAACCTATTACCATTAAGTCTCAAATTAGGCCAGCAAATTTATCCTTCTTCCCAGTCTACATTAGTCCTGAATATTTCCTTGAACTAGATCTGGAATCAGCAAGTGTGTGGAGGAATCTTGTTTCATTTAATGGGGTGTACATTTAGAACTCAAGATTCATGTTTACAGGCAGTTATTTTGACCAAGGATTATTTCCCTGTTGGTAGGATGACCGCTTTGTATCATCCATTGAGCCTGGACCACCTCTACTCACTTTCTAGTCTTCATTATTCTGTGCAGGATGGAGAGCGGGAATTCTTATTTCTCATTCCTATTTTCCAAGAAACCCACTATGATGATTTCTCCAACTCCTCACCATCTTCCACATGCGTGGATGCCTCTCACCCCCAAGATTATAAGCAGCCCTGTTAACCGCTGTTTTTGAGAGCTCTTTCTTGAATCGTCTCAGCTTTAAATAGCTCTGCTGATCCACTTGTCTCTCAACCCATTTTCTCTTCTTCTAGAACAGCAGCTCCCAATGTGTGGGCCATGACTACTTTAGGGGTTAGCAACTCTTTCATAACAGTAGCAAAATGACAGTGATGAAATAGCAACAAAAATAATTCTACGGTTGGGTTTCACTACAACATGAGGAACTGTATTAAAAGGTTGTGGCATTAGGAAAGTTGAGAACCACTGTTCTAGAATATCTAGATTTCTGATCCACTGTTTTGCCACGACCCCATGACCTTCACCTGCCCACCCACTCTCACTTGTCTCATTGTCCTTATGAGTCAAAGCTCGACCTCTGTGAAAGCTAATGCATTTGGAAAACCTTCAACACAAACAAAGATGTTATGCTTTCAATGAAATTCTTGTGTTCAAGGAAATCTGTCCCTGAAATTACACAATGAGCTCATTCAATCACAATGAGGTATGAATTAAGTAGACTTCTGGAAAAAATTATAAATAATTCTAAATTATTGACTATACCAGTAGCCCCTGAATTTTAATCAAGTCTTCCAATTGTATTAAAATGAAAATAATTAAAACATTCTTCTTATGTAAGGTAGAAGGCTAATGCTAAGAAACCACTGAAAAGAGTATATAAAATATCAATAAAGCAGGGGTACTTTTTTATTGGTTGTGTGGTTCCTTTAATTCACACAAACGACAAAGAAAGAAGCACTCAATCTCTCCCTATAAAGAACATAAACATATACTCTTGAAAAGCCAATGTTAGAAATGGCTGTTGGTTACACTTGTAATAACTTTTAAGTCAATTGATTGTGTACTCTTAGAAGGCTGTGTTGAAGTAAACATCTCTTTCATGCATCAAAAATTTTGATTAAAGACAAAGTGTATTAATCTCTTTTATAAAGTGAATGAATACTTCCCTGTATCACTGACTTTGTAACTCAATATGCTTTATTTGAACCTTTCAACACTGTCTTAATTCATTTATAATGCTGTGCTCATGCCAAAGTAAGTATTGAATACAATTTGAATGGGAGGATTAAAATGACTGATACTCACACTGCAGCAAAGATAGTTAAGATTTAATAACTCCCCCAAAGAATCAATAGCATCTAAATATATATCATTAAGGAAGGAATTGAATCCCCATTTTAATCATAGGGTTATATACACTTGAGCTTGAAGGCCTATGGAGCACATGATGCTAGTACCGAGTGAAATGTGTATGCCTCTCATAATAGCACCACTGTCGCCTATAACTAATTTGTAATTTCTCAGAACAACATTAAAACCATGCATGGTAAGAGGGACATAGATAATAAAGCTCCATAATATGGGTTCAAGGACACATGACAACTGGAAAAGTTACTACTGCTGAAAACAATATGTCAACCATTCCCAGACTGAACTCTGCTTCTTAGTCTAAAAACAAACAGAAGAGCATGAGGTGAGCAGTGAGCTCTGTCCAATAAAAAATGCATTACCAATTCACTGATTTTTAACATAAAGCATATTGAATATACCATTAAAGACAGTTTCATCAAAAGCAGCTGGCAAAAAAAAAAAAAGAGGTCTTCATATGGCCAAGTCTTTTACATGATTATTCCTTTTCAGATCATGTGAAAACATTGGAAAATACAGATATAGGAGAGACATGATCTCCTGTACCTTAGTCATGCTTTCAGGAGGGACCAGTTCCTAGAGAAGGACATCATGCTTGGAACTGGGGCTGCCAAAAAAGAGACAGCTTTTCAGTGCACTAGCTGGACACAAGACGCATACAGGGGCTCCCATGTGCAAAGACTGCAAAGGTGGGGCAGAAGCTCACATGTTCTGCTCTGCTGTCCAGAGTAGCAGGGACTCAGGACTGGACTGGAACTCAGGGCACGTAATAAGAGAAGCGAAGAAGAGCAGTGTGATAAGCAGGTTTGTTGGGCCAACATGGCCAACGAATACCAGTGAATTAATTGAAGAGTGGAGATATAAATGGCTGGGGATTCTCGCCTTTCTCTCTTTTGCTCTTGGATCTGTGGACCAGTGTGCAGCCGGCTGCCTTGCTTGTTCTCTGCCTCCAGTTGTAAGCTCCACTACCCATGGGACACCTAATTGACTGTGTTGCTGTGAGTTGAGGTTCCTTAAAGCCCTGTTCACCGCATTCCTGGAATATACATCTCTTGAGCTGGGACTGTCGGACCCTGTCATCTGGCTGACTGTTGGTTACCTGCCTTGTTGTTTGTGGCTGGATTGCCTGAATTTCTCTACACAGGATTACCTGGTGGCCTCCAAGACTCAAAGGGCTGCCAGTGTATTAGCTGTCTCATTCAAATGAATTGCCCTGAGTCCTTTGTACTGCTTTATAGATTAGCTATTTATTTCTTATGTTCAATATCTACCTATCTATATAAAGATACATAAAATTCTTAGTGTCCTGGTTTTGTTTCCCTAGAAAACGCTGTCTAACACAAGCAGCAACACATGCATACACATGTATCCATATATATATAACTGTCTAGCTTTATAACCATGAATATTTAGACCTACAATTTAGATAAAATAGGAACTATACCATGCATTCTATTGTCACGTGGTACTACCATTTTTATTCTCTACAATATTCTACAATATTCAATACAGACTGATGCACCACAATTGAACAAATCTAAGCCATTAAGCATTTAAAGTCCTTATGTGTTTATCTACTATATGTGATGACAAATATGCTCATGTCTTTTGTAGGTTGGTCTAATTTTCTCAAACAGATTCTTTTAAAATTGCTATCTTTTGAAGTAAGAACTTTGTCAGAGACATCTGGTAAGTGAATGCCTAACTTTAAAACCAGTGCTGGAGTTCAATGAAGAGATTTTTGCAGGGTGGGTAAAGGTATGCGATCCCAAGCTTTCTGATGGTATGACTTCAGGCTACATAGCTGCATGCCCTTTTGCTTTCTTTGCTAGCATATCAACAAGTTTGACTGGCCTAATAAACATTAAGACAACATTCACACAGATACCAAAATAACTGCTGGTGGTGTGTGAAACTGTTAAGCATTGTTTGGTGGAAGTATGTACTCCAGGCACTAGATTTTAAATGGCAATGACTGTGGCTTTCTGTGACAAGTCCCTTGCTGGTATAGTTGTGACGGGACCAGGGTGTGGTACCTTACACGCTTCGCTATTGACCACAAGGCCAGCAGTTGGAAGCCACTAGCTACTCTGCAGGAGAAAGAGGAGGCTTTCTGTTCCTGTGAAGATTTATAGCCTTTGACCCCCAGGGCAGTTCCAAAGACTGGCTATGAGTCAGAATGGAGTTGGGGGATATTAGTGTCATCCCAGCACCAGTTTGTCTCAGTTCAGAGACAGTCTAACCATCACTGTGAGCACAGGCAACATGATTGACATGCTGGCAGTTTTCAATTCATTCAAACAAGCACGGAGCTGAGTGTCTAGTACTACACACTAAAATTTTTAAGAAGTGACCTTGACCTGAAATAATATGAATTCTTCATTCAAAAATAATGTTGCTTTATCACAAAAATGGGTTCTTCAGAACATTGTGTTGGAGAAATAGAAGTATATATTACTGACCATTAGAAGGCCAAGCATCTTACCAACATGAGCTGTTTGGGTATCTTTGATAATGATTGGCTCAACGGTTTAGATTTATTTGGAAGCTGATTTTCATATCTGCAGTTAGACTATACAATTAGATGAGATTGAGTACATTTAAGATGGGTTGCTACAATGAACATAAAGAAGAATTCATCATACCCTACTTATCAGCCTACTCAAGTGATTCTTTATCAAACAATTTCATTATAATATTATATAGAGAGAAAGTAGACCTTTATGATAATTATGACTGAATGTCTTACCTTGTACCACCTTCCTCATTTACATGGACCCCATGAATTCAAGGATTTATGATTAAGGCATTTAGAGTGTTGCTTGGAATGCAAAATAAATTCAAAAACTGGTTAGCTATTGCTTTTGTTGTTTTAAAAACCTGTTTATATCTATTGTCAGAAGTATATTGATAAGGACATGAGGGCATAAAAGGGCTTCTGGTTTATTCTGGTCACTACATGCTTGAGTCAGAACCATTGATTGTCACCAAGCACACTGTGAAGGGTGCTACATGGGGCTGTCTGCAGGAAGAATACTTCATAGAATTTATAACAGACATTTGCTCTGAGCTTGATCACAGTTCCCATTTATAAAATAACAAGACCACCATTAAAATCTTACAAACTAACTCTATATAATGTGCATAAGCATATTTGCAGGATTTATACTAATTTTTCTCACAAGTTGATTTTCTATTCTATAAAAATAAATGGTAATTACTTTTCCATTCTATAACTCTTGTATATCATTTAGGAGTTGTTCAAGTGTTCAAGAACTTAGAAGTGTAAATTCTTTTTGGGGGGGGCATCATTGCCCTCTGGTGGTGGGAGTAGGAGGCCCAGCCTTTGCTCTATGGAGCTGGAATTGAGCCTCCATCCCAGTGGGCTGCAGTCCCACGCACAACCACTATGCCACCGGGGCTCAGACTAGAAGTGTAAATTCTTAAGAAACAAACCTTAATATTCTATATCTGGAAACTACCTATGACAGAGATTTTATTGTGAAAGGGTATTTTATTAGGGCATTTTATGCTCTGATGGCATGCCTTCAAATTTAGTTGTGAAATAAAAATTATAAAGAAAATGGAATATAATCATCAAATTATATATCAAATAGAGATTATCACAAATTTTCAAAGACAGTCAAAAATCAAACTAGATCACAATCATCACATCCAATTATTTCAAGAATTAATGATTACAAGCATATTACAAAGGAAATACAATTTTAATATCCATAGGCTCTCTGCTGCCATATGATGATGCAAAGAAGTTTTAAGGGAAAACACTTGGAAAAACTGACTAAATTTTTTATAGCATAAAATTGGTGTTTTCTATGTATGTAAAATCCTTTGTTATCCATTTACATTTATCCAATAAATATGCGGTTAAATTATAGTGGTTGTGAAGTCATAGTTTCAGGACGTCATAATCACTGTTGCTATCTCATATTTATTGGGGAATGTTAATTTATGAAGACACCTCAGATTCTTATGCAATCCTAAAGGAGAAAATATCCTTCCTTTCATGCTTACCATTATATCTCTTACTCATGCTTTTTATTTAGTCTTATGTGTGAAATAAATTTAAAATTTGGAAACAGCTAGAATTTGTCCATTTCTTTTTCATCACTTTGTAGTTTCTCACTGTTCCCTCTTTGGCATGTCCCCCTTTTGAAGAATTACATGCCTAGAAGTAACTATCGTTTATTTATTCTAGGACTCGGCTTAGGGTCAGTATTTATCCAAATTGTTTCCTTTTCAAAGTTGAAAGTAATTTTGGGTGGATAAAAACAGCATTTGGGAGCATCTCGCGATGCAACCCCTTCAATTCACTAGCAGTTTTAGGAGATAGAGGGAAAAGACACGAACCTAGCGCTCACCCTAGCACTTGTGCTGCTGTGTGGTGTCGTCGAATGGGTTCTTCCTCCTAGTGGCCCAGTGTACAATGGAGAGGAACACTGTGCATGCCGCACCGCCATCCCCAGGGCCGCTCTACGGAAGCCCACTGTTGCCGGCACACCCTTGCGCTCTGCCCTCGCGCTCTGCCTTTCCTAACTGAGCCACAACTTCACCGAATACTGTGTCCTCGGGGACGGGCTCCTCCGGACGACCTAGCAGGCACGCGCTGACAGGTAGCAGCCACCAGTTACTGGGAAGCATGTCTTTACACAACGCTGATGGAGATGTGGAGGAAAAAGAGAAGAAGAAGCTGAGCCCTGGTGGTTCAGGGGTTGTATGCGGGACTGCGGCCAGCATTGACAGTTCAAATCCAGCAGCAACTATTCAGGAGCAAGGCTGGGCTTACTACTCCCACCAGGGCAGTGATGCGAAAAGAAAGGAAGAAAGGAAGGAAGGGAGGGAGGGAGGGAGGAAGGAAGGGAGAGAAGAAATGAAAAATGAAATGCAATGACAAGTAGAGAGTGAGGTATGAAAAAAATCATAAAGGAAAGAATTGACTCCTGTTAATGAGTCATTTTCTCAACCAATGGCAGCATTATCAGAACCTAAATTTCCTTTCTCTCTAATAAAACGTTGGCACTAAGACAATCAAAGAGGCATCTTTCCCTGGCATGTAACCTCTGAATCCCTGGCCCTGGTGACCTGTTGTGGCTGTTAGGTGCTTTTGCGTCCCTTCAGTTCACACTGCCCTCGGAGTGCAGCACAAGGAGCCACTGCCCAGCGCTGCGTTAACCTCGTGCCTTGTCTTAGGTCTGAGCCCACTGTGAGCCGCTGGCGCCGCGGATGCCGTGTCCAAAAAAATGACAAAGAGTAAAGCAAGAGTTCAACAATGTAAAAAATCTTTAGCAATGACACAACAGAAGGGGGCTAATTACTACAATCTATAGAATTCTGTATCACCTCAGTAAGAAAAAAATTAGTAATTCAACTGAAAGGTGGACAAAGTACAGGAATTCATTAGGGAACACAAGTGAATGGCTAACAAACACATGAGGAAATGATCGAAGTCACTAGTCATCCACGAGCTACAAATTAAAAAAAAAAAGATGAGATAGTAGCACTTTACACCCACAACAGAGCCCAGAAAAGCAAGGCTGAAGAGGGTGTGGGGAGATTGGAACCCTTGTCCACTGTTGGTAGTTGTGTAAACATGTACAAACATTGTGGAAAGTGATCTGTTGGTGCCTAAAACAACTGGGAATAGAAATAGCCTAGGACACAACAATACCCCTGCTGGGCATATATTTCAAAGAAGTCAGGGACAGAACAAGAACGGACTTATATTTGCCTGTGTCCCTTGCAAGACAGTTTATAATAGCAAGAAACTGCAAACGCCCAACTGTCCATCAGTAGAATAGATTTTTTAAAAATCTCTGGTGGACTACTAAAAAACACCCCTAAAATCAGGGATGACACATCTCATGATATAAAAGGGCAGAGTTAAATTAGTCCATCACAAAAGTGCAAATATTGTCTGAGATCACTACTGTAAGGTTAAACAACAAGCCATAGGCAATCATCTCTTTTCAGTTCATGTAATCTTCTATCGGTAGTGAGGGTGTCCACCTCACAACCCATATATAAACCCATTACTTTTACAACTTTATAACCACTTTGAAACAGGAATCTCCACTTCAGCTGGAGCCAGCTTCAAATGTTGTGGAGAAAGAGAAGTCACGCCAGTTCCTGCCATGCAGCACTGTTCTACAGTCACCTCGAATCAACAAACACAATTACAAGGGTGCATGTCAGTCTTTGAAAAGGTGGCTAAACTTCTCTGGATGAATATATTGAGTGGGAAAATCTGTCATGGCGGGAGGGCGGGGAGAGGAGATTGACATGACTTGCTTACTGTCTGACGTCTCCTTTCATCCACTTTTCTGCTATCCATCCCCATGGGAGGGGGCCATATGTAGATCTTTGTCATCGGTTCCCCCTTCCTACACCTCCCCTTTATCCTCCTTGTATTGCTACTCTCATTATTGGTCCTGAGAGGTTTATCTGTCCTGGATTCCCTGTTTTTCCAGTTCTTCTCTGTGCAGTATACACTACCTGGTCTAGCCAGATTTGTAAGGCAGAACTGCGATCATGGTAGTGGTGGGGAAGAAGCATCAAAGAACTAGAGGAAAGCTGTATGTTTCATCACTGCTGTACTGAGTGTAAGACATAACCAAATAATAATAATTTATAAATTATCAAGGATTCATGAGGGAAGGAGGGCAAGAGGGATGGGAAAAAGTGAGCTGATGCAAAGGACTCAAATAGAAAGACAATTTTTTGAGAATGATGATAGCAACAAATGTACAAATGTGCTTGACACAATGGATGGATGGATGGATTGTGATAAGAATTGTACATACTACCAATAAAATGATGAAAAACAAAAACAAAACATTACTTGCTCCAAACACCAAGTGAAGAATGCATTTACTACTATGCTTCTTAATGGGCACTTGTAGCCTAGTTTCCATCCAATATGTTGTGACCCAGGCCATATGCAGTAGACAAGGAATCTGGAGTGCCCTTTGGAGAAGTACAACATTCTTCATTGGTCACAACAAAGGATCCGAGTGAGAACCCCCACTAACCAAACTAAACTTTCAACTTTCCTGTGGCAGATTTAAGGAACTAAAAGACTCCTTTGAACTTAAAGCAGAAATAAGGTATTGTGAGAAGAAGTAGTTGACTTAGCTATCCTGAGGTTATGAATTTGAAGGTCATTGGAGTTTGGTTCAGATCTCTTGCTTTGGGGATGTCCAAGGACTAGCAGTTAGGGGCTAGGATTTAATTATTATATTCATACTCCTTTAGCTTTTTTATGGTATGTGTTAGTCTCAAAGGCATAAGACTACTTTTGTAAATGAGCATTATAAAGTTTTGCCATTATCTCCAACCCTCATTGTTCAATGTTAACAGTGCCCAGGCACTTGAATTTTTTATCTTTACAGGTCAACAATCTATGTATATTGGTTAAAAAAAACTGTATATTTTCCTTCTCTAAAGGTACTTGAAATTCCATAACATTGGCACAATTTAATTCTGCTTTTAATCGAAATAATGTTTCCCAATAAAAGGATAATTTTGTCTCTAAAGTGGATCAGGGATATATATATATATATATACATACACACATACATACACACATATACATCATAGATAAATGAATGGATTTTGAGTGACCTTAATTGTAGCCCTAATCTAAGAACAATCATTTCTTATGATGCAGCTCTACAAAACACTCTCATAAAGAGATTACTGAAGACATGAGTACTATGACACATGCTAGTAAGGAATCAGATAATGCTTATCTCTTAGAAAGAAGAGCAAACGGGGTCTGAAAGTCGTCATAATACAAGCAGCCATCGAGGAGAGGTGACAGCCAAGTGCACATGGAAAGAGTACATCAGCCTGTGGGATCCAAGGGTAGTAAATAACAAAATCCAAGATTAGAGGAGGGAATGGTATTAGACATGATATTCTGAACACCCGGCTTGCAGAAGGTTGTGGATGAGAGTGAACCCTCACAATTTATTTGCAGGGTTCCCACATGGCTTAAGACTCTGGTGAATCACTGCAGCCTTGCTACTTAGAGAGTCTACATTAGAAAGTGGGTAAATGCAGATAGAGTTGGGTTAAAATTCAGCTTCTTATCATTGTTCTCACTTTTGAACCATTTTAAATTTGTTGCAGTTTTTATGATTTTGTTGTCTTTTCAAGTGAAGTTTTCCTGTTTATTTTGTTACTGTTGCTGTGCTTTTTAATATTTGGTTTTTGTTCTCGGATATTTTTCTTTATATGAAACCCAGGATAGATAAGTCTATAGAAACAGTAACTAGAATTAAAATTTCTAGGGTTATGACAGGAAAGGTTGAGGGGAAATGAAAAGATAATAATAAGTATAAGGAAGAAGAAAACGTTCTAAATTTGATTGTGGTGATGATTGCACACTATTTTTAATGTTTTCTAAAATGAATTATAAGAAATGTGAATTATATGTCAAGGAAACAGATCAATAAAAATGAAAAAAGAAGCTAGGACGGTGAGACTTCATTTTGTGTACTTTGGACAAATTATCAGGGCAGATCAACATGTGGAAAAGGACATCATACTCCATATGGTGAAAAGAAACTAAAAGCCAGTAAGAGATATGAACTGGCGCCCGTGGCCCACAATAGGAGACTCCAACACAATGAGAAGGGTGAAGGTGGTGCAGGACTGGACTGTGCTTGTCTGTGGTTCCCCATGAGTTGTAATCTTCTCCAGAGTCCCGAACAACGACGAGCCTGTGCTGATGTGTCTGATATGCCACTGGCTTGGTAATGTATCAACATTCCCACATTTTAACAGAAGTTCACTCCTTGTCTTTCTGAAGGCAAATTGTCATTGAAGTCATGAGTGTAACTTCAGGGGCTGTGACTTGGGTAGGTAGTGGATCCTGGATCATGCTTAAGATCTTGCCTTTGTTCTACCCAGAGAGCCCAGCCTGACAGTCCCTGCCTGATTCAACCTGTGAAGCAATGTGTGTGTGTGTGTGTGTGTGAGTGAGTGTGTAAGGCATTAATTCACTTGGATTTCACAGCAAATGTGTATTCAAATAAAACCTGTCAGTTTTTATCTTAAATTCCAAAAGGTTCACTAATTTTTTACAGGACTATTTTTTTATGCAGGAAAATAAATCAAATTATATTAATTAAAGCATTCTGAACACAATTTTCTATAGATTCTATATAAAATCATTTATAACAGAAAAACAGAAATTGGTCCAAGCATTCAAATCTGCCAAACACAATCACTCCATTGAGCTACTTATTTAGAAGGCAATTACACTAGCACACACATTTACTGTCTTAGTCTCACTTCTTACATCAAATCAATTCATTCATTATAGCTGATTAGCACATTTACAATGCAAAGACTCAAAGAAACTAAAGTTGAACATATTTGAGCACATATACACCCAGGGTAAATAACTAATAGCATCATTATGCTCCTGCAATTTCTATCTCAGCTAAAAAAAAAAATCCCATTCAATACCGAGTCGATTCTGACCCATAGAGACCCTAGAACTTCTTCCCTGTCGTCATCAAATCGGTTCTAAGTCATAGCAGCCCTGCAGGACAGAGGAGAATTGCCCCAGTGGGTTCCTGGGACTGTACATGCTTATGAGAGTAGAAAAGCCTCGTCTCTCTCTTATGGAGCTGCTTGTAGTTTTAAACGTGTGGCTAGCTGCCTGCGTGTAAGCCACTACCCTACCAGGTCTCCTTAAGATGTACAGAACTGTAGGCTTTCACAGCACACCCCCAGGAGAGCAGCTGGCAGGTTTGCACTGACGACACCAAGGTCACAGCAGCAGCAGGTCTCCTGAGGGCCCATGGTAAGAGGCAATGATTTGTAGTGATACTAAACTGCCCACTGTGTGTTCCAGAGCAAACACAAAGAGAGTGTGTAAGAAAATGCTGATTCCAGGCCTCAGAAGTGGATGAGCTCCGGATATGTGGGCACTTCAGCAGAATCATGAAAAATGAGATTTGACGATAAAAGAAAAGGTGCGTGTGCACACACACACGCACAAACACACAAGAAAAAAAGGTGATGGGCTTTTTTCTATGAACTTTTTCAAGCCCCTTCAGCTCCTCAGGTCCACAGATGCTAAGGTGCACCGAGCATAAGCTCTGATAGCAGCGGTGCAGAAACTCAGTCCTTTCTTCCCTTTGGCTCTGTGAAAGCCAGACCCGCCGGCATGCAGACCCAACTGACCCTCACTTGCAGCAACAGCAGAATGCAGAGCTTTCTTGACATCAGCAAAAGGAAGTAGAGGAAGATGAATATGAAACAAGATACTACCGACTGACACGACTCTGCAATCTTTGGCTCAACATGGGTATCTGAATATTTTAAAAGATTCTATCAGCCAACTCTAGGAAACTAAATTATAAGGAATGAAACAGCTTTTGCAGAAACCTTGCCCAGTGAATGTGCAGAGAGAGGGAACGAGCAGTTTCTTTCTGACACAATGGCATCACGATTCGTCTCTTGCAGTGGTGATCGGACAATGGAAGTCAAAAACAGTGAGAAAGCAACAGAAAAGTCGCACAGCTGCTACCTTGTCTAATTATAGAACAATAAGCTGCCAGTGACTGGGCCTCACAGTCAAACCTGGTCACGATGCCCAAGTGCATGAGCGTAACTCTTCATTGCAAAATGCTCTCTTTCGTTTCTTTCTCTTTCTTACTAAAAAGACTTCTTTGGAAGAGAATCATTTCTTCTTCTGATAAAGTGAGAATAATCTACTCGTGTTGGCTTTGTAGTCTGGTAGGATTTCTGAAGTGTTTTTCAAGGAATCCGAAGGGCTCTTGCCACAGGCAAAAGTGGGCACCTTCACTGTCTATCCACATCTGTTTCTGGAAATGAGTTCTGTACCTGGATAAGAAGCGCAACAGCTACACATCAGTCTTGGTGTTCTATTCTGTATCTTTACCACAACAGACGCACAAAGATGAGAAGAGAAGAATGGCCCAAGGTCAAAGAACAAAGGTCCGTGAGGTAGGCAGATGAGCATTTCTGCTGAGGGAAGTCTCCCACGTTGCTGTGAGTCAGTGTGATCAAACACACGTGGGGCCAACACGCCAACGCAGGTGCCTGCAAGTCCAGTCTGACTCAGGGTGAACCCATGTATGTCAGTCAAGGTGCTCCATCAGGTTTGCAATGGCTGATGGTCCAGGAGTAGCCCCTCAGCTTCTTGGTGAGAGGACCTCTAAGTCCAATCTTTGGGTACATTAAATTTTGGATCACTCAAGGACTAATACTCTGGCCGTGTATTTTCAATTGCCTCATCTCCATGGGAAAGTTGAATCGAATCCTTGATATAAGGATGAACAAAGAAAATGAAATGCATTTGAATTGTGGTGCATGAGAAGAATACGGAAAGGACCATGGACTGTCAAAAGGACAAACCCACCTGTCTTGAAAGAAGTTCAGACAGAATGCTCTTTAGAAGTTAGGATGCTGTAACATGTCATTTCGAATCACAGGTATAAGGAACCAGGAAAGACGAGTCACTGGCCATGGTTGGCAACGCGGAGGGAAGTGAAGAAGAGAAATGCTCACTGTGGGATGGATGGACACCGTGGCTGCCAGAGTGGGCTCAACACAGGAACACCAATGACGACGGTGCATGACCAGTCAGGGTTTCCTTCTGTTGTGCACAGGGTCACGTCACTACCAGTGGAAACCCACTCAATGGCACCTAAGAAGAACCGTCAGAATTGGAGGAACTTTAAAATAAAAATGAGGCCTAAAAATACCTAATGAGACCTATTTCCACACTTGGTCTTTCTCAAAAGGCCAGGAAGCAGTGGTGGCATTATTTTTGATTATTAAATAAGAAAAGAAACACTGTTAATGGTAACACTCAAGGCAAAGGTCAGCATGGCAAGATATTCTCAGGCACTGTCAAAAACCACTGCCATCAAGTCTAATAGAACTCAGCAGACCTGGCGACTTTCTGAAACTATCCACCTTGACTGTAGGAGATACCATCATGTGCCTCCTGCTGCACAGATGGTGGTTTTGAATTGTAGGTCTTCGGGTCAGTAGGGTGATGCTTACCTGGCAGGGCCAGGCATTGTCCATGTTATACTAAACTGCACATCTTCCTGGAAAGTAATTTGATGACTTGCTTTCAAAATGATGGTCTCAGCATGGAAAATCTCTCCATGAGACACAACACATAAAATTACTAAATAAACTTTTCCCCTCCTACCTCTCTCTAATGAGGCTTGACATCCAGAGAGAATATGTAGGACCCTGAAGAAAAGTGATCACTGCAAGATAAGAACCTGACAGTGGCTGGCAGAAAGCCAGTGAAGAGCGGGGATCAACTCAGTCCCAAACACAGCTAACAACAAGAAGCCACCAAGGGCTGCTCCATCTGTAACAGTAAACAATACCCCACCAAGAACAAGACATCTCGCATTAGTCCTGGCTGTAACAGTAATCCTGATGGAAGATGGTTGCTCAGTGGACAGCTTACAGTAAGTCAGCAGTTCAAAACCACCAGCTACATTCACAGGAAAAAGATGAGACTTTCTACTGGTGTAAAGAGTTATAATCTCAGAAACTCACAGAGGCAATTCTACTTTGTCCTACAGGGTCACCATGAAGTGGCATCAATTTGATGGCAGTGAGTGAGTTAGCTTGTAGGTTTGCTTTTATGGGTAGAAAGAGTCATTCCAATAATTGAAATCCAAGGCTGTACCTGTACTCCTGATCATGGTGTCCATACTCATCTTACCCAGGGAATTCCAAAATCCCCAGCAGAAAGTTGATAGGATGACTATTCTGGGACTGGGGACCGAATCACCTGTTTGTGGGGAAGTGTAATGATGAAACAGAAGACTTACCCAAAACTAAATAAGTTCACATGGAAAAATGGGAGAATAGAAACAGATAGGAATAGGGCTGTGTTCTTAAGGAATAAAAAGAAGCAGACCATCTGATAAAGACAGCTACTGTAATAAGTCAACTGAGAAGGTGATTTTAAGCTAGACAGAGTTGATGACAAAATCAGTGATCTGGAACTTAGGTCTCAGAAAATAATCTAGAGTTTTAGTTATACTTAATAGAGTCTAAATATTAAATAGTGACATCTCAGCTATCAAACGATTTCAAGCTCTAACTTTCTACTACTAAAAAAGTAGAGTTCAAGAAAAATTCTTCACAGTGTTCAAAACTGCTGGACAGTCAAACTAAAACTGTGCCTGGAAAAATCTGTAAAGGGCCATAGTGAGTCCCATGCCGGGTATTGCCTGGGACACAAAGAGGGGACACTTATGTTCAAGCGCCACTGTCAATCAGACAACATACTGCTTGCGTTAGTGCAGGGAAACATCAGAGGTGTACATTTTTTGTGCTTTGTTTGCATAAAATATCATAACCACAAATCCAAAGAAAGTGAATGATACCAGCTGCAAAGCTAAAAAAGAAAACTATGAGAACCATGATAAAATTAAAGAAAGAAACCAGTGTGAAATGTGAATCAGCACTGCTTCTCTGATTTGGTGGCTAGATACAACATGCCTAAGTCAACATAATCAACATTTAGGGTGGTGGGGGAATATGATTAACTTAGCTAATGCGGTGAAAGATGCAAAGTAGCTAACTATGAAACAAAAATCAGGTCATCGAAGAGATTGAGAAGTTATGGCTAATTTGGGCAAATCAGAAACAATTAGATGTCGATAGTCTATCCAAGACAAGTGATATGTAACAAGATTAAACACTACCATAGTGACTTAAAAGTCACTGGAAAAATAAAGTGTAACTTGGTTTTCCATTTTTTTCTTATTTGAAAAATGTTTAGCTCTCGAACTTTTCTTTGTTCAAACACAAATTTGGAACAAATGGAATTCAACAATGGAAGTATCATTGTAAATACATATATTCAATGACTATGTTTATCCTAATAAAACAAATTCAAGTATGAACGATCTATATAGAAAGATGTTTATCATGGAGTTCAATTTTAATAATCTAATACAAATCTGGGAAAAATTAATGTCTACTGATAGGAGTCTCTTTTGTTTAAATATATTAATTTTGGAGGGGGGGGCATCACTGCCCTCTGGTGGAAGTAGGAGGCCCAGCCTTGTTCCTGGAGAGCTGCTGCTGGATTTGAACCGCCAACCCAGTGGGCCACAGTCCCGCACACAACCACTATGCCACCAAGACTCAGTCCTATATATATTAATTTATTAGCATTGAATGCTTTCATTAAAATTTCAGAGGAAAAAAACAGAAAATGCATATGAAATAGCCCTAAGTATACTAAAACATGATGGAAGTACATATGCAGTCATTTGAACTATGCTGCACCTGCAGAGTAAGAACTTACTGGAAGGGAGACAGCGGGAGACCAATGGTTGCTCTAGCACACTGAGATGAGAGGCTTTTACATTCTCAGTAGCCTTATAATTAGTAGTTAAGTATCACTAAATCTGTATCAGAAAAATGTTCTAACTGAAATTTCTCCACTCTTATGCCCCATTCATGAAACTGAATTTGGGAATCTCAAATGAAAAGCTCAGAGTGTAAGACAGGAAAAAAATTATAAATTATCAAGGAGTCATGAGTGAGGGAGAGTGGAGGAGGGTGGGGAGGAAAATGAGTTGCTGATACCAAGGGCTCAAGTAGAAAGAATGGCAACAAATGTACACATGTACTTGACACAATGGATGGATGGACTGTGCTAACAGTTGTAAGAGCCCCCAATATTATGATTTTTTTAAAAAGAAAAGCTAAGCATCTCATGTTCTCTGTTACCTCCAAAGTAAATGACTTCAGCATCAAATGGCTTTTGGGGCCCTTCTTTTCACTCACACTGTAAGGACCAATAATGAGCAATAATCGGATGAAGACATCACTGAGAAAGTTCCGGGAGGTGCTGTTGGGCCCTGCCCAGGTCATGTGCAGGCACTGCTGGGACAGCGCAGACTGAATGCCTCAAAAATGTCCATTGGATTAACAACCCATTATGGTACACACCAAAGGGCCAGCATTTCTTAGCTATCTATCAAAGCTGTGCAACACAGGACAGATAGATGACCTTCACCTAAATTTTAGATACTAATCCCAAAATCGTGATAGAAATCTAGCACAGATATCCTATGAATAATTTCCTGTAATGGCTAGTTTTACCCTAATATTTTATATGGTAAATATGCTCTTACCCTATTAAATCCTAAATATTTTCTTAAGTTTTATAGAAAATCACAATTCAAAAATCTGTACTGAAAAAATGTCCTACTAGATACAGATTAAAGAGAGCCAACAATCACCTAAATTCAAATTCACTAACATGTTAATGTGAACGCCCAGCACACAGCTTAGAGACATTTTTGTCCCATGATTACATCATGACAGATGGTTGAATTTTTCTTTAAAATTACAAGGGTTTGGATTTAATGGGAAGAGCTTTCAAAAAGATTTCCCCAAATACCTTTGAAGGCCCCAGGGGCGATGATCACTGCATGTCTGACAGCCCCAGCCAGAAACCTCTTATCATAAGAGATTTTTCCGCAGAGATCAAGTTTATCACTCGATTGCCTGCAAAAACAATCTTTCTGCTTTCTCATCATCACGAAGGGGTTTCACTGATTGCCCTTATGGTATGCAAGAAATATCTATCTTTAAATCGCAGAGTCAACATTCTGCTGGGGATTTGTTTATCCTTTGATGTCCTAATATGCTGATGCTTCAATGTCAAGAAGCTTCAAACACTTGGCCTGAGTGGCAGTGCATTTAAGGCCGAGTTCACACAGTCACCGCTTTCCTTTGCAGCTATCAATCCTACACATGTCTCTTGAAAATGCACTCTTCCCCCCACTTTTGTCAATCACAAGGGTGAGAGGAATGGAGAGAGAATACCCGAATACTTTGTGAGACACATTTATTGAGAAATAAATCATAATTACCCTTAAAATGCGCTGAAGTGTGCATCTCTGTGAACATATTCACATAGTTTACATTTATTTCTCCTTTTCCACAAAAGTGAAAGACCAGTTACAGTAACTTAGCTCTTGACAGAAACATGTGAAAGAGAAATCTTATTCTACTCCAATGGTGCTAATATGAGTCTTGCTGTGTCTGCCTTGAGGGGTCATTTGCTAGTCAGGCAAGAAAATCATTCTTAGGATCTTGAATTTGCTCGCTGTTTCTTGTCCCTTGGGCCAAGCCCTTTCACTGCATTACCTCTCTTCCCCTGCCATCCCCTTCCTCTGCGTCAGGCACAGGACAGGTGAGGGTGGAGGGTCGGGTGGAGGAAAGGCCCTGGACAGGAGGGTAGCATGCACAAAAGAGTAACCTCTGCCTAGCGAGGTGCCAGCTACCTGCCCGTTCCTAGGGCACAACTGGGTGTCCCTGAGACAGAGGTGAGGTTGGATATGAGGCCCCAGCTCCCACAGCAATCGAACTGCATGGCTAATTTCTTTTACTATTTGTCGACTCTTTATACTTGGATCTACTTGATTTTCACCCCCCAACCCCCACCCTGCAAAAGACTGTGCGCTCACAACACTCGACACAGCATCACAGCACAACATTAAGAAAAAGAGTAGAATTTTAAAAGTTCATTGTAAGGTTTTTTTTTTTTCCCCCCAAGGGCAGAGTCTTACCAAAGTTGACATCATTTGGCTGCCGAGCAACTGAGCAATTAGATTAAGCACAGATCTTCACATCAGTTTGCTCGGCGCTCCCCTCACACTTCCCTCCCTGACTTCTCTGAGGCTCAATTTCTTCTTCGAAGATCATTCACCTCAAGGAGGTTGGAGGATTAAGGGACATAATCACATGGTACAAGATCCAACACTTAAGGATACTCTCAGCTACTTTGAGAATATGTTTTTCCCTTTGCTACACTTACTTTTGGAGGAGGAAAATGCTGCCTACACTTGTCGAGAGTCTATCCTACACTAGTTACTATATCCAATTATTGCAGGAGGAGTCTGGGCCTCAGAAGACTTAGGTCACAAGGCAACGAGCGGCCGTGCTGGAATTTTAATCCATACCAGGCTAACCCCAGAGCCAGAGCTGTTTTCCATGACGATATGCTTCCTTTCTTATCAGCTATGATGGGGACATGCAGCCTCTTGATTCAGACTTGACTTTGAAGAAAACGCTCAAGACAAACAAGGTACCTTTTGACTGTTTTAAAAGAGGTAGACAGCTAGGTATGCAAGTACTTGCAGACAGACTTGGATGACAGATAACAAAAGACAGTGAATTAACTATGCGTGAGGAAAAGATGCAAGTCTGAGAATTGTTTCATTCCAGTCAGAGGTCACGAGTCTGAATGCTAACACCAATCACTAAAAACAGGGTCTCAGGCACCTTTAGGCATCTGAACAGGAGCAGGCAATTATATGGTGAGTGGGACTGCTTACTACTTCCTGGGGTGGGCCATAGGAATCTTTGGACATCACTGTTGCCAGACTTGGGAGGAGGGCACAAGACTGGGCAATGTTTCCTGCTGTCAGTCAGAACCAACTTGACGACACCCAACAGTTACATCAACAAACCAGAGCTCTGGTATCGCCGGGGCTAAAGTTCTTGGGTGCTAACCAAATGGTTCAGAGTTTGAACCCAACAGTCTCTCTGAGAGAGAAAGATGTGGCAGTCTGTTTCCATAAGGCCTGCAGCCTTTGAGCACCTCGTTCTTTTGTTTTATAGGGTCACTGTGAGTCAGGGGGGACAGAAGACTTTATGAGTAAAGCAATAGCCCTGACACATCACCAAATTTATCATTTTCCCATCTGACTGGGTTTCCAGATTCGACACCATCCCGAATGTTCTGATTTACTTGTCTGCGTTGCAGAGAGGACTCAAAATGACAGCAGACCAGGGTAGGAAGGCTTCCGTACCCAAGATTGGCCTTCAGAGCAAGGCAATAGAACCAAGGAGATCCCTCCATTATGCACGTTGTGTGTTGTTGCTTTGTTTTGTTTTTAAATAACATAACATTAGATATTCCACTCTCAGAAGCGCAGGAAGTTTCAGAAGCCGGCTCCAAGGCCATTGTGGATGCTGGCAGAGAGAAGGAAGGAGGAGAGGGGATGCTATGAGACTTCAACAGGAAACTGCAGGGCTAGAATCAATCAGACAATAGAAAGCAAAAAAAAGAAAATTGGTGGGCGAGGTAGGAGCAGATAATAAGTTCAAGAGAAATAATAAACTTTAGGATGAAAGTCAAGGAAGGTATCCAGATTGGAAGTAGATGAGGAAATGAAACCAAAACAAAGTCTGCAGAAACAAGAGATTCCAGTAAGTCCCGTGGGGAGGTGGCCAGAAAAGCATTTAGACACTGGGTTTGAAAAAGTAGGACAGTAATTCACAGAGACTTGGGTCAGGTAGAGACTGTGAAGCCTGGGATGCAGAGGAATAGAAAGCTTGAGGTCATGGTTTACTTAATCCACAGATAAGTACATTGTTCCCATGCTTGGAAAGTGGAGGCTACATTCCTCTGCAGCCACCAAAGATCCTTGCTCCATAGCAACACGACAGACAGACAGAAAGACACTTCATTCAGCAGCTCACTCACCAAAGATGCCCGAGAAGGGCTCTTCAAATGCCACATTATGAATCCTGAGGGTTCTTTTCAGTATTTCACTTTCTAACTAGCCAGGTCCAAATACAGGAAGATGTACCATCCATGAGGATTGGGGTTTTGTAAACAATTCTGTAACTAGGGAGTTGACTGCATGTTCAGAAGACAGCAGCATTTTCAAATACACCTGCATGAAATGATTCTCGTACTCTTTGCTAGATGGCAATGGCACTCCTAGCGCTCTGCCTGGGAATTCTCCCTCCTCTGTCAGGAAACAGTCACCATGGAGCTCTGCCTTGGGATCTTCCGCATCTGTCAGCATAATTAATGCAACAACATTTGTTCCTCAGCTGCTGTGCATTTTCACTTATCACCACCTGAATCTTACCGTTAGCACCAAAAAGAGGATCATCATTTTGTTTTCCCTTCTCAGCATAATTAATCCCAAATCCAGGCATCCTTGCATGAAGGATTCCAGTATGATGTTTTCATACCACAGAAGGGGAAGATCCTATACTTTATTCAAAAGTGTAAAGGGATGATCAAGACCAGTTTGTGAGTTCTGGATTAATAAGTAATGACGATGACTTAAATTCTAACTTCATATCTTAACACTCAAAGGATGTATTTGTAAGAATCACCAGGAAGAACTTTACTTAACTATTGCCGAAATGTCCTTAGGTCATATTCTAGTTCCTAGTGTGAGCAAAGAATCAGAGAAGCTGGTTATCTGAAGAAAAACATGGCACTCGGATTGGAGTATGGCTTATTAGCAGCTTGTGATATGCAGATGCCAACCTTGCTTGCTGCAAGTGAGGTGGGCTTGAAACACTTGGTGATGAAGATCAAGGATTGCAGCCTTCGTTATGGATTACGATTCAGTGTAAAAAAGACCCTGATCCTCACAACTGGACTGATCGGTCATAAGTGGAGAAAGGATTGAAGTTGTCAAAAATTTTGTCTTGCTTGGATCCATAATCAATGCTCACAGAAGCGGCAGTTGTGCTCAAACGACACATTGCATTGAACAAATCTGCTGTACAGTACTTCTTTAAAGTGTTCTAAAGCAAGGATATTACTTTGATGACTAAGGTATGCCCAACCAAACCATGGTATTTTCAAACACCTTATATAAGTGTGAAAATTGGATATTAAATAAGGAAGACCAATGAAGAATTGGTCTGTGGTGCTGGTGAAGCATATTGACAGTACCACGGACTGCCAAAAGAATCCACAAACCTGTCTTGGAAGAAATAAAGTCACATTGCTTCTTAGAGGTAGAGATGGCAAGACTTTGTCTCAAGAGCTTTGAACATTCAGTCTCTGAGGAAGGACACCGTGCTCGGTAAAGAATAGGGGCAATGCCAAAAGAGAAGGGCTCTTGACAAGATGGCTTGACATCCTGGCTGCAACCCTGGGCTCAAATGTAAGAACAAAGGTAAGGAGTGTTCAGGGTCAAGTGGAGTTTTGTGCTGTTGTGCAGAGTCACATGGGTTGGCACCAATTCAACAGCCGCTAACCCCAACAGCAGCAATTGCCGGATGAAAAAAAAATTATTATATCATCTATCAGGTTATAAGATGTTGACAGGGAGTGGGATTAACATGGGGGTCTGTCTGCTCAAGTTTGCATTAGATTCTGTATTCTAAAGTTATCAAAACTTCATGCAAAGGGTCTAAATTAAGGGTTCTCAACCTGTGGGTGATGACCCCTTTGGGGGTCAAGTGACCCTTTCACAGAAATCACCGATTCAAAATGGGAAAAATTACAGTTATTAAGTAGCAAGGAAAATAAGTTTATGGTTGGGGGAAGGTCAACACAACATGAGGAACTGTATTGGGAACCACTGGTTTATATGCACAACTCATTTACTTTCCCAATGACCTCAAAGGCACAACCTCTCAAACTAAATAATAACTGAAGTGGGGTGTGGGAAGGGAATAAACATACAGAAACAAATATCAAGAAATAAATATGTATTGACAATACTGGAGAATCTTCAGAGAAATTAATCTAAAATATTGACTTAAATGTTTGTCTTAGAATACTACTAGCATCTTCAGAATACGTTTCTTTCATTCCCTCTTATTAAATAAAAGAAACTAATTAACCACCACAAACCCACTGCCAACAAATTGATTTACCATTATAGATATTAGTCAATAACCAAATCAAAGAACAATTTAAAATAGAATTCTCTGCAAATGCTCTATCAATAATTAAAAGGCAGCCCCTGAGTTGATTAGAAGTGTATGATATTCTTTTCTCAGGGTTATCCAGACTATTTGAGGTGTGTGCAATTGGAAGATAGTTCTCAATCATTATATGACCATTTTTGAAATATATGGCATTAAGAAGATAAAAAACAAAAATGTGGCATTCCCTCCCTGCTGATCAGACGGGCTGCGGCTCCTTCAGCTCCAGGAAGGAATTGGCCACCATGACCACCCAATACCCAGCGCTCACCCCAGCGCAGAAGAAGGAGCCGTCGGACACTGCCCATCACACTGTGCCTCCAGGCAAGGATATCCTGGCTGCAGATGAGTCCACCGGAGGCATTGTCAAGCGGTTGCCGTCCATTGGCACCGAGGACACCGAAGAGAATTGTCACTTCTCCGGACAGCTGCTGCTGACGCTGGGCGACCGGGAGAACCTCCCTACCCCCTCCCAAAATCGGGTTGTCATCTTCTTCCATGAGACTATCTGCGTGAAGACAGACGATGGGCGGTCCTTCCCCCAAGTGATCAAACCCAAGGGTGGGATCTGGGCATCAAGGTCGACCAGGGTGTGGCGCCCCCGGGAGAAACCAATGGGAGATCACCCCTACCCCCACCCCCAGGTCTGGACGGGCCCTCTGAGCTCTGTGGCCCATACAAGAAAGACAGCGCTGACTGTGCCAAATGGCGCTGGGTGCTGAAGATGGGCGAACAGACCCCTTCATCCCTCGCCATCATGGAAAACGCCAACGTGCTGGCCCGTTATTGCAGCGTCTGCCAGCAGAATAGCATCATGCCCAATGCAGAGCCTGAGGTCCTCCCCGACGGTGACTGTGACCTCATGTGCGGCCAGTAAGTACCTGAGAAGGTGCCGCTGCCGTCTCCAAGGCCCTGAGAGACCTCCGCGTCTATCAGGAAGACACCTTGCCAAAGCTCAACATGCCCCTTCCCCCCCCCCCCCCCCCCACGGTCATGCTACACAACAGACATTTTCCCACCAGAAGAGTGCCCTGGCCACTGTCACCCCTGCTGTGACTGGGGTCACCTTCCTGTCTAGAAGCCAGAGCGAGGAGGTGGCCTCCATCAACATCAACAAGTGGCCCTGTTGAAGTCATGAGCCCCGACCTTCTCCCATGGGCGCGCTCCCCAGGCATCTGCCCTGAAGGACAGGGACGGCAAAAAGGAGACCCTGAAGGCGGCCTGGCCACCAGCCTCGCTTGCCAAGGCAAGTCCACTGCCAGTGGTCAGGCAGGGGCTGCGGTCAGCGAGTCCCTCCTCGTATATAACCACGCCTGCTAACTGGAGGCGCTACGAGGCTGCCCCCCCCACCCCCATGCTCCAGGCGCCCCCCTCCCTGAGCCCACTTTGATGGGCGGGTGCCCGTGGGCTCCAGGACACTCTTCCCTCTCCCTCTTGCCGCCCTTGACCGTGGTGGGCGGTGTGGTCTGTGTATGCGAACTCCTCCATCACCCCTTTCAGTGCACTGCCAACAAACAGCTATTTAAGGGGGACAGAAAAAGCTTTGAGATTAAAATTGAAAACTACTTTGGAATCTAAGGATTCACGGATTTTCTATTAAAATATACTTACTGTTATTGCAATCCATTTGCTATTACTGGAATCCATTATTGTAATCCTTGAGAGAGGAACTCTGACGAGGAAGTGGGCCACAAGTCGCGGTGCTAACTGAAAGTTGGCAATTGGCATGGGTTTTCTGTTCCAGTAAAAACGTGTCGCCTTGGAAACGCACAGGGGCAGTTTTTCTCTGCCGGCTAAGGTCAATCTGAGTCAGAATGTACTCCATGGCCGTGAGGTTTTCTGAGACTCCCTTCAGAACTATCCGCCCCGCTTAGTGAAGAGCCCACTGAACTACAAATAAACCCAGACCCCTCAGGTTCAGTCTGATTCATAGGGCCCCCAGGATTTTCAAATCTGCAAATTTTTATGCAAAAGATAGCTTTCTTAACGTATCCAGTGGACCTGAACCACCAACCTTATAAATAAACAACCCAGAGTTTAACCCCCGATGGCACACAGTTCCTATAATGTATTGTGCTGGTGGAAACATTTTTAAAGTCAATTTTCAAAACAAAACGTTTTTCAAGTGACTATTCATGTCCTGTGTCATTTACAAAGAACACTTCTTTAGTTGCTAGAGCCTGAAATAAATTAAAATACCCATTTAAGGTCAAGATAGCAATTCATGTGGCAAGGTTTTGTACCTACTAATTGCCAAGGGTAAAGAAGATTATGAGTTGGGCTTCTAATCACAAGGGTAGTAGTTCAAATCCACTGTCTGCTCCAAGGGAGAAAGATGAGACATTCTGGCCCTGTCAATATTTCCATCTTCAGAAACATGATATAGGTTGCTTTTAGTTGAAAACAACTTGATAGGAGTGGAGTTTGGTTTAAGGGATAGAAATCAAGCAGACAGTAAACATTAATCCATGATATCCATTATATCACCCAGGGCAGGGCAAGACTTGTCTGCATGAGTAGTTTCCACGAAAATAATTTTTCCTCATACTAAACTGATCCTGTTAATCTGTGGAAAAGCTGCTCCTTGTGTACTTAGTTTATATGTATTTTATAAATGTGTTTCTGCTTCACAGCTACAGAAGAGGTGTAAGCTTAAAGTATATGGGGAAGTATATCAAAACAACTGGGCAGATGACACCGTTAGGGCGAAACCAAGGAGAACATGGCTTTTTCCTTTTAAACCTATCTCAGTTTTAAGAATTGCAGCCCCATTCTTCTGAGAAAATCTTCACTATGTCATCTGATGCTCAGAGCAGCCCTATGTTTGAAAATCCCCATTTTCAAGGTAAGGCAAATGTGACACAACGACATTGCCTAGCCTACCTTTAGGCTGGGGAAAAATGCAGTCCACAAACTTAGAACATGGTGCTTTTTTCTATAAAACCACACAGTCACCTTGATAACCTATCAGTCAGCTCAATCAAATATTTTAAATACTGGGGGGAGCAACATTGGACAGTAACAGTAAAAAAAAATGTATTTGCTGTTTTTCTCAAAGCAATGGAAGAGATGAAAAAAAGATACACGCTTATAAGGATTCATAAGGCCGAAAGCATTCAGTGAAATTGGAGAAGAGATCTGAGTACATCAGCTGAGGAAGCAATAGTCTGCTAATGCCAAGTGCCAAGTGCCCCATGCACCCGCGGTTAGTCACTGATATCGCCAGCAAGCTAAAAGTGGCACTCCTACTTGAGGAAATTGAAAATGAAATATCCCCAGACCAGCTCTTCTCAGCGTTTCACCAGGAGATTTAAAACCAGAGCTAGCAAGAGCCAGTAGTCCCTGCTTGTCCTTACCACAGCACTCACCATAGTAGTCCTACTGTGTTCCTGAGAGCTGGCAGTCACCTGATGCTTGAAGTGGTGCTTGACACAAAATATTGCTATGAATCAACCTCATGTCCCAGACTATCTGTAAGGGCTACAGATACGTGAAAGATGTACTTATCCTTGAAAAGAAGGAGTGGGTAGCAAAAGACTCATTCAAAGGAGTCAGTCTGACATGCATCTATGCAACACCTTACATTTGTTATCCTTCATGAAAAGACAGAAGAGCACTAATGCAACAGTGAGTTGCATACACATGAGCTGCTAACTACAAAGTCCACAGTTCAAACCCACTAGCCACTGAGTGGGAAAAAAGATGAGGTTGATGTCTTCTCCATGAAGATTTTAAAGCTTGTAAAACCAAAGTACTAGTTTGACTCTGTCTCACAGGTTCATTCTGAGACAGAATCGACTCCATGGCAATGAACTGAGTTGTTGGGCTGAATTAACCAAAGAACCAAAAGCAGATTCCTTGCAGGAGATATTGAAAGTAATTACTACTAAGTTAATATGCGTGATGGTTGCAATAAAAAGTATGTGTATGATCGAAAAATGGGAGGCTAGGACAAGTACAGATCTAGGTAAATGCCTCCTTATAAGTATTCATCATACACACAAACGAGTATCATTCAGCAGCATAGAGAAATGGAATTCTGATACATGTTATGCTTGGGTGAACCCTGAAAATATTGTAGTAATTGAAGAAAGTCTAACAAACAAGAAGACAAATAGGACCTCATTATATGAAGTATCTAGAACGAGCAAATGCACAGAAAGTAAATGGGCTCCCAGAAGCTGAAAGGAGGAAGGGTTGTGAAACTACCTGCTGTAATGAAGACTGAAGTTCTGATTTGGGTGACAACTCTGTTTGCTGGCATAGTGGCTACAGGTGGGCTGTGATCCTCATGGTGAGCAATTTGAAACCAGCAGCAGCTCCCGGGAGAAAGAGTGGGCTTTGTCCTCCCACAACAGGTCCAGTCCCAGAAACCCGCTGGGAGTCACTGTGAGTCAGCATTGACTCAATGGTAGTTGTGTCACATTGTCAATGTCATTAATGTCATCGAATTATACACTGAAAATGGTCAGAGTGACAAGTTTTATATTATACATGTTTCAGAATAAAAAAAATTTAAAGCAAGATAGATATACAAAGCAGGTGGTACAGATTAAATAACAAAATTTTGTCAAGTTTGTAAGCTTTAAAAATTCCCAATTTAAACTGTGTTTCTAAACATTTATTCCAATACTTAATTTTATAGTCCAACTTAATATTATTTTTCTTAAGAATGCCTTCCCAGTTGTATATATTTCAGATGTCACAGAACTTGGATCTACTTCCAATTATAGATCTTGTCTTCAAGAGAGCAAGAGCAGTAGAATGTTGAATGCAGAACTTGGATTGCAATGCAGTGAAATGATTGCAGTGAAAGAAAAGTGGTATAAAAGAAGAATGGAAAGAACTGCATCTGGGTGAAGATAGTTCTTTTTTAAATCATTTTATTGGAGGCTCATACAACTCTTATCACGGTCAATACATACATCGATTGTATGCAGACCACATTTGTACATTTGTTGTCATCATCATTCTCCAAACATTCTCCTTCTACTTAGACCCTTGGTATCAGCTCCCCACTACCCCTCCCTCATGAACCCTTAATAATTTATAAATTATCATTATTTTGTCATATCATACATGGTCCGATGTGTCCCTTTACCCACTTTGCAGCTGTCTGTAACCTGGGGAGGTTATATGCAGATCCCTGAAATTATTTTCCCCTTTCTATTCCACCTTCCCTCCGCCTTCCCGGTATCACCACTCTCACTACTGATCCTGAATTCCCATGTTTCTGACTCCAGTGTACATCCCCTGGACTAGCTGGATTTGTAAGAGGGATCATGCTAGTGGGTGGGAGGAAGCACTTGAGAACTATAAAAAAGTTGCATATGTCATTGTTGCTCATTGTACCTTGACTGGCTCATCTCCTCCCTGCAACCCCTGTAAGGGGATGTCTCTTCACCTATTGATGAACTTTGGGTCCCCAATCTGTACTCCCCCTCATTTATAATGATATAATTTTTAGTTATTTGATGCCTGACACCTGACCTCTTTGACACCTCGTGGTCACACAGACTGGTGTACTTCTTCCATGTGGGCTTTTTTGCTTCTGAGCTAGATGGCACTTCTGAGCACTTGTTTTCTTTCAAGTCTTTAAGACCTCAGATGCTATGTCTTTTGATAGCCAGGCACCATCAGCATTCTTCACTATATTGGCTTATGCACACATCTCTCATCAGCAATCATATCAGAAAGGCTGGTGTATAATGTAATGATTTTCATTTCTTTGAAGCGTGAGAACTGATCCCTTTGACACCTCGTGATCCTACAGGCTGGTTTGCTGGGGGAAGATAGCTTTTAACATATAGAAATAACAAAGGTATATCATTCACGGCATACAAAAATGTTTATGAATCAAAAAGAGAGAAAAATGAGCTAAAGATTTGCGTAAACATGAATGTACCATTAATGTTGATAAATATTTGACTCATTATAAATGAAGACATGCATATAAATCAGAATAATATTTCTCATGTCTATCAGGTTGGCAAAACACTTAAAAGCATGGTATCACAAAGTACTGCTGGGAGTGAAGGACTCTAAGAACACTCATTAGCCACTGAGAAGTGGCACAACCACTTTGGAAGAAGCACATCACTGTGAAATAGAAATGCCTTTCCTAGACATCAATCCTTGGAAATGCTTGCATATGAACACTGCCTATAATAGAAAGAACAATCCCCTTAAAATGGAAACAATTCCGATTTTGCAGTACACAAGTAATCTAGCTATCACCACACAAAGAAGTACAAAATAGTAATGCAAATAAACTGCTGTCTCATCTTTCAATATAGATGAATCAGAGAATATTGACTTTGAATGAAAGAAAGCAGGAAGTTCAAGAATATACAAAATATGCTTTCATTTCTATAAAGGTAAGATCTGTAAAAAAAAATATTGTTTAGGGATATATCCAGTGTTTTGATTAGCTCTGTGCATGCAGCATGTGTTCTGAATAGGCATGAGGGTGGCCTTTAAAGGTACTGTTGTTCTGTTTATTTCTCATACATAGGAATGGCACATGCCTGTTCCCTTTATCACCATTTTAGAACTCTTCCCATATTGCTATATAAATAAACTTTTTTATATACGGTATTCCATATAATCAAAGTTGTAAATATGATTAGAGGAAGGTAATTAAGGCACAAAATCAAACCCAATGTCACTGAGTCAATTTCAACTCATAGTAACCTGACAGAGGGGGTCCAACGCCTTAAAGCTTTAGAGGAGCAGACAGCCACTCCCATCGTTTCACAGCAGAGTAGCTTAGTTCATACCACAGACCTTGAGCCTCAAAGCCCAACATCCATCCACAGTGCCACCAGGGCGCCTGAACGAAGATATCTGAGTCTTAACAGAGTACAGCTCAAGAAGAAAAGGTAAAGAATAAGCTCAGTTAGAAGGCAAAGGGGAGCCATTAGAAGTCATTGAAAAATGTAATTTTATTTGTGCATTTAAGAAAACTAGTCTAAAAAAAACAAAAAAAACAAGTCTATCTGATGTGTAGAGGGAGGTCATGATGGGAGGAGGAAAAAAGGAACAGTAATTTTTAAATGTCTACCTTATAAAAATATATAAAGGTGTGTGTATGTGATTCTTTAAAAATAGGCCAACACTTGTGGGGTACTCTTTGTACTATTTCTGTCAAGGTCATTTCAAGGCAGAGGGTGCTTCCAGCATAGAGTACACTGCCCCTTATGGTTTCCAA
The DNA here is from genome assembly GCA_004026705.1 of Nesogale talazaci. Taxonomy (NCBI): domain Eukaryota; kingdom Metazoa; phylum Chordata; class Mammalia; order Afrosoricida; family Tenrecidae; genus Nesogale; species Nesogale talazaci. Next base: position 175,783 of record PVJH01000940.1, read on the forward strand.
GCCTGTGAAATGTATGGAAGATCACCACATCTTTCTCCTATGGAGTTGTTGGTGGGCGGTAACAGGCTATACCTTTCAGTTAGGAGACAAGGGCTTAGCGACTGTACCATAGGAGCTTCTAATCCCAGGATAGTCAGAGTCAACAGCAGTTGACTTTCAGCCTAAAAGATGAAGTTGTCATCTGTACAGTGAAGAGAGTAGGAGGTTTCTCAGTGTCTTTCAGATGTGCAACTATTACACCATCAGAGGAAAAAATTATTTTAGGTGGAAGATGCCGGCCAATTTTAACAACTATGTTTCAATGATCCAATCTTTTAATTACTGTGGTAATAGAGTTTGCTAACAGATTGTACCACACCAAAGAACAAAGTCTTCCTTGACAATTACTCTTTACAAAGATCATCGACATCTGCAGTATTACCATAGAAAAACTAATTCCTTACCTTGCAAAACCGAATACAAATTGGGAACAACAACAAATGTTCATCCCTTAGTATCCAGAATTTGATTACATAAACCAGAATGAGCTAACATAATCTAATATTTTGTGCATGCAATCAGCAGAGGATCCATTAAATTAGATTCTGTCTGTGGTGGTGGTCGGTGCCATGATGTACTGTGAGAGGAGGAAATGCTGCTGGTTCCCACGTCATCCCCTTAGTAGTCTGAGGTTGCTGTTGGCGTCACCAAGCCAACCATCTCCTCTAGAGTCTTACTCTCTGTCACTTGCCCTCTGCTTGACCAAGCATAAGACCCTCCCTTCCAGGAACTAATCCTTCCTGGTAACACATCCAAAGTACAAGAAATGAGGCCTCACTTTCTAAGAAGCTTTCTAGGTATACTTCTTCCAAAATAGCTTTGTTAATTTTTCTGTCAGGCCATGGCCTGCTCAATATTATTCACAAATAGTTTTTCTTCTTTCTTTCTTCTTTGTTGTCCATCAACTGCGTACAGATGAGGTCAATGAAAATATCATGGTTCAGATCTTAGTTACGTCTCAGTTCGCAACATGACATCCTTTAAAAAACCCAAGCAAAAACCCCAACTTATCCTTCGATTTCCCTTTTGATTCAACTTTCCTTTGCTCTAGATTACAATATTTCATGTTTTCTTTTTGATTGAGGTCTTTATCTGTGTTACTTTGTCATTGCTGCTAATTTCTTTTGTTTTTCTATATATGAAATCCAGGATAGGTAAATCTACAGAGGAAGTCACCAGATTAGTGATTTCTTGAGGGCAATAATGTGACTGTACAACACTTTTTGATGTGATTGAACTATTGAATTATATGATGTGTAAATTATATGTAAAAAAAACTGTTAAAATATTTTAGAGATTTTTTGCAATAGATTTAGTCAATGCAATTATTTTTATTTCTCCAGTATCGTGTCTATATTCACTGATTGTGGATCCACGTAAAATAAAATCCTTGATAACATCAAATTCTACTTAGCATGGTTATTGACCAATAATAAATTTTTGTTTCCTTCACAGGAAGGAGTAACCATAATGAACTCTATAGTCTTTGATTGTTACCAGTAACTACTTCATGTCCTCTGTATTTTCAACAAGTAAGATTATGTCATCAGTATATTCAGTTAATAAGCTTTGCTCTAATGCTGACATCTGTTCTTGATTTGGTTCAGTTTCTCGTATAAATTTAACATGTATGGTAAAAAGAGATAGCCCTGACATGCACCTTTCTTGATTTTAAATCTTACAGTATACTATTGTTCATTCTGAATGACTGCCTCTTGGAATATGTTTAAGTTCTGTATAAGCACAGCTTAGTATGCTGGAATTCCCACTGCTCATAATATTATCCAATTTTTGTTAAGAGCTACATAGTCCAATGTATTCACTTATATCAATAAAACATAAATTAACACATTGCTGGTACCTTCAGTCAAGATTCATCTGACAATAGGAATATCTTCCATATCCTTTCCTGAATCTGGCTTGAATTTCTAGCAGTTCCTTGTCAATGTACTACTTTCTTAAGTTATCTTCACCAAATTCTACTTGTCTGTGATATGAAATGGTATTATCAAATCATTTCTTTCTGTTGAGTCATCTTTAGGGGAAATGGGCACAAAAACTTGGTTCGTATGGTAGTTACATAAACTGGTGTCAATTTGAAGATTAAGAGTATAGGGGTGGAGTCTAGCCATCAATCAGGATATAGCTACTGAAGCCTCTATGTGGACATGGCCTTCTCCTGAGGATTCTGGTAACTCCTGTATTATTTCCTTGGCAATGGGAGACAATTTCTCTCTCAGATCACTCCCTTGGAGACTCTCTACTGACAAAGTTCACTCCCTGAGAGATGTTCTTCTGATAAGACGCATGTCACTACATGGATAGACTGTGCTTTGGGAGCTGGAGAAGCCGTGTTGAGACCTCTGCTAGTGCTGAGATGCTTATCCCATCACTGGATCCACAAGGTGTTCTGCCCACTGGCCTGTGATCATCCTGCATTTCACATCATTGCCTGTGTTTTGTGAGTCTGAAGAGGACTTAATCGATTTAGTCTTGGACAATGAGCTAATATAGGACTTATGGAGGTCCATAAGCCTGGTCTGGGCAGGGAGGTTTTCTCAATATTATCAATATTTGATTGTTTTTGTATATAAACTTCTTATATACATATGAGTGTCTATGAATTTGATTCTCTAGTCTGCCCAGACTAACTCAGCTAGACTAATAGATGGCTTCCAGTTGTTGGACATCAATGCCTGAGCACATCTGTGAGGTATTCATTTGTTGAAAATCTCAAAGGGTATCCCATGAAATCCTAAAGTCTTGCTTTTGGTCATTGCCTTCAGTGAAACCTGGATTTCCTCTTTCAGTGCCATTGGTTCTTGCCACATACTACTTTCCTGAAATGGCTAAAAGTCAAGCAATTAGTTTTGGTTCAGCAACGCTGTGTATTTCATCCATCTTCTTTTGATACTTCCTGCGCCATTCAATATCTTGCCCATTTTCCATCATAGTTTCAGCTTACAAAATGCACAGTGTGTTCTTTCTCTTTAGTTTTCTGACTCTAGGTCTTTTCTCATTTCATTATAATACATTCCTTTGTGTTTTCAAGCTGACCTTTGAAATCTTCTGTTCAGCTGTTCTCTTTCATAATTATTCCAATTTTCTTTAGAATTTTTATGTTCAAGAGCAAGTTTCTGAGTCTTTTCTAATATACAATTTGGTCTTTTCTTTCTTTTACATCATTTTAATGACACATTCTCTCTCTACGCCAGCCTCCCTCCCATTGTCTTTTTTTGCTTTTCCTCCATGTCTGATGACCTTGGTGTCATCCCACAATGCATCTGGTGTACAGTGATGAGTGTTTAAAGTGTTCTTGAGATGCTCTCTTAATTTGCTGGCATGTAGTTAAGGTGGTGCTTTGACTCATGTGGACTTGTCTTAATTTTCTTTACTTTCAACTGGAAATCATATATGAGCAATTAAGGATCTGTTTTACAGTCAGCCCTACCCTTGTTTTGACTGATGATACTGTTTGTCTTACATCTCTTTTTTCCATAGATACAGTTAGTTTGATTCTTGCATATTTTATTTAACGAGGTCCATGGTTAGAATCATTATTTATGTTGCTGAAAAAAATGTATTTGGAATGAATAAATGATAGGTTGTAAGCCATTCTAACATAATCTCTACTGTCATTTATATAACACCACATTTCACAATTGCAGAGCCTTCCTCTTTGCTTCCAACTCTCACATTACAATAACCAGTAACTATCAATGCATGTTAAGGATAGCATTCATCAATTTCATATTGCAGATATTGGTAGAATGTTTATCATCTTTGGCATTAGTGGTTGGTGCATAAAATTTGGATAAAACCATATGAAGTTATCTTCCTCAGAGAGTATGGATATTATTCTATCACTGACAGTGTGGTACACATCAGATCAATCTTGAATTTTTCTTTTGATTATGAATATGACATTCCTCTTTAACTTCTCAATTCTAGCACAATAGACCATATGATTGTGAGACTGGAAACATGAGGTACAATCCAGTTCATTTTAGCTCATTAATACTTAGAATATTGAACTTCATGCATTCCATTTCATTATTGACACATTTTCTAATACCCATACACTGCACATTCTATGTTCTTTATTATACATTATATATATATGTATTTTCTAGTCTTTTTCTTTGCATGGTTGAGTCATGCTACATCAGCAAAAGAAGATTCTGAAAGCTTTATTCAATCTATGGCATTAACATCAACTCCAAGCAGGTTGTTTCTAAAATGGCTTCCAACCTCCAGGGCTCCGCTCCTAGAACTGTAATCCCCTGCTACTTATAAGCTTTTTATTGATTTTAGTTTCAGATAGAGATGGCCAGATCTTATTTTCTATCTGTCTTACTCTAGAGACTCTGCTGAAACTTCTCCACCGGAGGTGACTCTACTGCTGTTTGCAAAGACTATGACATCCCATCCAGAATCTAAACAGCTTACAAGCCCCACAGAACGGCAATGAAGGGTAGACAATCGATCTCAAACCAACCGACCAACCCAGCAGCAAAAGCCAACTCACTGCCACTGAGTTGCTTCGGGCTCATAGTGACCCTATAGGGCGGGGTAGACCTACCTCTGTGCCTTTCTGAGACTACAATGTATCCACACGCCATTAAACATATGAGTACCACAAGGCACCATAGGTCAAAGATATTTTTTAAGACATGTTCTATAGTTTATGCTTTCTCCTGCTTAAAGCCACCATGAGAACTATGGTCATTAATCTGAGGACTCAATGTAGAAAAGGATGACATATCTGACATTTAAAAATGACTTCTCTTGATATCGTTCTATAATTGTGCAAGTGCTATGTAAGGAGAATATTTATGATCTTTTTGCAGAATTCCTAGTGAGATGTAATGATGACTTTATTCATATTGATAGCAGTGAATATGAGAGGAAAGTTACGATTTGGGATGTATTTTTAAAGTATTGTTCATAGTAGCACAAGAGAAGCCCTGTGGGCTAATCAATGGGGCTGCAAAGTACAAGGACGGTGGTTGAAACCCCAGAGACACTCTCTGGGAGATGGATAAAAGCGTCTCTTCAGATCAAATGTTCGTCACTGAGAATCAGAACCGGCTGATCACTGGCTGAGCTTGTCCCATAGCACATAAACCACACGATGTGGTGTGGCAGAGCTCATGTGGACTCCAAGGTTCTGTGTGAGAAAATGAAAAGCTATGGATCCAGGCAGGCTTACTGGGAAACAATCTTTGACATTAAAATCCCAGTGGAGATGAGTTACGCAAATGAGTAAACAAGTTGAGTTCTGTGGAAAACAGCTGAGCTGGAAATCAGATGATCCATGATAAACACAGGACATTTACCAGGAATTAGACTTGAGCAGCACAATAGGGAATGAGCGCAAAGAAATTATTCACTTAGTAGGTGAGAGATAAAGGCATGTAAAAGTATATCCAGCATGGAAGGAAGAAAATCAAGAAATGGAATCCATGAACCCAAGTCAAAACAATGCATTAATTTATGTTAGTTCCAGTCAAGAAATCCAGTAAAAGAACAACAAAAAACAGACAATGGCCTTAGTTAATATGAAAGTCACTGGTGAAATCAGAAGAGCCGTTGACAGTGACTGCAGTGTAGTCATCAGTAGGCAGAGCTGCGTTGAAGTGGTTTCAAGAAACAACACAAAGAGGGCTGTACAGAGGTGAGAGTGCAGAGAACGGTTGCAAATAATTGAATTTTAAGAAAACCAGAAAATATTACACTAATTGCAAAGGAAAAGCGCCAGATGAGGGGTTTTTGTTTTTCCTCAAACTGCTGCTTTCCTTCTTTCCTCCCCCATTTTCTTTCTCTCCTTCTGTCATTTCTTTCTTTCTCTTTTTTTTCCACGGAAGGAAACAGTTTGTGTGATGATGAGAAAGATCTGACCAAAGGGTAAAATTAATTCACCTGTTAAAGATCATCAACAGGCCCCATCATGTCTGTCCCTAAGAATTCTGCATTGTTTAGAAAAAAATAAGAATATTTCATGGAATGTGAAAATGATCATAAAACCCCATGTCAGAGTTACACATAGTGGTTTATTGGGACATAAAGTCACCCTCTTTGTTTATGTACTATCTTCTGAGACTCCATTGGTCAACAAACACACAGGTACTGATTAGTAGTTGTTTGAGGAATAAATGTCAGTTTTAAAGTAACTGAAAATTAATCACCATGAATAATCTGCATGGCATGATAGCTGACCTGTATCTTAGGGAAACTGAGAAAATATGAATTCAGGGCAACCTGAAGTGAAATCCACTTAGATGTGTCATTAATGATGACTGTTGAAAAAGGTGCACAGTAAGCAAAGGCTTAGTCTGATGCATTTTACAGAGCTAGTGAAAGGATTTTGGCCCCAAACTCATTGTAGTACCTATCAGTAGGTGCTCTGTAGAATCATCAAGTGGACTCCATATTATGGAACCATCAGTGTCAACCTTGAGATTCATTTACTGTCAGGGTTATAACCACTAATTCTTCCTCTTCTCATTCTCACTGAGGTGTCTCTAAGCCAATCTCAACCGGTAATCACTCTGCACAACAGAATAAACCAACCACTTTAAGATTTTCTTGGCTATAACTTTAAAGAAGCAAATTACTAGATCTTTTTCCTACAGATCGCTCAGTGGATTCAACATGCCGATCTTCCGGCAACCACCTGATCACTCAATGAGGTTCCCTAACCCTCCTGGGAATTTCACTACTTCTATTAACTTGTAAGAAACAAATGTTGAATATCCTGCCTTGCCCTAACACATAGACGTTTGAAGCCATACAACTGAATTGCCTTTTTTCTTTTAGTTCAAGATCAGATTATTTATTTTTTCTCAGTGAGAAGTGCCTGGAAATTAGCCCTTGATGTATACTTTAGGATGTTTCATAACTAACTACCTGAAATCACAAGGAACTATAACATTTCTATACAAATATCTTACTGCAGTATAGTCATTGTGACAAAAAATAATGTCAGAATTACAAGTAAGGCCAAGTTCATTATATACGCTTTCTCATACTGTCAAGAATAAAAACAAGAAGGAACATCTCCATTCCTACACAGATTTGCAGCAGATAACATTTTCTGAGATCAAGTTCTTAAGAGTGCTTTTTCTGAAATTTGCATGCTTAAGTCAGACCCAAAAGGTCACATCTAGGACCATTCAATTTGTATGAAATATCGTTTATAGGCGAGTCTACAGAGACAGAAGGAAGATAGGGGTTTCTTAAGGGATGAAAGAGGGGAGAGGCAGTGGGGAGTAACAACTAATGGTTATGGGACTTTCGGGAGATATAAACATGTTCTAAAAATTAAGATCGTAGTGTATACATAAATAGGCTAGGAAAACACTTCAGGTTTTTATGAACTAAAGAAATGAAAATATGGAGGGGGCTGAGTTACTCAGCATAAAATCAACAAAGTAAGCCGTTGTTTACGCAGTTACTTAATCAGCATAATCTACTAAAAACAAAGGGAAAGGAAGATCACAAGCAAAATAAAACAGTCATTGTATGGGTCAGCCATAAAAACAGGGCTTTTTCCCATTAAAGGTGGAGGAAATGGAACTGGCATTAGAAAAGAGAACAGCTATGAAAACAGAAGTTACAGACCAGAAACGTGCACAGTTAAATAGAAATTAACTGGGAAAGATAACGACAATTACCCAAAACAATTTCCAAAAGTAAGAATGAGAACAAAGTAGAATTACCAATAAATTCAAATAACTTCCTCTCAGAACAAAAACTGGGCAGAGAACTTTGTTATCTCTGGGAAAAAGAGAGTGGGGGTCCCCATTAGTTTTAAATAATGATGAAGCTTAAAAGCTGAACATCAAGGCAAAGATGAAGACATAATATGTGTGTGCACATGCGTGTGCACACATGCACACGTGTGCACACATGAGAGGGCCTCCAAGAATAGCTAATTTTTATTTCAAAGTTATATATCAATTTTTTTTTTTTTACAAAACAACCTTATCAGCTTCAAAACGCTCTCCATTACACTTAATACATTTGTCAAATCTGTTATTCCACTCTTGGACACATTTTTAACACTCATCTGTTTGGAATGGCTGACAACACCTCCCTCGTTTGTTTGTTTTCCTTCATCTCTTCCACATCCTCAACTTTCTGTCCTTTCATGTCCCTCTTCATTCACAGAAACAAAAACAAAAAGTCACACAGAGCAAGGTCGGGTGAGTAAGGTGAGTGGGGCGAGAGAGGCATGCTGTTTTCGGCCCAAAACTGGTGCACTGAAATGGCTGCATGAGCAGGGGTCATGCCTGCAGAACCAGACCCCATCTGCCACAAATACGGCCTCTTATTGCCGCTCGCTCTTACAGAATCTTTTTAGAACATCTAAATAGAAAGCTTGAATAACTGTCTGAGCTGGTGAGACGAACTTCAAACACACTACAAGTCAACACTTTTGTCCAATTGGAATGTTGATGGACAACCAGAAAGAGGTTTGTCATTTCAAGAAAACCACTCATACACTTGAGGTTTTCCCATAGCACTGGCCTTGTAAGCTGTATTCAACATCACCACAGTTTCTGCAGTATTTTTCCCATGTGGGAAACAAAATTTCTCAGCTTCACTCTGTTCTCTTAAATTGTCCATCACATAAAACAAGATTCAAGTAAAACTTCTTTTACAGAAATTTCTCTGTGACCAGAGAGAACTTCTCAGGGGGTGCTACTGGGTGCACTGACTCAGAGCAAGTTGCTAGATGCTCCCCTAGCAGGGAAAAAAAAGTGTACTGAGAAAGCTCGGGTCCACCCAGCACAATTCTGGGTTTTTTTTTGGGGGGGGCAGGGGGCATACCCCCATATATATCAGCTTCTTTGATAAAAAACACTCTGATACTTAACCAGTAAAATAATAACTATTGACACCTTTTAATCAGTGACTTTTATGTGGTGCTTCTGGGACCAAACAATTTAAACAAAATAAAGCACAAAATCATTTCAGGCTCATTGCAAAGAGAATAAAGCTCAACCAATGCCAATGCTGCATACTGTTTGAAAGATAAAGACCGCAGCTGAAGCTTGGGGTAGGCAACTTTCGACATCCCAACAAACTGAGGTTGCAAGGACCACAAAAACATTCCGCTGCACAAAGGTAATGCATGCCCCACACCTTTGGAAAGCAAGAGGCCAATAGATGACAGAACCTGAGACAGAACCCCCTCTACTGCTTTTACATCAGTGCAAACCACCTTCGCTTCAGCTCTAGATTATCTTCCTCATTTTGTTTCTGCTCTTCCCCACTACAAACACGAGTCACTCTCCACCTATACACCCGAAGGAAGATTTCAAAACATTCATTATCACGGAAGAGCTTAAATGAAGAGTTCAATGGCTTCCCATCACAGCTGGAATAAAGTACCAACTCCGACAGGTTCGGGTCCTTGTCTACCTTTGACCATCTCCCACCAGGTTTCCCTTCTGCTCCCTGGGTTGTTGCCCTTTTTTAAGGAGAAAAGATACACCCAAGTAAAATATACTTCATAGTGATCACTGAATTAAATCATAAAAAGACTAAAACATAAGTATATACATGAGGGAGACCATTAGCATCAAGTCAAATGGCATTTAAAGGATTCACAATGTGACTAAATTATAAACATATTGTCACCAAGTTGATCGAGACTTCTATGTGATCCTGCAGGACAAAGCAGAACAGCTCCCTTGGGTTTCTGAAACTACAAATCATTGTAAGAGCAGAAAAACCTTGTCTTTTTTTGTCCATGGAAAGGCTGGTACATTTGATAAGTTGTCCAACACACAGCTCACTCCACCCCCAGGACTCTTTGGCTGGATTATAAAGCGTGGGAAACAACGGAAACTGGTCACAAAGACAAGACTGATGGAAAATGAATTTTTCACAGTCACAGGCAGGACTCGAGAAGTGGGGCAGGGTCTACAATGGGGATGTGAACACTGCTGTGGATTAGGAAAGCTCAAAAGATAGGTTCCGAAAACCTGGACCACCTTGGTGGAGTAAGTTTCCAGGCCATGGGACCCTGGCTTCCTAATTCCCATCCTTCCAGCAAGATGCTGAAGCTTGGCACAGCAGACAGCAAACACTCTCCGGGGGAAGAGTTTTTACATTACTGGGGCCAACCGTCAGAAAGAGCTCAATCGGGGGCAAAACTATGTAAGGACTCAGAAGGAACGTAAGGCCCACCCCAGGGCTCCTCTCTCATGCCTCCTGCTCAGTGTGGTTGAGTCGGTGGTGACTCACAGCTCAGGGCCATTGAGTCACTGGCCACTCATAGGACAGGGTGGAATCTGACTCATACAAACCCCACACAGAACAGAATATACCCCCAGTAGCATGCTCGCCTTCACAAGCTCTCATATAATAGTCACAACTCGGCTACATTCATGTCTGCACACACACCAAGTGAGTGCCAGTCCTCCTGGAATGCCTCTGCTCATGGCTCCTTGCTCACTGTTGGCAGTTTTGTTCTCTGACTTTTGCTCACCATTCAACTCTGACCTCTGCACCTGTCTCACCCCTATTGCCCATCTAAACCCCTCTTTCCAGGCATGGTCACTTACACACACTCAAAATTGCATTTCTGAATGCACTTGTGTTTTCTCATCACTCGCTTGTCCTCGTGTCTCTGTGTCAACTGCTATTTTGTAGGCAATAGCCAAACCTCAGCTTTTCCTATGTCAATAAGCACGGCTTTCTCTTCATAGAACCACTCAGTAATCAGGATCACAATTTATGACACTTTAGCAATAAATCTCGGAATTTTTTCTTTGCAGCCCTGATAGCCTCGTGGGTTACTTGCTGGGCTATTACTGGCTAGGTCAGCAGACGAAAGATGACACTGTCCATACCTGTAAAGATTGACCGGCTGGGAAACCCAAAGGGACAGTCATCTTTTGTCTGTAAGACCACTATGAGTCAGAATTGCCCGCACAGCCAGGACATGTGCTGTCTGTGTACTGCTTTTTGGAGTCTTTCCCCAGAGAGCTTACTTCTCATCTATTGAGTTTCTTCGTTTTCTCATGGACAATTATATGAGGATATATTGTCTCTTCTCATAATGATTAGCACACTGCTAAGGAAATATTTTGTTCTCAGTAAATATGCCTATAAGAATGTGTGTTCTCCTTCCTACCCCTGATTTTAGTTCCTTTAAGCCAACTGAATATTAGAAATCAGATGACCTATAGTTCTACTACAGTGCAATAAAAGTCTTGGCCAGTGACAGGGAAGGTTTTTCTATAGAAAAAAAATCTCTATAAATCACTGACTATTGAACAACTGCTTCAATTTATCTCCTCCCCCCCCCTCCAGAGGTGATGAACTGCACTGTATTTCACCCATTCTGTCTAATGCTCACAAGCAGACACTGTATGCCATGACTGAGCAAGGTAAAAGGATGTTTTGGACTATGGATCCGCATGTTGCTAGGCAGCCCGGGAGGTGACTGTGTGTGTAACCTTAGTCTCATTGGTGTCCCAAGGAAACCAAGAGTGTTCCTTCTATCCATCATGATGCTAACAAGCCCAAGGGGTACAAAAGGGAACAAGCAAAAAGTTCCAGCTTTTTTAGTATCTTGAAGTTTATCTTATCAATTACACAAAAACATTTTACATCACTAGTAAAACTATTAGTAATGATTGTGAAAACAGTATGTTAGAAATGGACTCAGTACTATTTTTTTGGACTCAGTACTATTTAAAGTATTTGTTCAACACTCCGTGTTCTTCTTAGGTCAAAGGTTCAAGTCATTTCAGTGCTTTGATTTAATAGCTGTTGTGCTGTATAAAGACATCATAGACAGACAGAGATGGATCAAATGGGAAAAATATATTGTTGCCTCTATAGAACGCGGTGCTTATTTTTTTCTCCCACCCAATAGTTATGCACATATTTCTGCTGACATTCAGCCAGTAGATTTATATCTTCCTTGATGCCAATCAGTGCTTCTTGTAAACAATCAGACGGAACAGAGTTTTAAACCAGTGGGTTTATCCTAACAAATGAGTTACAGTTTTCTGAAGCTCTTCAATCGGGTGACTTTGGGTGTTATAAAATTCTCCTTTTAAATGTTTTATGTTAATAGGTATGCTAGAGATGTCAGAGAGGCAGACATGCTTGAGCAGAAACCACTCTTTAGAAATCTTGGTAACAAAGCAAACATATAAGCTAAGTGTTGGGGGAGGGGGATTACTATACTTCCTATGTTTTCTTTACAAAACCTCTTTCAAACTTTCCCTTTGTCCTACCTCTATGGCCTCCATGACTCACAAGCTGTCACATAAAAAAATGACCGGCAGGTAGACCCCTGGGTTATCCCTCTATTTTAGTCTGCTCGATCTGACCCAAAACACACACACACACTTCACTCGCAATGACTATAGGTAGGTGTCTAAAAACCAAGAAGATCGAATCATCCTCTTTGGATAGCATCAACCAAATGGACAAATGGGACATTTATTTCTTCAGAGGATTCTTTAGAGGATTCTGAACATCTCCCCTCTTTGTGCTAATCACAACAGAGAAAAAATAGTTAAAAATAATACTGGCCTTAAAAACCAAGTTAGTTAAATGTTGGTATAAAATGAGGATACTTGGAATGATATGTCAAAGAAATGAACACACTGGGGAAAGACTATGCACAGGGCTTTTTTTTACCTGCAGTATGCAAGTGTTCCATCAGCAGAGGGACAGCTCTCGGGACTTGACTGGCAATGCCACACGCCACTCAGAACAGCGAGCAGCGTGAAAGCGGAGTAAGGGCAGGAATCATGGAGGGAAATAAAGCAAGAATCCACACCACAAAAAGGGAAGTAATTTGCTGGTCAGCCTATAATTACTCTTTGAAGCTTACAGTAGAGAAGAGTATTGAGGCAAATAACTTAGAAAGATTTAAAAAGGGATTAGTCACTCACATGAATGAATAAATCCAGCATCTAGTTACCCAAGCCAAAGGGGTGGGGGAGGGAATAATAAAAAGACAAAGGCCCATCCTGAAAGCTTCATCACCCAGCTGCTTCAAGGGCTAGTGATTCTCACCCAGGAAACTAGGTCTGAGTCCCCTCGCTGTGCTTCTCAGAACGTCAGGGGCTCCCTGGTCTACAGGGCAGCAAACTGGCTGGCAAGCCCTACGTGCTCTTTCGTGACGTACGCGTGGCTCTGAAAAATAATTGAAAACAGGGCTGAGGGTTGAGTGGGGGACTGTGGCCCGCGGGCTTAGCGGTTCAAATCCAGTGGCGGCTCTCAGCAGCAACGCTAGGTAGCTCCCACGACCACCAGAGAGCAGTGATGCTCCCGCCCACAAAAATTGAAAACAATTTAAACGATATTTTTTCAGATAATCAGGATTTCATTTGTTTCTAGATATATACTTCTGGCTCCCTAATAACTTTTAAATGGTTGTCAGAGGCTGGATTGACTCCTCAGTCTCAAAGATTTTTCAACTATGGGCCTGGTTGACTGGATTACTTTAGTGGACACATGGTGAAAGGCTTGGCAGGCAGCCCAGAGACAGGCGGTTCAAATGTACCCACAAGCAGACCTGGTGACCACTTCTGAGAAAAGCTCTGACGACCTCACAGAGCATGGCTCCCCTGCGTGTGTGTGTGAGAACACGGAGTCGCAGGACCCACCCCCAGTAGCAGGCAGCAAAATAGAGTGGGAGCAAACCTCAAGCCCATACTCCCACAATGAAATCTCCCAAGCAAATCAGAACTGCAGAAGCAATGCAAATCCAACAGTGGGTCAAATTAGCAAATCAAGCCTGCGGGGTGGTTTCATTCTAAAGCATGATTAGATGGAATATTATGACTGTGTAGTGTCTGTCTGAGTCACTACAGACTCTGTCACGTCAATTCTTCTGATTCAAAAAGATACTGTTTGGTTTTTAAACAATATATTGATTGCAAGTGAAACTCAAATTTTGAGATAGTGAAAAGGAAATTAGATGACAGGATAATTTTTAAGTCATATGAATAATCAAAATAATTGGAAGCTGCTCTTGGTATTTCAGTAACAATGGAATTATCTAAATTATGACATTTTAAGAGAGAATAAACAAGTTGAGTCCTGGTGGTGCAGTGGTTGTGTGTGGGACTGCGGCCCACAGGGTTGACAGTTCAAATCCAGCAGCAGCTCTCCAGGAGCAAGGCTGGGCTTCGTATGGCAACCAGAGTAGTGATGCGAAAGAAAAAAGAGAGATAGAGAGAATAAACAGCCTTCATGGAAGCTTTTTTTTAAAAATGAAGGAAATCGAGTAAGGAAGATGGACTTTCTACTCCTAAAAAGGGCTACAGTGTCCAGCGGGATCTCACAGGAGCTGGTCTACCTTGTCCTACAGGGTATCTCTGAGTTGGCTTCGACTCATTGGCAGTGAGTCTGGTTTTGAGAGTGGGCTTTAAGGAAACCTTGAAAGATCTCACACTTGGCAGAGAAAAAGAAGTAATGACTATGAGCATGGCTCAGGTCCAGGTGGTATTTCCTGCCATTGTCCACAGGGTGCCTATGCTTTGGAACTGATTCTATGTTATCTTATGATGGCAAATGAATTATTATTAAATACTCAAGAATAAAGTGCAAAAGAAATTCAATACTGAAGTGATTCACCAATGGACTGATACAAATTAGAAATGTTTATTAAATGATGGGTAATATGTGAAACCTGTCTTAAAAAAAGATAAAATTCAGGCTCAAAAATTTTTTTTACCATCTAGTTAATGACACTACTTATTTTTGCCTGAACTATTATGTTGTTATCGGGAGCTATGAAGTCACTTGTGACTCACAGTGACCTTATGTACAACAAAATAAAACACCCTGCCTTATCCTTCTCCATCTTCACAATGGCTCTTATGTTTGAGTCCACTGTTGTAGCGACTGTGCCCTTCCCACTTGTTGACGCTCTTCCTTTTCTCCCTGACCCTTTTCTTTAACCAAGCATGATCTCTTTCTCCAGGAATTTATCTCTCCTGGTAATTGTCCAAAGTACATAGCTTTAAATACAGTTCCAAGCTATTTGACAGTCATCTAAGTAAAATGGGGTCCATGCTCCATCCCTTTATCCCTGGGCAAGTTCAAGACTGCTATGCTCAGTAGAAATTATGCTGAGTGACTTCCAAGGCTCGGGCCAAAAAGATAACAGGCATTCACTTGTTCCCCTTGGGATATTGGAGAACGCTTTTTCAATGTAGCAAATCTCCCAGGTCTGGGATTGCAAGGCGGGTCACGTGGCATGCTGGCACCCAGGTAGACTGCCAGCATCAGCTGCCAGCCAAATGAGTAAGGGAGCAAGCCCAGCACCTAAGTACAACCACATGAGAAATTTCAAGTGTGAGTTGACCAGCTGAGTCCTTCCCAAATTCCTAAGCCAAAATGTCATGATCAAATTTAAATAGGTTCCCCAGAAGCTGCTAAGTGCTGGAGGAATTTGTTAAGGTATGGAAACCAGAAAATGGTATTAAAATTAAAGTAGAGGCGACATTGTGACAAGTGAAATTCCAGGATAAAGACTCAGGACAACAGTAGTCAAAATAGGGCCATATAGGTATGATGACAGATAGTCAGATCAAGAGAAAAAAGATTTAGCCCCAAACTCATACAGACTTCTGATTTTGGGTGAGGGCCCAAAAAATTCAAATGGGAAGCAGATGCCCTCTTCAATAATGATGCTGAAAAAAATGGGTATCTACCTGCAGACAAATGAAGCAAGACCCTTACCTCACTCCATACACAAGAACTGATTCACTGTGGATCACAGACCTTGAGGTAAAACCCCAAACAATTAGGGCCATCAGTGAGGGAACTGGGCCAAACCTGAGAACCTTGGTACAGGGAATACATAGACTATCAGAAATAGGGAAAGATACAAATACAGAGAAATCACAAATTGACAAGTGGAATATATTGAAGATAACTCACCTATGTACATCAAAAGAATTCACCAAGAGAGTAATAAGAGAACCCATGGACTGGGAAAACATTTTTAGCAATGACACATCAGACAATGGTGTTATTCCTAAAATCTACAATACTTTGCAAGCTTACATTAAGAGATAAACCAACTGCCCACTAAGGAGGTGGGCAAAAGATCTGATAGAAGTTTCACAGAGGAAGAAATCTGAATGGCCAATAGACATATGAGAAAATGTTCCCAATCATTAGTCATAAGAGAAATGCAAAATAAAACACTATGAGATACCACCTATCACCTTTAAGGATAGCCCAATTCAAAAACTGAGGAATCGACAAGTGTTGGAGGGGCTGTGGTGAGAAAGGAACTCTCATCCACTGCTGGTGGACCAGTAGGTATGGACAGCCTATAAGAAAACTGATGTGGCAATTTGTAAAGCAGATGGAAATTGAGCCACCATACGACTGAGCAATCCTCCTACTGCACATATACCCAGAAGAGGGAAGAAACAAACCACTGCCAGACATCAGGGCTCCAATGTTCATTATGGCACAGGAATTGGAAACAACCCAAATTTCCAGCAAAATACAAATGGATTAAAAAACTATAGAACATGCACACAATGGAATACTATGTATCAATGAAAAGCAGGGATGAATGCAGGAAGCATATCGCCACATGGAAAGAACTGGAGGAAATCATGCTAAGTGAAATAAGCCAAGTGCAAAGGACAAGTACAACATGAGTCTGCTGAGGTAAGCTTAAGTTTCTAAAAAGGGCATAGGGAAAATGCTACCGAATATAAAAATTCCTGGGGTGAAGTCCAGGTAATATGGCAGGGACCAGACCAAATCCAGGGCTACCTATGGTAGTCAAATAAAAAGGAGGCAGGGAAATGGGAAGATAGCAAAAGATAGCACTGTGTAGTGGGAGAACAGGAAATTAACCCACCCAAAGGGAGGATATTGCTTATATCCCCACAGGAAAAGAGGGACAGACTTAAACCTGGTATTCCAGGATGTGCATGCAGCATGACAGCATGGAGCGGGGAACCAGTGCAGGGGTCTAAGAGTCCTGCTCCAATCCCAACCATGTGGACAGCTGTCCCTCCCCCCAGAAGAATTTACTTTAGAGAACAGCACTCAAGTTCAGGTGAGAAGGAAATGTCTGGCCAGAGCAGATGGGAGCAAATGAAGAAGGAGGAAGAGAGAGCGGAGTGAATCCTGGCCCACTGAACCTTGAGGATGATCTCCCCACACAGAATAGTCAGTACACAGAGAACCAGATGGCTAGCTCCACTATGAGACATGACATCCCTTTCTGACCCAAAGTCTAAGGGGGACAACACGGGAGACACAATGTCAGGATTGCAGAGAGTCTGACCCTACCACACAGAGGAAAATCCAAAGGGCGGGCAGCACAGCAGCGAGAGGAGCAGAGCATGGAGGTCCTAAGAAAGTGCCAAGGATAGAATTTGGGGCCGAGATGTGAAGCCCCATCGGTCAACAAGCAGACCTTGAACTACGAACAGGTTCTTTTTAATTTTTTATGTATTTACATATATTTTTCTGTACACTGTTTTGTTGTCGTTGTTGTAGACATCATTTTGTTTTCTTTTGTTGCTTCATTTTGCTATATCCTGTCTTTTGTGCATATTATTATCTCTGCGGGAATATCTAGATAAGATAGGCTGGATGATCAATCTGGAGGAGAAAATGGCTAGACCAATGGTTCTGGGGGAATTTAGGAGAAGGGAAGGTGGGGGGAAGAAGGTGGTGTTGACCAACACAGGGGCAAAGGAAAAGCAAGTAATCCAAAATCAAGCAAGGAGAGTGTGAGAGGCCTGGTAAGGACTGATCAAAGGCAGGGTAACTGAAAGAAATTACTGAAACCTAAATGAAGGATAAGCATGATAGTGGGACAAGAGGAAAGTAAAAGGAAATAGAGGAAAGAAATAGGAGGCAAAGGGCATTTGTAAAGGTCTAAATACAGGCATTTATTTAAGTAAATATATTTAATATATAGAGAAATTATATTTATATTTATGTATATATTATAAATATATAATATATTTATATACATATTAATAATAATTATATATATTAATTAATAATATATATTAATATATTATATATATTAATATATAATAATTAATATATATAATATATTATTATATTATATATAATATATATAATATAATATATAATAATTAATATATATTAATATATAATAATTAATAATAATATATATTTATATATATTATAAATATATAAATATAAATATTTATATTTAATATAAAGAGAAATACATTCATGTGCATATAGTTATAGGTTCAGTATTAAAGCAGCAGATAAACACTGGGCCTTCACTCAAGTACTTCCTCAATGCAAGAACACTTGGTTGCACTAAATTGGCATTCCATGATGCTCACCTTCCCAACAGGATCACTGAAGACAAATGTCTGCATATGCAAATATTGTGAAGAAAGCTGATGGTGCCCGGCTATCAAAAGATATAGTGTATGGGGTCTTAAAGGCTTGAAGGTAAACAAGGGGTCATCTAGCACAGAAGCAACAAAGCCTGTGTGAAGGAAGCACACCAGCCTGTGAGACCACAAGGTGTCAAAGGGATCAGGTATCAGGCATCAAAGAACTAAACATTTTATTACTGTAAATGAGGGGCAATACAGGTTGGGGACCCAAAGTCCATCCGTAGGTAATGGACTTCCCCTTACAGATGAGTTGCAGGGAGGTGATGAACCAATTATGTGCAGTGTAACAATGATGAAGCATACAACTTTCCTCTAGTTCTTCAATGCTTCTTCCTTCACACTATCATGATCTTAATTCTACCTTATAAAACCAGGTAGATCATAGGATGTATACCGGTACATAGGGAATCCAGGATACATAATCCCTTCAGGACTATGTTGACCAGTGGTCAACATGGCAACACTGGGAGGGTAAACAGAAGGTGGGGTAGGAAGGGGGGACCTATAATAAGGACCTACATAAAGTCTCTTCCCTGGGGTATGGATATGAGGAAGTGGGTGAAAGGAGACGTCGGACAGTTAAGATAAGACAAAGTAAAAATAATTTATAAATTATCAAGGGTTTATGAGAGAGGGGAGAGCTGGGAGAGAGGGGCAAAATGAGGAGCTGATCTAGGGGCTTTAATAGAAAGAAAATCTCATGAGAATGATGAGGATGATGGATGTACAAATGGATGTTCTTTGACCCACAACGAACTTATGTGTGGACTGTGATAAGAGTTGTCTGAGCCCCAATAAAAGGATTTATTGGGATTTAAATAGAAAAGACTTAGGCCAGAGCATTCCACATCACTTAAAACATAATATATTTTGGGAAAAAGCATCACATATCTTACTACTTTCTCCTAAACTAAATATAGCTAGTGTGTTAATCCAGGTAGACTAGAGGAACAAATTTCATAGACATGCATATAGATATAAGGAAAAGGTTTATATAGAAGAGGAACAGGACATTGAGCTCATTCCAGTTCAAAGCCATAAATCCGATATTAACCCATATGCCCGAAATCAATCTATAAAGCCTCCTTCCAACTCATGAAGTCACAGGTCAGTGGGTGCAGAATCCCGGCGCTGGCAGTGGTCTCCTCATGGCTCTTCGCTTCTAGGGCTCAGGGTCCATCAACAGCAGAAGCAACTCATGGCTGTCAGAGGTCTGGCTCCATCATGGAAAAGCCGTGTGGTCTCTCTGCCAGCTCCTCCAGCTTCTCAGACACTGCCATCTTATCTTGTCCGTGATTCATCGTCTCTGAGAACTAACTCCCAACAACCAGGGAACATAGCTTCTCATCTTCACAAGGGAAATATCGCAAGATTTCCCTGAAGTCTCAAGAGAAAGCCATGCCCACATAGAGGCCTCACTGGCTACTCAATGGCTATCTCCAGATTAACAGCCTAGATTCCACCTCTACATTTCAATCATAAAATTAACATAAGCACATGACTGCCACAGCTACATTCATGTTCAATGCTCACTCACTTATTTCATAATTACATATTGAGCACCAACTCTGTTCTAGGCTCCATTAGGAATTTAAAATGGCTCAAAGAGTCATCTGTTTGTCTATCATGGGGGCAGCTAAATGCTCAAAGATCAAATCATCACACATATCTATAAGGCCACAAGGGGACAAGTACAAAAACAGAAGAATAAAGATACCACTGCAAGCATTCACAGAGGAATTGATTCAGTGTAGACTTAGGAAAGGTTGAAATCAACAGGATCAGGGGAAACCAAACCAGAGAAGGACACAACGGTTGGAGAGAAGAGCCTTAGAGCAGGGACTGAAGAGGGAACAAAGCACAGGCCCTCAAAGTAACACCCGTGGGCCACATGTGGCCTTCCAAGGACATATATCTGGTCCCCTGGGTGTTTTTGCCGCCACTGCTGTCCTGCTTTGCAGTTGACTCAGACCCACAATGAATTTGTTCATAGTTGGTTTTGTTTTTAACTATAGTCTGACCCTCCAATGGTCTGAGGGACAGTGAAGTAGTCCCCTGTTTAAAAAGTTTTAGGACCCCTGGGACAAAGCCTCCAATCTCAGTCATTTTAAACAGAGCAATGAGGTGGTCTTAAAGGCAGACAGTGAGATGCTGAGGTATTTCTTCGAATCTAGCATTCTGGCTATTCACGTTGACCATCCGCATATCAACAAGTCACATACCAATGATACACTCCCAGTCTGAGTGTCTTAATTATTTGTGGAATCCATCTACTTATTCCATGCCTCTATCACATCAAACATGAAACTGTCATACATTTGATTCAGATTCAATAAAGATCCTCCAAGACAGAGGAAAACTGCTCCCTAGAGTTTCCTTGACGGAATATCTTGAAGGGAGCAGACACTGTCACCTTTCTCCCTCGGGGTAACTGGTGCAACTGAACCACTGACCTTTAGGTTAGCAGCCATCGAGGCTCAGAAATTAATCATCAGAAAATTAGCATGCTCTCTACCAGCATCGAGCTTTATAGTCTACTGGCAATAAAACTTAGGGGTGTTGGGCCAGCCAATTTAAATGCAGTCAGAAGTCTATGACAGGAAGTATGGAGACCTATCAAAGAATCTAAGAAGGATGCTTAAAGCCTGTACAGGGGGAACAAGAAGATTTCGCACAGGAGACTGAGACTATATGATTGAACGCGGGTAAAGGAGGCAAAAAAGTGACTTTGAGAAGCATGAAAAAGTTACTCAAAAAATTAATTAATAAAAAAGAGTTGTTCTATGAGAAGGTCTCATGTCATTGTAGGCAAAGGTTCACAGTTGAGAAAATATGGACACGTAAAGAGGTTACTCATGGACATATAAGCAATAAATTCTATCATATCTATACCTGGCAAACTAGAAACGTCTCCAGCTGGGGAATAACAGGTTCAGACTCGCATACAAACTGGTCAGAACTATAATCCTGGGGCTATGTGGGAAGCCTTTGTTTGGATCTAAGAAAGATTTGGTGATGTACAGGCAAGGATGATAGACATGGATAAGAAGCAAACAGACATGTTTTGAGGTAGGATTGTGCTGTGCAGTGAATTATTTAACATGTCCCTTTGAGCCACTGTGTCCCTTTCTTGCTAAAAGAGAAGAGAACTTGACGAACGTGCTGGCGAAGATTAAGGATCACAGCCTTCAGTAGAGGTTATAATTCAAAATAAAAAGACCAGAAATCTTTACATCTAGAGTAATTGGTCACATCAAGATAAATAGAGAAAATTAGTTTTCAAGGGTTTTGTCTTGCAGTCATTGATCTACAATTGATCTACAGAGCATTGATCTACGTCAATGCTCACGGAAGCAGCAGTCACGAGACCAAAAGATGAGTTAGTTGCATTGGGTCAATCCGCTGGACAAGACCTCTTCAAAGTGTTGAAAATGATCCAACTATTGAATTGGTATGATTCAACTATCGAATTGGCTATATGAAGTGTCAATAAAACTTTTTTTAAAAAGCAAAGAGGTTATAAAGAAGACTAAGGTGCACTGAGCCCACATCAGGCTATTTTCAATTGCCTCATATGGATGTGGAAGTTGATCATTGAATAAGGAAGACCGAAAAGAACAGATGTGTTCGGATTATGATGCTGGTGAAGAATATTGAAAGGACCATAAGTGGCCAAAACTACAAACAAAACTACCTTAGAATATGTACAGACACAATGTTCCTTAGAGGCAAGAATAGTGAGACTTGGACTTCATAACATGTGCTTTGGACATATTCTCAGGAGAGACCCATTCCTGGCAAGGACATCCTGCCTGGTCAAGTGGAGAGGCAGTGAAAAAGTGGAAGGCCCTAGAAAAGATGGACTGACACAGTGGCTACCATAATGGGCTCAAACATAAGTACATCTGTGGAGGCTGACACCAGAACCAGGCATTGTATTGCTCTGTTGTGTGTGGTTGCTATGAGAGGCATTGGCTTGATAGCCCCTAACCACCACCATAGCCACTCGTGACTAAGTAGTCATTGTTAAGTGCTTACAATTCTGTTCCCACTGATAGTGACACTGTACACCAAAGAGCACAACACTGACTCGTCTGGCACCAATGAACACTTGCTTTCATTATGACCACTGATTCGCCCACTGTGCCCACCAAGCTTGCTGAGCATCTTCTGCTCTTTCACTAACAACCACCTGCTTGGCCACACCTCACACCCATTTCCAGGAAGTCGCCTCTCCCCCGGCCTCCCCAACCAAGACAATGTAAGTGAGGTTGCTGCTCAATATCCTTTCTTCTCTCTCAGGAGGATTCCAGCTATCCATCTTCCAAAACAGATTTACTTGTTCTTTGACAGTCTGTGGTCCCTTCCATTTTCTCCACAAACTCCATCCTACCAATGCACTAAATCTTCTCCAGTGTTCCTTCTTCAGTGTCTAGCATTCACCTGTCTATGAGGTGATCAAAAATACTAGAGGGAGGCCCACAGGAGTCCTCACGGTGACATATGTGCTTTTTAACTTTTTAAAGAGGTGGTACGCAGCAGATTTAATCAATGCAATACACCCTTTGATTTCTTGATGGCGGCTTCCACAAGCATTGATTTTGGATCCAAGTAAAATTACTATTGTAGTCATTTGTTGATCATAATGCTACCTATTGGTCCAGTTGTGAAGATCTTTGTTTTCTTTAATTTTCTTCAATTTCTTCATCACTAGCTGAGGTCTTTACAGAATTTTATGTCAACTTGGTAAATACACTTGTAGGGGTGGAGGCTAGCCTGTCAACCAGGTCACAGCCAAATGGTACCCCCTTGTGGGCATGGTCTTCTCATGAGGAGAGTCCTATAAACCTCCCCCCCTCTCTCTGCCTTCAACTTCCAGATGACAAGCTACTCTGTGAACAGCCAGAGCCCTGGGATCCTCCCACTGCCATTAGATGCACCAGACTTGCACCACCCAGCCTGTGACGTCCTGCATGTTGCATCACTGCATGTGGCTGCATGAGTCTGAGAGGGACTTATGGACTAGTATCACACTGATGGACCACGCTGGGATATTTCCCTGATATACAATTACTTCTTGATATAAAGGTCTTTTCTTTCTTTTTTTGTTTTCGTTTTTAGGGCATCACTGCCTTCTGGTGGCGGGAGTAGGTAGCCCAGCCTTGATGTTGGATTTGAACGTCCAACCCAGTGGGCCACAGTCCCATGCACAACCACTACAGCACCGTGGCTTAGCCCCTATAAAGGTCTTTTCATATGAAAATAATAACAATCTATAATCTATCAAGGGACCACAAGGGTAGGGGTGGGAGAGGAAAGAGTGGAGCTGATCCCAAGGCCTCAATAGAAAGTGTCCAGAAATGAACGATGGCATTATATGTACTAACATGCCTGAAACAATGGACAGATGGATCGTAACAAGATTTGTAAGAGCGCCCAATAAAATGATCTTATAAAAAAAGTTATAAAAACATTGGGGGGGGGGGGGGGGAAGCTCTCTCTTAAACATATATGAATGTCACTCGATTTGTTTCTCTAGTCAGGCCGGCCTAACACTAGCTTTAGGGGTTGGTGCACAAGTGTGAAAAATATTTGTATTTTTCAAATTTGTATTTTCCTTGTAGGAGTATAATTATCCTATCATAGACAGCATTGTACTTCAAGATGGATCTTGAAATGTCCTTTTGATGATGAATGTTACCTCATTCCCCAGAAATCTGTCTCAAAATGGCCACTATCAGCCCATTTCAGCTGACTAATAATTCCTCATATAGCCATCATTATATATTGCATTTCATTTATGATGACTTCCAAAAATGGAACTTCATTCAACTTCTACAGTAAAACAAGCTGACGGATGAGGAAATGACTAAGTAGAAGTATGGCAATGGGAGGTGCTTGTAATTGTAAGCCAAACAAAGAGATTGGACAGCTTGCTCGCAAAGTAAATAGAGTGCCTGAAATTTTCTTAGGGGGATAGACATGCAAACAAGATATCTGGGACCCTACCTTGCGAATTGTTTCGTTTTTACCATCCTGCTAGGCTTAAAAATGAATCATCCCAAAGGTGTGAAGGGGAGATCTCAGGATCCCCAGGAAGGGAGGATGTTGTTGGGACCCCAGAGTCCTAGGCTAGAACCTCCTGACCCAGAAGGCATAGAGAGAACTGAAACAACTTGCTGAGTATGACCAATCTGTGAGAAGCAGTGGCAGAGAAACGTTGGCAACAGAACCAGGAAACCAATAGGAGACGGCACAGCACTTTGGGTTTCTGGGTTTGTGGATAAGAAGGCTTCAGGCAGAAGGCTTTCTAGCTGTGTGGAGAAATACTGAGCACTTGTTAGCTGTGCTAAAAGAGATCTGGAAACCTGGAGAACAAGGCAAAAGCCTAAGTGCTAAGAGGTCCGGGACCAGGGAAAAGTAAGCCTTAGAGTACTCTGCAGAAGACACTGTAATGTGGGAAGAGCTGTATCCGGGGCTATTTTGAGGCCTGAGTTGTAATGTGTTACTTTCCTTACAAACTCTATAATCATGAGTATTTTCTGGGACTTGCGTATGAGCAATGCAATGAATTCCTGAACCTGGCAGTTGAGAGAGCAGAGAGAGGAGCAGTTGATGTAGGAATTGGTTGAAAGTTTGGAGGGTGGAGTCAAGGCTGACGCTGGCCTCCCAGGAATCAGCCTTGGGCTGTTGATGCTGATAACAATCTGCCTTCCTACTTGTGAAGAAGGTACATTAGATGACATTTGGCCCCCATACCAATTTTACAAAATGAAAAAGACTTGGTGATTAATTAGATGGAGATGAGGAAGACTCATCTTGACGATGCTCAAGTATGCATAAAATCCATGTAAAGAGAAAGAGTTCATAAGGAAGCAAGGCAGTGGGGATGTGCAGAGTGGAACTTTGTTTCAGATGCTAAATTTAAGGAAGCTGTGGTGGGAAGTCCAAATGAAATGTCCAGGAGAAAGAAAGGTCACTGGTACCCACAGTAAGAAGAGTGGTCTGAGCCAGAGACACACATGTGAAAGGCAATAAGCAATAAGTGTTGTGGGAAACCGTGGGTGTGGAGATAACCCCACTGCTGGTCTATAAAGTGAGAAGAGAAGAGGACTTTGGATAGGACACGGGAACACCACCGGTAAGAGATGGCAAAACAAAAGAACGCTATAATAAAAACTATAATTGAAAAGAAATAATTGCCAGGGAGGTCAGGAGAGTTATGAATATTCCTCTACAAATGCTTCCATTAAAAGGTAGCAATAAATCAAATTATTGCTCTTCTGACTCCCTCTTTATTTTCAAAGATTAGAGATGAGTTTCTTTCACGAGATCTGAGGTTCGGTAGAAATTCCTACTTTTTGAAAACATGTAATTACTTTGTAGTTCTTTTTGGACTGCAGGACTTGTGGTTTTGTATAATGAAAATATTAATTTAAATAAAAATGAAAATACACTTAGCTTAAAAATAAAACAATGCTTTTAAGAATGTGAAAGGGCCACTAACTTTTTGTGGAAGCCTGAACTTATATCTCACCTACCATTCCTTTATTTCACATGGGGCAAGTTACTTAACAACGATCTAGCTCTCTTCAATTTCTTTATCTAGTATAATGCTACCTATTTCCCAGGAAGCAGGAATGGAATTGTTGAAAACTCACTGCTTCACATCTGCTCTTCCAGTTCTTTCCAAAATTCACTAAGAAAGCCAGCTCCACCACTGCCAATTAACACAGCACTGCTCATGGTTGCCAATGACCTCCTCATTGAAAATTCCAACTATTTCCATCCCCATCTTGCTAGAGCTCTCAAAGTCAGATGATACCGATGGTGATTATTCTCTGTTTAAAAAACAAACAAATGCTGTCTTTGTTAGCCTTCAGGTAACCATTCAATTTTGGTTCTCTTCCTGCTTGATTGATTCACGCCCTTTCACATGCCTTGCTGGTGTTTCCATGGGTCCACGTGTGCTGCACCAGTTGCCCTGGAGAGAATGGGTGTTCATGAGCCCTCCGGTGCTCACAGCCAAATTGTGCTCCACAGAGTTTTCTTTCTTCCTTTTCTTTTTCCATAGGGCTTTTAGTGACTGGTTTTTCAGAAATAAGTGGTCAGGCCAAGCCTTTCGTCTAAAATCTCTTTCAGTGGATTCAGACTTCCATCCTTTTGTTTAGCTGCCAAGAGTATTAAATCTTCACAAAACCAAGGGAGAGACTTCCTGTTTCTAAACATCTATGTTTCCAGACTCAATCTTCCATCTTTTTATCTTTTATTGCCAGGTGACCGCATCTAGGCTGATAGCTTTAAATATCACCTGTATACCAACAGAGTTCCAAATTGTATCCTCTGTTCAGGCCTATCTACTGAACTAAGACTCCAACAGTCTACTCAACCTCCCTTTATGAATGGCTAAATGGCATTTCCATCTTGCCACACACTCTTGGTTCCCTGTGAATCTATGTGTCTTGCAGTACTATTATTATTATTATTATTATTATTATTATTAGCAATTCCATGCTCCTATATGTTGGAATCCAAAACCTTTCTTATCTTTCCCCTGACCCCATCTGACATTCAATCACCAGGAAATTCTATGTTCACAATATATTCGAAATCCAATCACTGAAAATCATATTTTCCCCTATCACTCTGATCTTAATTACATGATCTGTCCTGTAGACTATTACCATGGTTTTCTGATCTTTTTGCTTCAACTGTTGCCTCTTGTAGTAGAATCTCCACTAAGTACGCTCTCTCACTGTTGAAGTCATGTCTGGTTATCCCTCTGCTCAATACCTTAAGAGCTTCCCGTTGTGCTCAGAGAAAACAAAAGTTCTATGGGTTCACAGCCCACTGTGACTGACTCACCTCAGCGCTCCCATCCTACCTTGGAGGTGTCCTACCACCCCTGACTTTCCCTACACTGCAGTCACATGGATTTCTTTGACATTCCCAAACATTTCAAGTATGCTCCTGCTTCTGGAGCATTTGCTATTGTCTACATTCTCATGGCTTGTTCCATCACTGCTGATATAAAAATCTCTGTTCAAAAGACACCTTATAAAATAACTCTCCCAGACAGCTCTCCAAAACACTCGAAAACATATAAAGAACTCCTTGCCCCGTATTATTGCTCCTTTGTTTCCCATTCCCCAGAGCTTTTATTAGCTCCTAATGTATTAACTAATGTACCGATTTTACTGTCCTTCTTCTCCCCCGTCTACTTTATAGACTCCATGAAGCCAGGGACTTCATCTCCAACATCTACAAGACCATCTGGAATGTCATAGTTATTAGGAATGAATCTAATGAAAATTAAGACTAAAACGTACATAAGATGCTCACAACCTAGTAAATCTTCAATGGCCATTCTTAATTATGGAACACCTGAAAGTTAAAGTGCAATGACTTCAGAATTGCCAGAACAAATAATCGTAATAAAGTTCAAAGAGAATGACATAAACTGAGCATTGCCTCACCTCAGAGTCCTTGAATTTCTAGTCTAAGACAAAACTTGATTTGTGAAGCGTCACTCCTCAGTTATCTTATAAAACTCTCCACACAAAGTGAAGCTAAGAAAAAATAGTGATAGCGAGGCTCTGGGGGGACCCCTAGAACCATGCAAAACTTTCAAGATAAAGGACTTGGTATACCAAACTCAAAAAAAGCAACTCACTGCCACCAAGTCACTACTGACGCCAGTGCAGTGCCCTATAGGGCAGGGTACAACTGTCCCTGTGGTTTCCAAGATGGTAGCTCTTTGCAAGAGTGGAAACCCCATCCTTCCCCCGGAGACCAAATGGTGGTTTCGAACCTGCTCATGACAGGCCTACTCATAACCACTATGCCACCTGGGCTCTTGCCATTGAGTATATAGATATCCAACACATGTTTGGTAAAGGCATAAAGGATACACTGACAAATCAAAAAATCTATTACAAGAAAGTGTCTGCATTTTCCAACCCAAATTTAGTAAAAAGCTGAAAGCTCACATTCCATTGCTTATGGGGTCTCTTGCAGCGGGCATACGGGGGAGCTTTCAAGACAGCAAACGCTAAGCTGAGCTTTACTCTGGTGACAAGGAGAATCATCCTGCTAAAGGAGTCAGTCAACACTGTAGGCAAGTACAACTCAGAAAGTTCCTGGAGGTCTTGTAGGCAGTGGAGCCTGACGCCAGGCTTCTCTAGGTAGTCTCTTCTCTAAAGCCCTGGAGAGGAGAGGAAAGGAAGGCAAAGGGTACACACGCCCTGGCCCCATCTGGTTGGTTCTGCAGCTTAGCACTCAGGAGGGGAGTCCTCTGTGAAATCCGAGGCCAGTTAAAATCAAATTTCAATTCTCCCAGACAACTGATTTCATTAAAACCTCCTGGAGAGGAAGCAGGAGGGGAGGTGGGGGAGGGGGGAGAAATGTGATTAAATGCCAGGAGAGGAAGAAAAGGCATTATTCCAAAGAAATTAAGTTGAAGCAGAAGAGGAAGACACGAATAAATGCAAGTGTTATCACTTGCCCCTCTCAATATACAAGGGGTCGTATACAAAAGTCTTGTACAATATACAAATGTCTAAGGCAGTATTTTATGATCTTGTCACCATTTTCCCACAAACCTTTTGAAGCCCCATTGTCTGTAAATCTCTAAAAATGTGTGAGTGACACAAAAAACAACATAACCATTTCTTAATTCTCACTTTCAAGTCTGTAGCATGGCTTTAAAACAGCCTCACATGATTCTTGACAGTTCTCAGAGTTGCCGAAATGACACCTGGCACGACAATTCCCTGCCGTCGAGTGAGGAAGCCCCCTCTTTCTCCCGCACAGCAGATGGTGGGTTGAGCCACCAGCCATGCTGTTAGCAGCCCACTGGCACATGAACCGCTAGGGCTGCCCCCTGGCATGATCAAGCTCACTGCCTTGGGAGGGAGTCCAATGCATAACTGCCCGTGTAATTCTTTACAGGATTAGGGAGCCCACCAATCAGGTCGTGCTTTCAAACAGCTGACCTTATGCTGAGCGCCCAACTCATCACCCCCTACCCCGTCAGGTTTAGTATGGTGAGTTCAAACACCTATCGGACCCTATGAACTCTGAACAAGTGGGGTCTCCCATGAGTCACAATAGATACACTCACCATTAACAACAACATCAACATTAGACTAAAACATTTCTTAAAATATGCCAGTTGCCTTAAGGTCTAAAGAAAAAACAAAGTCACACTTTTACCCATGAAACTCTGACTCAGAGATTAATAATAGGTCCCAACTGCCTTCACCCCTCGGTCACCGATTCCAGGGTGACGGTAAGAGACAGTCATTTTAGGACTTTGCCATCCTCGCAGCTGTTTTGTTCACAATCTGTAGAAACGTGTTGCTTGTCGCTATTAATACCCTTCTGACAGGTGTATACATTCCAATGTATCTGCATTTGCCAATGCATAGCACTTTGAAGCTGAGTGCTGAAAGCCCCAGCAGCTGTTCCTGAGAAAACTCTGGGGAGGGCGGGGGGTGGGTGGGGGGCATGCAGAACTCTCTTTTCTTTAAGACACCAAATGTCAGTGTTTTAGAACAGATTTTTTTTTAACCTGAAATCATAAAGGAGAGAGATCTGTGGAAAATTTTGGAAGTGACTGCAATAGGAAACGCAAGAAGCAACAGATCATCTTTCTGGCTAGTGAACGCGTTAACGCACTCACGGCCAAGCTGAATAGGAAGATGTCCACGTGGGATTGCTCTGTGGCCTACAGGGGATTGCAGGCCTGCCTTAATAGAGGGCACCATGGAATGTGCTCGTCAAATTACATACTGCGCGAGGATTTATCCCCTCATCCGGGGGATGGGCCAATGGAACATCAGGGTCAGCCCAGGGCTCCAGAGCCTCCAAAGCTCCCTGTGCTCTTACACCAACGAGTTGTTGATTGAATCTATCAATTCAACCCATCACCAAGGCCATCAGGCCTGGACCGTGCCTGCTATACTGGAAAGCCATTTTACTCAGACAGCTTCCCCAAGCCACGGTCACATGGATAACTAGAGGAGGAAATTTACATTTCGAAAAACAAAACTATTACTTTAAAGCCACACTATAGAGGGATTGATTCACTGCCAAACCCATTTGTCTGTACTTACGTACTAATGATACTTACCCAGGAGACATTCACTCAAGGCCCTAATGGAAGGAGATTTATCCCCAAATCCTCCCTTCTAAATATATAACTTCATTCAAAGAACTCAGTATCGCTTTCTAGATTAAATTTAATTTCACCAGGGGAAATTCCCATTCACAATAAATAATATGCCTTTCTAAAACTTGCATAAAATGCTTAATGATGGCTATGCTTTATTTTCTAGACAAGAGCCGTGGTGGTACAGTGGTTACACATTGGGCTGCGATCTCCATGGTCATCAGTTTGAAACCAGTAGGAGCTTCTCAGGAGAAAAGCTGGATTTTCTCCTCCCACAAACAGTTATCCACAGGACTCACGATGAGCCAGCATCAACTGAATGGCACTGAGTTGGGTTTTGTTTTGTTTGTTCCTTAAATGGTGTCAAATAATGCACAAAGCACTGGGCACAAATATAAAACAAACAGCAAACAAATAAACAAAACTAACTTATACCTCTATTTCAAACACATTATTTTAAAACCTTATGGGAGCCCTGTGATGGGCTCACTTCTGTCAGACCCAAGAAAACTTGTTGGTAATAAAAAAATTCACTGCCATCCAGTCAAATGCAACTCCTGGTCAGTGTAAGTGACTGTACACCAATTATAACACCGTACATCTCGATGAGAAGCAGACAGTCCGATTCTTCTCCCACAGAGTGGCGGGTGGGTTTGAACAGGCTAGGAAGCATCCCAGCATTTGCTTACCGAACAGCCCCTTCACACTCCTTGATGAGAAATAAAGTAGTGACAGTTCCTTTTTGATCAGCTTCGGGAAGGCAGAAAGACTACCAGGCAGCCTGATTTTATCTTGCTTCAGAGGTGGTGAGTTTTGACAGCTCACAGTCTACAATTACGTTTCACCCAAGACACCAGCACTGAGAGGGGACGTGTGGTGGAAACACAGGCATCCTGGCACTGGGGACAGAGATGGCAAGGGGAGGCCACATGTTGACCTTCAATTCCAGTGCTGGCTTCGGGAGGAAAGGGGACATTCAGTGGGATGTTCCAGGCACACAAAAGAGCAGGTGTGAACATTCTAAAGATGGCAGCATGCCCACCTGAGTGACTCAGTTTTGCTATTTATTATTTTAGATAGTGTGTATGTTTTTCTTTATCTCTAGCATAATAATGCTGTAATAATAATAGCACCTATTTGTTACTGCAAACCACCGAATCACCCTCACATGTTTCCTGTCAGAGGCTCTGCCAGTTTGGGTTCATATCTGGAAGTCAGCTGTCCCTCGCTCAGGGCTGTCTGTGCTGTCACTCTTTCTGTCTACTCACAGGTTACTTTGTCTGGTTCTTGGGGACACATCTGGCTTCCTTGGAGTCGAGCCCATGGCTGGTGGTGTCCGAGTCCTCCCCCAGGGCTGAACACCAGGAAGATATCAATAAATATCTGTTTGATGGTCGGATCATAAGAAGTACTACATTGAGCGGCCGGCCTTACTCCTGTTTTGAGTATGTGTGTTTGTGGACACCACATGGAGTTGAGGCAGCACGGTGTCTCTTTCGGACCATTTCGGCCAAACGACTGTGTGTGTGCAGCACCGCATCCTAATTTCCCTTGGTATTTTCACCACACTGCGAGCTTTCACCCGAGCCCCAACCCTGGGTGAGCCACAGGATGGACAGGACCAACCCTGTGTGCCCCCTGTGCAGCTTCCTTCCACCAAGCTTATTCAGCACCTACTATGCCAGTTGACCTCATCAGAGAACACATGGATACAAGGATGCCAAGACAAAGCCCAAACAGCCTGGAAAGACAGACACCAAGGAGCAACAGGAGCACACAGGCATTCCCTAGAAGTATTTTGAAAGACCCTTAAGTGGTAGGGTAGGGGAGGTAAAGCTATGCAGTGAGACTGGCACTAGAACAGACAGGATTTTGAAAGACGAATGGGCCTGAGGCTAATCAGACACGGGATCAAAGGGCATTTGGGATTGTGCAAAGCACTGGCAGAGAAGAAACATATCGAAAAATGCTGGAGAAAGGCCTTTGACATCCGTGAAGGAAGGCCAGTCTACTGCACTCTTAAACTTTCCAAGAAAAAATAAAACAGAGCACTTTCAAATAAGGGACTGAGGACACACAGCTCACATCACCAGGGCTTGTTGTTTTGGTCAGTTCTCTCGGGCTCACTGTGCTTTGTTTTGCTCTGTGCTGGCTCACACTGTTGAGGAGAAGAGTACTTCAACCTCCCTGTGGAAAAAGAAAACTGCAAACAGGGCTGTGGGCCAAGGAGGAGACCAAACCGGGGGTGGTGTGTGTGTGTGTGTGTGTGTACTCGTTGTTGGCTAATAAATAGATAACATTAATACATAAATAACACAAAATCCAAGTGTCAGGCATTGGAAATGTCAACCTCGACCCTTCACCAACTCCGTGGACATGTAATACGCGCCCACTATTTCTTTGTCTCTGTATTGTCACAGCCATAAGACACTCGAATTGGCTCCTTTCCAATAAGTGCTTGCTTACCAATCTAGAAGTGGGAACAAGTAGAAGACAAATCACTCTTCTACGGCCCAGCCTTGGGGAAGTTCAATCCCACTCCACTGCACCAGTGACGACCAAACACACACAGGAAGAACCAGGGCATCACAGCCACCCCAACTGAGATGTGAGAACCTGCTACGAGACCTGGGCGCGGGGTGGGGGTGGAGTGGGGTGTTCTCATTCCCTCTTCCTATGGCCAGGGAGCTCCCAAGAGGGGCGCCCCCCCGCCTGGGCGGGGGTTGGGACCATCGGGCGGCAGGAGGGCATGAAGTTGGTTACCTGGGAGCTCAGGTAGACTTTGAGGCACTCCTCGCACACGGCCTTCTTGCAGCAGGGCAAGGGCTTGATGGGTTTGTCTTCCAAGCACACCCGGCACATCAGCACCATGAGGGGCGCATAGGGGTCCCCTACCCCACTCAGGCCAGAGAAAGGGGGCGCTCCCAACAAGCTGGGCACGGAGAATGGCTCTGGCGCCAGGTAGAACTCCAGCTCGATGCTGCCGCCCTCGGGGGAGAGGGGGTCAGTTGGAAGGGAGAGCCTGGGGCTGGGCACCGAGGAGGGGGGGCTGGGAGAACCGGGCACCGGCAGAGGAGCCCAAGGCGGTGACCCGGTTGGCGCGGGCTGCTCGGAAGTGGGCAGGTCATTCTCCACGCAGTACACGGAGCAGAGGATTTGTCTCTTGGCTGGCAGTGGGCGCCGCTGGCTCGGCCCGTCCTGGACCAGCCCGTCGGAGGGCCGGGCGCTGCTCCTGGGCTCGGGCTTCTCGCTGGGGGGCGCCTCGTGCCGTTCGCCCCCTCCTTCTTTTAGGTCCTGGGCTTCCTCCTCCTCCTCCTCCTCTTCCTCCTCCTCCAGTTGCAGTTGCAAAGTCTGGGGGTTGAGGGGCCCCATGAGCGCCAGTCCCGCGGGCTGCCCCGGAGCTGGGTTCTTCCTCCCACCCAGGGTCGCCGGGCTGCGCGCCGGTTCCTGGGCGCCAGCGTCCGCGCTGCCCGAGTCGCTTCCGCAGCCGCTGGCGGTGGGCTCCGCGGGGTCGGCGCGCCCCCCGGGGGGTCCGGCGCTGTCTCCATTCGGTCTCGAGGGCTGGGGGGAGTCCGCGGCGTCCCCGGCGGAGCCCCGAGCCTCCGGGAGGTCCCCGGCGCCGCTCACCGTGCTCTGCTCCTCGCCCATCGCCGCCCTCGGCCCGCACTGCCGCTGCCCATCCAGCCGCCGGGACCCCCGCCGGGACCCTCACCCGGCGCCGGGGGGCAGCGGGGGCAGCAGCCCGGGTCCACTCGCAGCTCCGCTTCTGCTTCCGGGTCTCTCCTCCGAGGCCGGGACACCCCGATCTCCCTCCGGGGAGCCGCGCTCCCGGGCCGCGGAGCACTGGGAGCGCGGCGGGCCGCCTCGGGCTCCTCCTCTAGCGCGGCCGGCACCGCCTCGGGGGCACCGAGGGCCGCTCGCTCCGGGCGCGGGCGCAGCGGGCCCGCCCCGCATGCAGGTCCCGGCAGGGCCGCGGCCCCCAGGAGCCCCGGGCCGGCCGGAGAGGTGCCGGGGAGGCGCGATCAGCCCCGTGCCATGGGCCGCGCTGGCTGCGGTCCGAGCCGGAGGGGCAGCGGAGGGCGGCGGTCAAAGGGTCGAGGGGCCTGTGGCGCCGCCGCGGCGCACACCGGGAGGCGCAGGCAGGGCGCTCGTGAGCCCAGGCCCCGCGGCGGGGGGAGCGGCCTGAGCAGGCGACCTCCCTCCCCTCTTGCTTCACCTAGAGCCCTCCTCGCTGTCCTTCACCCCACCCCTTTGGCACACCTCCCCACACGTCCGGGTGCGCGCACACACTCACAGGCACATCCCGAACGTGTGGGATCTCTCGTCTCCCGGGTGCGGGAATCACAGCCTCTCCTAGCGGATGAGGACTGTTCGGGAGTTTGCAACAAATGATTATCCGAGTCCCCTTTGGGGTGAAAGCAAACCCTCAGGGCCATGGGGTCCGTGCGGATTGCTAGGGACCCTCTGGGGGTAAGGTAGAACTGCTCAAGACTGTAACTTGTTGTGAGAGTAGGAAAAGCCCTGTCTTTCCCAGTTGGTGGTTCCAAACCACCCACCTTCTGGTTAGGGGCCCACGGAGGAACTGCTCTGCCATTAGGGCTCCGTTGTGCTTGGAGGACACCGAGAAACTAACAAGAAACACTGCGGGCTGTGATAGTGAAGGAACCCTGGCTATGTGGCAAAGCAACAGCCGCGGGCCTATCTTGAAAGATCTGTTCTTTCCATGAATATAACACACTTGTGCAGGGAAGGACTGGCCTTGTGCAAGGAAAGATTTAACCTTTGGCCGCAGATCCTGGACACAACATCTCAGCTCTGGGAATGCTTCAACTGATAAGAAGCCCTTTGTTTATTGAGGACATTGGGTCACATGAGATAGTCTACACTAACAATGTGATTTATGGCGGGGGATTTGGAATATTGGGCAACAGACTGCCTTCTGGAGGGACTGAAGGCTTAGCTCAGCTCAATTATGATGGTGACCATTACTGTCTGCCCACTCGTCCTGCAATAAAAATTTTTTTAAAAAAAACAGCTTAGACACAAAGCTTAAGTCAACTCCCCTGACTGGCAATATTCTATGCAAGTTGATGACAGACAGTGGTCTGTCCACCTGACTTCAGTGAGGAAGCACAGTGCGAGCTCTGCTCCTGGTCTCCCATGGAGCCTGCCCTATGTGTCTTTGCCTTTACTGATTTTAATCAGTAATAAACTGAAACTACGCATAAACAGATTTTTCTGAATTCTGTGAATCCTAGAGAATTACTGAACATGACTTTTGGTCCTCACTCACTGCCATCAAGTCATTGCTGAATGATGACCCAAAAGGACAGGGTTGAACTTCCCTGTGGGTTTCCCAGACTGTAACTCTTGAGGGGAATTGAAAGCAATGCCTCTCTCCCATGGAGCAGCTAGTCGTTTCGAACTGCCAACCTTGAAGATTGCTGTCCACCAGGTAGTAACCAATAGGAATCTCAAAAACATCAGCACTGCAGAAATGGACACTCTTGATCCTTGTTCTCCCAAGAAAAAAGATTCCATTAACACAATAAGAAAAGGCGCTTTAAAAGAACATGAGAGCAAATATCTAACCTTGTTCTTGTCACTCAAGAAAGTTGTTTTCTTTAGACAATACAGAGTAGTAAGTGGCCACTTTAATTTATGGGTTATGTGAAGACAAAACCAAGCAAGAGAAGAAAACAATGCTGAAATTTTCTGAAGGGACAACTCAAGGCATTCAGCTGTATTCATTTAAAACCCGGGTGGCAAATAATTTTATCCATTTATCTCTTTAACACACTGCTACTGAGTTGGAATAGAACCCAGCTGCCTTTGGGGAATGTTAAATACCACAAGCTGTTTCTCAAACATTGTAGGATCAATAAAGCTATAAATATTTTCTCAATTTAAGAAAACTCCTCAACACGCAAATATCTTTATGAGTGTTTGATTCACATATCCTCAACTCACATTTAATTTTTCTTACCTTTATAAAACTCTGCAGCCCTTCTTTTGAGCTTCATGGAAATGTGGAAATAATGGGATATAATGGGAAGAATACTACATTTGGCAAATTAATATTTGTATTCTAGTCCTAGTTTGCTGACAATTGTCTATTTGCCAGCATGTATGTAGACTTCACTTTTCACTTTTGTAAAATGAACAAATGTAACTGGAGGATTTTAAAGTTTAGTTCAATGCCAACCTATTCACTTGAATTTTACTAACATGCTTTAATCTTTGCTATGTGCGCAATGATGTGCTACACACAAAAGTCAAAAATTAAACCCATTGACGTAGAGTTAATTCTGACTCATACATTCTCTGCATTGGTTTTCTGGGACTGTAGATCCTTCTGGAAGCAGATAGTATCACCCTTGTCCCACACTGGCTAGTGGGCTTGAACTGCCAAACCTCCAAATAACAACCTTCTTCCTAACTCACTGTGTCACCAGCTTATATAAAACAGATGAAAAATCTCATTCCATGTCTGAAGGAATCTTGCGATTAAAGAGAGACACATTCAACCATTTTGCCAGTAATATTTTGTTAGCCACCATCACAGAACTATAATGTAAACTCAAGACTTTGGGAGCTGTAATGCAGAACTGGCTTCTGCTTCATGGGACCATAGAAAATTCCATGGAGGATATGCCAAGTGGATTGTATTTCTACAGATGGAAATAAAAAAAAACACAAGGGGCCTTCAAAAATGGAATGAAAAGAACATGGAATATTTCCATGAAACTCTTAAAGGCCTCTCACAATCCTGGGTATCTCATCTTGATCCACTCGTCGAGAATGAGCAAGTGATGAGACAGGAAAGGAAAGCTCATTGAAAGTGTTGGGGCGTCTGTACTAAGCAGCTCCACTTGCCCATCTTCTGTGCCAGTCTACCCTCTCAGTCTTTGGTCTCTACTCCACCAATGACCTCAATTGTTCTTTGATTTCAGATGGAATTCAACGGTGGGAAAGCACTAGCAGGTGATCAAAGGGGTGAGGTTTTTATTGTCCAATCATGTACCCTGCCCAGCCCCTGCATTTTTGTCCATTTCACTTTGCTGAAGGCCACAGGGACTACCCTCTTTGGGTTGTGAGAGTTTCCTTTCAGGCCAAGGGGTAAAAATAGCCCTTCAGAGTTGCTAGGCCCTGGTACTGATTCAAGCCCAATAAACCCATTTCATACTTTTTGTATCTAACCCTCTCACTAAGCTTTTATATTGCCAAGTTTATTTGCACCACATTTTCTCTGGAGAAATTTCAATACACACCTTTGATTGCCTTGTCATTATTTGACCCAATTTTGTCTGTCTGTCTGTCTGTCTGTCTGTGTGGTTGGTTGGTTGGGGCAGATCGTGAGAAATTTGACTAAAGATCAATAATGATCTTAATTTTGAATAAAGATCACTTGGTAATTGAAGAAAATACAGAAACAGATTTCCCACTTCCTGAGAGGAGTGTGACCCTCGGAAGCTTTTCATATGTATTGTGTAAACTATACATCACTGGAAAGAGAGGCAGGAGGCAAGATTCGAAGTTCAGTAATAGATTCTTGTTAAGTGGAGACATGATGAGGTCGGAACTGGGATGGATACCATTGGCCACCTGCCTCCCAGAGTAAAATGCAATGTCTTCCTTAGATCTTTGCCTATGATGTTCCCTGCCCACCCACCTCCCATTCGCACTCATTCACTCCACAGAGTGACTGACCTTTTCGCCTCTTCAAATGTTCCACTCCTGCTCTCACTTCTAAGCCTTGTCTTCTGCCTAGATTTCTAGTACTCCCATTACATGCATGGCACCACCACGATGTGCATGGCTTTCTTCTGACCTCTAAAGTAACTGTTCCTTTTCATATCGGTCCTTTTTATGCACTTCAGATAAAATACTACCGACTCCAAGCCATGTCTGCCTCCTTTATTCTATTTTCTTCAGAATAACCACACAACCTCCTGGTTATAGATCTATCTTTTTTACATGCTAAATAAATTCCCTTTCTTTCTTTCTTTTTTTTTTTTAAAGAAAAACATATAGCTTGTTTGTTGACCTTTAGAAGTGTTTTTCAGTCAAGTCTGATGGGGTACCATGCTCTGGACCCAAAGTCTGTTTTCGTATTCCTAGGGAACTTCTTCGCTTTGTTCCCCTAGCTGCTCTGTTGCACGCCTTTAGTGTTTGGCCCTGGTGTGGTCAGGTCAGGCACATTTTCCACACTGTGTCTCCAGTGTTGTCACCTATAGTGCTATGGATCAGGGAGGGACATCGTGTCTCATGGTGGGGCTGACCCTATGGTACTCTGTGTACATCGGCTGTTCTGAGCAAGAATATTGACCTTGTGACTTGGTGGACCAGGATGTCTTCCACTCTCTCTTTTTCTCTCTGTTTGCTCTTGTGTGCTCTGATCCGACGCCCATCTCTCCCTGAGCTGTAGCTTCAGTGCTGTCCTCTGAAGTGCATTCTTTTTGGGGGGAATGGGGGTGGTCCACGTAGATGGGATTAAGCCCAACCCCTCAGGCCTCTCTTTTGGTTCCCTGCTTCATGTCAGTATGTTCCATTCACATCTTGGCGCACCAGGTTGAAGTCTGGTCCCTCTCTTCCTCTCCTCAGTGAACTCAGGCTGTACTTGTCCTTTTGTGCTTGCCTTACTTCACTTAGCATGATGTCCTCCAAGTCTTCCCATGCATTAATGTGCTTCATGCATTCATCACTGCTTCTTAGGGATGTGTAGTACTCCATTGTATGTATGTACCAGAGTTTTTTAACCCATTTATCTGTTGATGGAAATTTGGGTTGTTTCCAAACCCTTGCAAATGTGAACTGTGCTCTGATGAACATTGGAGCACAGATATCTGGCTGTGGTGTGATTCTTGCCTCTTCTGGGTATATGCCCAGTAGAGGGATTTTTGGGTCGTATGGTAGCTCAAGTTCCATGTTTTA
This sequence comes from Nesogale talazaci, assembly GCA_004026705.1. Lineage (NCBI taxonomy): Eukaryota > Metazoa > Chordata > Mammalia > Afrosoricida > Tenrecidae > Nesogale > Nesogale talazaci. The sequence goes on from PVJH01000940.1 coordinate 215,341, forward strand.
GATATCACCAAATTGATTTCCAGAGTGACTATACAAGCCTACAGGTCCACCAGCAGTGGATGAGAGTTCCTGTCTCCCCACAAACCCTCTAACACTTGCTACTTTCTGAATTTGGCTAACTTTGAGGATGTTAGGTTGTATCTCATAGTTGTTTTTATTTGCATTTCTTTCATGGCTAGTGATTGGGAACATTTTCTCATATGTTTATTGGCCATTTGGATCTCTGACCTTGTGAAACTTCTATTCATGTCCTTTGTCCACCTCCTGAGTGGGCAATTGGTTTTTCTAATTGGTTTTTCTTATAGTGCCAGAGTACTATAGATTTTTAGTAAGACAGTCTCTGTCTGATGTGCCATTGCTAAAGATGTTTTCCCAGGCTGTGGCCTCTATTCGGAAATTCTTTCTATGTACACGGGTTTTTTTTAATCTTCAGTATATCTCACTTGTCAATTTATGCCTCCTCTGTATTTGTGCCATTCACTATTCCTGATAGCTTATTTCCTTCTTCAATTTTTAAACTCTACGAGATGGCTTTAGTCTAGTTGCTTCTGTTCTGTCCTGAATGAAAAAGATTGTACTTGACACCAAGTAGGTGTTCAAAAAAATGTAGAAACCATTAGAGATGGACTCTGAAAAGTGGTGATTCATTTAATATGTTAACAAAGTATGGATCATGATGTGAGTTGTATGAGTCTCCAAGAAAATGATTTATATAAAAAAAGAGAGGGAGAAAGAGGAGCTTATACCTATGACTCAAATAGAAAATATTTGGAAATGAAGATGGCAACATGTGTACAAATGTGCTTGATAAATGATGTATTGAATGTTATAATAGCTGTAAAAGCCCCCAACAAAATCACTGAAAAAAATTATAAAGAAGATTGCATTGAAAAAAAACTAACAAAGAAAGCATTAAATATGACCTGATGGTTTGCTTTTTATGTTTTGATGTTTTTTTTTAATTTTAAATCTTCTTATATAAGTCTGACCTTTTGAAAATAATTTTTTGCCTTTCTTATAAAACCAAAAGATTTGTTACCACAGTTTAGTTCATTTTTCAAGTTTACATTTTGAAGAGTGGTTCCTTTTATTTCCAGTGCCATTTTTAAAGCCCAATGTTGGTCATAGAAATCTTTGCCATGCCTATGAGAAATGTGAGTGGTGGTGACTCATAAACATATTTTTAAGATTGTGTTTCCTATTTCCATTTTGTTATGCTGCTAACAGATTCAATTTTGTCTGTGCATTGTGGGTAAAATTTCTGGGCCATTCTTTTTTCAGCCTTCCTCTGAACGTCATGTCACAGTGTGATGATGTCTCAGCAACAGCTGCTTCGTGGCTTCCTGCATGGCAGTGCAGCGAAACAAGTCAGGGTGCTTAGCATCTCTGCTCTGCTCTTTTGGGGTGCATAATATTATTATTTGATGTCTTGATTCCAGTTTTAGGCCTGAATCAGAGATCTTGTGAGAACACAGCTCAACATTGTTCTCCAGGACAGGTTTTCTTACATGCACAAAACTGCTCAATAGAGTGTAAGTCTTTTCAAGGATGGCATCACAGATGGCACCCACTCTGCCGGAACATGGAGATGTGACCTGCTGACCTCTAACTGTAATACTGAGTCATGGATCTGAAAGGCCACTCAGTCTGTGTGACGCAGAAAATAATCTATACCTCATTAACTTAAGAATGACAGTTTAACTTCCAAAAAATGTTATCATAAAATGAGATGATTTTAGTGCTACCAGAGGATGGTAAATCATTGTGGATGGAGTGGAATCAGACAAGACTTGAATCCTGGGCAAACTAGATTCTATGCTTGCTCCAGAAAACAACATGACTAATTAAGTATTTTAAAGTCTAGACATAATTCTTATCTATTTCTGTTTGCTGCAATAGGGAAAGCTCTGGACATATAAGCATTCATTTTAAAATATACCCGAGTCATTTAAAAGAATACGAAATAGAATTTACATATGGGAGCCGATAGAGAAATTCAATATTTTCTAAACACTATATGTCATTTTTTAAAGTGCAATTATAGCATGTTCTCTGGCTAGCGAGGAAAATGATTTTTTTATTTATGATATATTCTTCTAATTAAAAAGCAATCTAATTCTATTTTTAAGTCTGACTTTTGAAAAATATTGCAGAGTAAATAATGTGTGTGTTGATGTTTCTGCTACCCTGCCTTGTTCGTGTTACAAGAGCTACTTGAAAATAATACTTCCCACCATATTAATTTGGCGAAATCCAGAATCTTCCTATGCCATTCCTCTATATTAAAGCTAATCTAACCTAACATATTCACATCAAACTAAATCGACAACCATCAAGTCACAGTGACCCTATAAACCTAGCTAGTACTGTTTCTGTGGATTTCCAAAACCAAAAATTTGAATCGGAGCAGAAAGTCTCATCTTTCTTTTCTGGAGTGTCTAGTGGTTTTGAACTGCCGACCTTTCAGTTAACATTCTGCAAAACCACTACATTATCAGGGTTCCAAAGAACTAACTTATTACCCAGCACTTTCACTCCAATGTATATGCCCAAAGAAAGTTGGAATTCAAGCAGATATATGAATATACCATTGTTCCTTCCAGTATTATTCACAGTAGCCGAAAGATAGAAATAACCAAGTGTCTGTCCATTAACTGACAAATAATCAAATGTTACCTATCCATGCAATGGATTATTACTAAATCAATCATAAAGAGAGATGAAGTTCTGTGATAAGGATGAATTTTAGCTGAGTTTATTATACTGAATGAAGTTAGTGAGACACAGAAGGACAAATACTATATGGTCCCATTTATATGAAACATTCAAAGTTGTCAAATAACAAAGAGACCAATGTTTATTAGTGGTTACTCTAGGGTTGCTGTAAATTGGCATCAACTGGATGGGAGTGAGTTTGGTTTGGGTTTTGGGGGCATGGTGGACAGTGTGTTCTTTAAAGGGCAGAGAGAGCTTGTCAAGAATTACAAATTGCTTATGAAAAAAATTAGTAAGCAGGTAGTGGTGATGGTTGCACAAGACAGTGAATGTAATTAATGCCACCAAATTGTGTACATAAAAATGAAAGAAAAAAATCTGACCCAAGTCCAATTCCTTCGGTCCTTAGTGAATTTCTTCAATTGAAATAGAACATTATTAGAACAAAACTTTTCACTGCAGTTTAACATTTATTATCTTATTTGATTTGCCAACAACAGTATATGGTAGGATGGCTTAGTTTACAGAAGTTGGTAAACCATACCTCCCAACCTATTTTTATATCTCCCAGAGAGCTTAAAATGTATGCATATGATGGTTCATTTGTTGCGGGGTGTGCGTTACATTTTAAGGGGCTATTTAAAAAAGAAAAACAAGATTATGGAATAATATATGACTTGACCTTGGGGAAGTCTAAAATATTTATTACCTGCCATATAATTTCTCAGACTTAGATTAATACCATAATTTGACTCAATATTTTCAGTTATCTTATCGGCAAAGAGAAGGCAGACACTGAAAAGGGAAACAGAAGAAGAGACACATGTGATTCAGGTGCTGGAAAAGAGTGTCGAATCTACCATGGTCTGTCAGGAGAACACACAGCCACCTGCTAGAAGCAAGGCCACAGACTTTCGAAGAGGCAGCATGGGGAGCATTCCTCTTGCTTACTGTGGCCACTTAAGTAGGAGGAACCAAGGACTCACAAAGAAGGACATGAACGGAAAAGCAGAAGATCAGTGAAACAGAGGGTCCCCTCCATCCGATGCACTGACCCAGTGGCTGCAACAATAGTTTCAAGCATCACAACCCTTCTGCAAATGACAGAGGGCCAACAAGCATCGTGCCAGGTGTCTGACTCTGGGCTGCGAGATAACGAGATGGCTCCCAACAGCTACAGCAAACGAGGCAGACGTTACTGTAAGCCTTTTAACTTTAAATCTATTTGAAATGCCAAGAAACATTCTTCCTTCCTTCCATCCATTCTATCTACCTACTTGCCTTCTCCTTTTTCTTCATTCGTCCAATGCTATTTTCCTTAATTTTGGTGTGCAAGGAGGGATGTGTCAGAACCATCACTCCCTCTCACTAACCCTGGCCCAAGACTTTGTGAAACTGCCTTGCGTACGTATATGTCTTCTGGCAGTTAGAGTAGAGAGAAGACAGTGAATAAGTAAGACAACGGGGGAAGGAAAAGATAAGGAATGGGAGAGTTGGGCCATTTTAGAGAGTAGGGATGAAACAAATGATTCCCACCGAGAAAAGGGCCTCTACTTTGCCTTGTATTGCCCTGACTCTCACTGGGAGTATGTGCCAATAGAACTAGAAAGATTAGAATCACGGCAGTCAGTGAGAATAAATGGTGAGCATTCCGGAATACTTACAATGGTCATAGAACTTTAGGAAATGCTTTGAAGACATTATCACACACACACACATATATGTGTGTGTATATATACACACACACATATATATATATATATATATATATATATATATATATTCAACAGAGGCCTATGTGGTACTAGAAGCTCTGATAGAAAACTCAGACCTGTGAAGAGTCAGTGAACAGATCTCAGGGAAACCTGAGTGGCTGCAGGAGTCTTTCACCAGTTGGGGTGGGGTGGGGGGGAGTGGTAGGCCACAGATCACAGATCCTATGTATTAACTCCATCACAATCTCTGGCTGACCCGGAGCCACACATGCCTGGGGCAGACCACAAGTTTAATTATTAAGGATAAACTAATTAAGCTGAGTTGTTTAAGCTGCTACAAAGAGACAGCGCTAGCAGTTTGACCTGAGCCAAATTAAGTGCCTGCTAAAGCGAGCATCCAAACAAACACAACCAATGTTTCAGAGCGATGGCATCAACAGTCTCTGTATCAGAGCCTCTTCATGGTCAGGTACAGTGTACTCAATTACTAGACAGGAATACCAAGAGAGAAGTGAATCATTCTTAAAAGAAAGGGGGAAAACCCCCACAAAAGTCAAGTTCAAGATAACCTAGATATGGGATTTCACCTTTAAAAGATGAAAAATAATGATACTCAGTAAGTAAAATTGGAAAACCTTCTTAGAATAAGTAAAAATGTCTTAAAGTACGGAAAATATAAAACAGAAACACGGGAAATTATAGTTTAAAATAAAATACTTAAAATAAAATTACTTTTTGTGTATGGCGGAATGCAAATGACAGATGAGAAAGTCAATAAAACTCAAAGACAGATCAGGGAAAAGTGTTTACTATGAAAAACAGAGAGATATCTTTACAAAATAATGAAGCCCTCAGGTAACCATTGGGCAGAGACAAAAACAGTCACTGTAGACAAGCAAGTGATGTTCTCAAAAGAGAGTCTGTGAAAAGACACTTTCTAAAACACCATGTCTAAAAATGTCACCAATTTTGTCATTAAAAAATTTTTTTAAAATTCCAAACAAGAGATGTATGAAGGGGCTGAGCCCCGATGGCATAGTGGTTGAGTGCAGGATTGCAACCCACTGGCTTGGCAGTTCAAATCCAGCAGCAGCTCTCCAGGAGCGAGGCTGGGCCTCCCACTCCACCAGAGGGCAGTGACGCCCACTCCCAAAAAAGAGATGAAGAAAAACCATCTTCGTTTAAAAAAAAATGATAGCTTCTCATAGTTAAATTGCTGAGAATCAACTAGAAAAATTTTGACATAGTCAGAGAAAGATAAAATAACACATTAATCCAAGATGAACTGATCCAAATCATTACTAACTTCGTAACTGAAACAGTACAGGCAAAAAAACACTGGAAAAACATTTGCTAAATGTTGAAAAACAAAACAAACCTGTCAACTCAGAATTCTGTCGTCCCTGAGAAAAAAACATTTTTAAGAATAAATGTGAAATGAAGAGACCAAAGTCCTCACAACTGAACCAATAAGAAACATGATTAATGGTAAAAAGGTTGAAGTTGTCAAAGATTTTATCTTGCTGGTACCCAAAATCAATGTTCTTAGACACAGAATTACATTTTTGAAAATGTAAAGTTAAGTACTACATGAGGCCTAGTCAGTGGTTGCCCCTTGGGGCAACCAAAATAAAAGAAAATTGAAAAGTTGCTACTGGTATACCAACCTGCCCTAAAAAATAAATCTAAAAAAATATTCTTAGCTTAAATGAAACACTATCAGACCAAAAAAAAAAAAAAAACTTATGATAAGAAAGAAATGAAGAGTATTAGAAATGTTTGAAGAATACTTTTTTATAAATCTAAAGTGTTTACCCTTGCCACTTCTATATTAACTTCTACATTAACATCATATTGAAAATCATAATTAGTGCAGTACAACAAGGAAGACTGGTGGCATAATGGGTTATGGGTTGGGTTGCCTAAGCTGACACTTCTGCTCCAGTCACAGTCCAAATGTTCATCAATAAGAACACACACACACAAATTTAAAAACAGACCGATTTACAAAGTAGAATACTATCCCTGAAGGAATTTCCACCTATATGAATAGTTATTTCATAGGAGTAGAACATTTGACTGCAATGCTACATTAATATATACTTATTAAATCTTAAAATTAATTCCAAGGACAGAATTCTGAGATTATCTTCAACTCCCTTAGCAACTTCCAGATAAACATAAAATAAATTATTTCTGAAAATAGGAAGAAAGAATAATCTAGGCTTAAGTGTTTCATATAAAAGTCATGATTGTATCTAGAGTGAACCCTTGAAAAGATGGGATGTGGGGAAAATATAGACTAATCAGCCCTTTGAAAGAGATGGACAATTCTGTTCAGTAGCAAATGCCTCCTAAATTCTATCTACCTCTCTAGGGGATTTTAAACCTGAAAGTTTCGAATGTTCTATCTTTTAAAAATGTAAGTGTTGTAATAATCGCATCTGTGCAACTATGAAGGCTACTTTGAAAATAAATTTTTCAGCTAACTGATCTATGAAACAGATGACATAAGTCTAAGACATAATATTATGTCAGAGTAATCACAGGACTGATGGCCAGACTCATGGACCAGCTCAGTGAACACTTTCTAGTAGCTCTAGACATCATGTCCATGCTACTATTTTTAGTTACATTATCTTTCACCAGCAACATAAAAAGGAAGAAAATCCCCTCAAGTCAGTACTGATTCATTGTGATTCTAGGTAGAGTTCTCCTGTGAGCATAGCAGCTAGTGGTTTCAAAGAGTGATTTGCAGCCCAAAGGGTAACCACTGACTGACTAGGCCTCACACAGTACTCAACTTTACAGTTTCAAAAATGTAATTCTGTGTCCAAGAGCATGGTTTGTGGATTCCAGCAAGATGAAACCTTTGACAGCTTCAACCTTTTCCCCAGTAATGTTGATGTTCCCTATTGGTCCACTTGTGAGGATTTTGGTCTTATTGACACCAAGTCTTAATCCATACTGAAGGCTGCCATCCTCAGTCTTCATCAGCAAATGCTTCAAATCCTTCTCACTTTCAGTAAACAAGGTAGTATCATCTGCATATTATAGGTTGTTAATAAGCCTTCCGCCAGTCTTGATGCTGCATTCCTCTTCGTATAATTCAGCTTCTCTCATTTGCTCAATATACAGATTAAATAAGTGTAGTGAGAGGATACAACCCTGATGTGTATACCTTTCCTGACTCTAAGCCATGCAGCATCCCCTACTTCTGTTCACACAACTGCCTAGTGGTCCATGCACAAGTTTCAAGCCAGCACAATGGAGTGTTCTAAAATTCCCCTTCTTCTCAAGGTTATCCATAGTTGACACAGTCAAATGCCTTGGCATAATAAATAAAACACAGGTAAACATCTTTCTGGTAGACTCTGCTTTAAGTCAAGATCTCTCTTCTGATAGCAATGAAACAGGGGCAAGACAATTCACATGAGAGTTATAAAAAAGAAGAAAAAGAACTTATTGGTCAATTTTACTACTTGATCCAAATACCAAAATTCTAGGAATTCCCACCAAAGACACCCATTTTCTGAATTTTTTTTTCTAGAGCACCTCCATTGCTGGCCTCCAGATTTCTGGAAAGATGATTTCAATTATAGAATGGCTTGGTGAGGAGCCTGGTACTTAAAACACTTGGCAGGTAATAGAAAGTTCTGTTTTCAGAAACAGAAAGACTTTGGAAACCAGATAGGGCAGTTTTACTCTGTCCCGTCTAAAAGCTACTCGTTGGAATTGACTCAACAGTTGTGCGTTTGGTTTGGGTTTCAGTGAGAAAATAATTATAACTAAGATAGCACAGATTGGGCACACATACAGTCCAGTTTTTGTTGAAATATCCCTTGGCTATAAAAGAATATATTTCTGTAGTGACCAGCTTTCTGTGCCCCAGAACATTATTAGGCAATAGTATAAAGGGCATAGGAGGGGTTGCATCTGACCTCTTACATCATAAGTAAAAAAGAATTACCATCATCAGCACTAGCTGCCCACTATGAGGCAGAGGTCAGGCATGCCTCCACTCTTTTTCCTCCTTTGCTGATTGTGATACGAACCATCCCTCTCACAGGATGCTCTACTCCTCAGCTGGGTTCAATAAGGCTGCAATGGCCACACAAAATTCACTGATCATAGTCATGATTATCGACACTATTACGGAAATGAACAGATTACAATTCAGGATCAGACGTTCGTAGGACACAATTCTTCCAATAAGGACCACCTCTTCTCCACTGTGCTAACAGGGAAGCCGCTAACAACGTCTTTGCCTCTCAGTCACATGGCCTCTTTACCTCTGCTCTGCTAAGACAATGGTACAGAGATCTTTTGGCATTAGTGGTAAATGCTGAAGGGGCATTCTCCACGGGTACTCCTCTCCACCACAAGCCTCGGAACCTCAGCTCTAGAGTCACAGATCAGCAAACCGGCCTCCCCAAATGAGTATCTGAAAGTAATCTGCTTGACAAGCAAGCCTCCTACCCACAGACCCTCCGCTTGGCTTACTGCCTGTGCTAGGAAACACACATTCTGTCTTGTGCTCTAGCTGTTGATTCTGACACTGCCACTCTTCTGCCATTTTTCTAGTGCCACAACTTTCTGTTCCAGGACAAAGGAGGTTCAATGCATGGAGACTTATTGTCCAAATGATACATACTCCACTCCTGACTCTGCTTCCTGGACAATCGTCAGATCCTGCTTCCTGCGCCTCAAATAGCTCCTTTTTCTACCGAGCATGATGGCAAAATTAACCGATCCTGTTAGAGCGCTATGCTTTTACAATCATAATTAGCCCTGTTAAAAATCACTCACAGCTGAATCCTATCAACAATTTCTTAGCCCTGGACCCATCAAAGAGGAAATAGAGCCATTCTGTATAACGCTGACCAGGTGTTCGGTGGAAATGACAAAGGCTGTGACTGGAAGAGCCAGAGAAAGAGGGCACTTTCTACGGCTTCTGAAACCTACAGGAGCAGTTCTGCTCTGTCCTATTGGTGGGCTGGTAACTCAATGGCAGTCGGTTTGTTTTGTTTTGGGGGAGAAGAGTCAAATTACATCATCCACTGTACCACAATAGCACCGGATAAACATCGGGAAAATTATGTTTTTTGAATTCTATACCTTTTCTTGATTATCCCATGTTTTACGGGTATATTCAGTAGTATTTTTTTCTTTTTTTGTTTGGTTTTTATTCCTATGACATCAAGAAGTTTGTTGATTGTGCTGTTTATATCTGTTGAGTTTTTTTTTCTAGCTCTGTCTTTCTTTGCAAGAGGTAGGTTGAAGAATTCTACTCTTGTGGGGCTGTCTAGTTTTCTCAATTCTTTAAAAAACAATTTATTGGTAAATAAGTCATGTATCGTATCATGCAATAGTTTAATCACACCAAGAAGAGTTGTACAGTCATCACCACAATCAATTTTAGAACATTTTCTTCATTCTTATACTCATCATTACTGGATTCCTATTTTCCCCCAACCACCCCTCCCATGCCCCCAGTGAAATATTAGCTCTGTAGTTGTCTCTTGATTTATATGTTTTGGATTTAATATACAGAAAAGCATTTTAAAATCATTTTATTGGTGACTCATACATCACTTTTCGCAATGCATAAATACATATACTGTGTCAAGCACCTTCACATGCCTGCTGCCATTATCATTCTCCAAATATCCACTTTTCCACAAGGGTACTTGATATCAGCTTCTCATCCTTTCCCCTCAGTTCTTGCTTCCCCCTCCCCCACCAACCATCAATACTTTATAAATTATTATTGTTCTGTCATATCTTACACTGCCCGACGTCTCCCCTGCCCACTCCTTCAATGTCTGTCCTCCAGATAGGAGGTTATGTGTAGATCCTTGTAGTTGGCTCCCTCTCTCTACCGCACCTTCATTCCACCCATCCTGTATTCAGTAGTATTTGTATATTCGTGTTGTTAATTGAAGACTTGTCAATTTATAGCTATCAGAAGTTATTAAAGTGAAAACTCAGACCTCTTGTTTTTACCAATAGTCCACATGATCTGATGTGTTTTCTTCTTTAAATTCAACTCAGTACCCATTGTTGAGAACTAAGCTCCATGCCTACTGATGATTTGTTTTCCCCAACATCCCAAGCTTATTCCTAATTCATGGCCTGCGTCCTTGCAGTTTCCTCTGTTTCTATGTATCCAGCCCTTCATACTCTTTTCTTTCCTTAATTCAGGTCTCAGCCCAAATACAACCTCCTCAAGAATTTTTTATCATGGCGCTCAAACCTATTTTCTTTATAAATCTCACAGCTTGGCAAAGTTATCTTTTAAAAAGTAGTTTCACCTATCTGTTTGGTGACTCATCCATTTGAATGGAAGCTCAGTAAGAGTTTTAACTCCATTAGTCACTGCTATAAAATCAGCCCAAGGGCTCACAAGAATATCTGACAGAGAAGAGGCCTCAGAAGTATTTCTTCAATAAATGACTATGCATGAAAGACAATCATCTTCCTCCCATCACCTGTTGATATGTTGACTGATTTTTAGTGTCCTGGTGATATTTGCAGACTGTAATCTCACTTACCTTTCAAATTTTATCACTCACTAACCTACTCAGTTAATTCTCGGTTCTTCAGCTAATTCATTCAGTGTGGGGGCCAGTGAATTGCAAGTGTTCTTTTGAGGTTAGGACTCAATTTGTTTGATTTTCAACTCTGCACAACTATCTTCTCAGCAATGAAAGTATGGTGATTGGTGGATGGTCACTCAAGAACACCTAGACACATGAAGTACTCAAGAATAGCTAGAATCATGAAGTACTCCTGCAATAAGGACCAGAACATTCAAACTGAGATTTACCAACAGAAGCATAAATTTAGAGAGCAGCCAGGTCTAGTGGACAGCTGAAAGCAGAGGGAAAGGAAATGAAAACCTAGGCCAATGACTCCATGGAAGTAACACAGGAGCTGAATGGAGGAGAAGGGAAACAGAAGGGGATCCACTTGGTAGAGCAATGTGGGGAAGTAGGGTAAAAAAATGTGTACATTTTAAGGATTAAAGGCAATAAATTTGACTAGCAGAAATCGTTTCACTGAAGCAGTAGGACCAAAGCCTGATTAGAAAGTATTCTGGAGGAGTTTGAGTGTTTAGCCATATGTATGCAATCAAAAATTCTACCTTTCCTTCCTTAGTAAGCAATGTTCTGTGATTCAATGAAATAATCTAACCTAGATATAGAATGACTATCCTTACAAATGCATGTCAATGGCCTTAGATTTACTAGTTTTAGATGTAATTGGCTATGATGTTCTCCCTGTATTTCCCTTCATGTGGACACAGGGTAGAGCTGTCCCTGTGTCCTCTATTGCTAACCTCATTCCTTTCACTCATCTCTTTTGTGATAGTACACTTCTGTGCCACATCTAAATCTTTAAATTCACAAATATTTGTTCCTTATAGGCATCCATGATTTAATTAAAAAACAAAGAAGCCCCAACTGTTTCCCCTCCAGTCAATTCTCACTCATAGGGACTGTGTAGGTCAGGGTAGACCCGTGCTGTGCATTTCTGAGACTGTATCTCTTTAAGGGAGTAGAAAGCTTCATCTTCTTCCATAGAATGGTTGGTGTGTTCAATCTGCTAACCTTGTGGTGAGAAGTCCAAATTGAAACTCACCACACTACCAGGGTTCTTTAGGTGTTAAAAAAAAAAATCAGCAGCCTCCAGATGAGGTATTTCCCTAGGAAATATCTCTCTAAAAGACTCCATGCTTACTTTCTAATAAGCTGTGGTATTTAGAGGCTATCATGACTAATTTGACCTGTTGTATTACAGTTCAGTGTTCTCACTGCAAATCCAGTTAAGCTGGCCTTGATGGTTTCTGTAGTCTTCTCATGGCCCCTTCACAGTTCCACACAAGAGCTTGGCTGCTAATTGAAAGCCGGAAGGTTCCAGAATGGGCAGTGAGCAGCTGGGTGAGAGGCTTTGGAGATCTGCTTTAAGGAGGATTACAGTGTTGAAAATCAAGATGGGCAGTTCTACTTAAGAGCAGTTACTACTGTGGGGGCGGAGGGCGGGGGGTGCATCCTGTTGATTCTAAATCATTGCAACCCTCCAGGCCAGGCCAGAGCTGCTCTGGAGGACTCCCTGCAGTTCAAACCCACCAGCTGCTCCCTGGAGAAGGAGGCAGCTTTCACCCCCCAGTAAAGAGTAATCAGTCCAGAAAACATTCAGGGAAGTTCCACCTTTTCCTGCAGGGTTGACCTGAGTTAGAATCAGTGAGGGTTTCTTGTTTGTTTGTTTGTTTTTTGTGTTTTAAATAGTGTGTTTGTTTCTGTTTTAAATAGTTTCATTGTCTAATCTTTATGAAAGTAGAATATCAGGTCTTTCTTTTTTATTTTCAATAAATCATTTTATTGGGGACTCTTACAGCTTGTATAACAATCCATGTATCAACTGTATCTAACACATTTGTACATACATTACCATCATCATTTCTAAAACATTTTCTTTCTATTTGAGCCCGTGGTATCAGCTCCTCTTTTCCCCCCTCCCTCCCCCACCTCATCACTCTCATGAACCTTTGATAGATTTGGAATTATTATTTTTTTGGAGGGGGGCATCACTGCCTCTGGTGGTCATGGGCACTACCCAGTGCTGCTCCTGAGAGCCGCCACTGGATTTGAACCGCCAAGCCCACGGGCCGCAGTCCCGCACTCAACCACTTACGTCAGCAGGGCTCAGCCTTGGAATTATTTTTATCTTCATGTTTTACACTGCCCACTGTCTCCCTTCGATGCGGGGGTTGGGGGAGGAGGGATAGGCAATGTCAATCATTGCGATTGGAGCCTCCTTTCTCCCCCTTCTCCACCTGTCCCTACCCTCATGGTGTGGCCACTCCTACTCCTGGTCTCCTGCCACCAGGCTTCTTTTGTTTAAAAAGAGAGGAACATTTGAACAGTAGTTTATCAAGGTATGCTAAAATTAGAACGAAATATTTCCATAGCATTTTTTTTTCACAGCCCCCCTTTTCTATATAGTATTATATGACAAAAACAGCCAGAAGAAAATTAGAATCAAGAAACATATGAATTATAAATTATTAAATTAGCCAGCTGCTTATTCAAGTGAATGTTAAATTAAGAATAAGTCACTGTATTATCTGAATTGCTTCATGTGCACTTCTCAACAGAACAGCCATTATTTTCATTTCCCACTTTTATTTCTTTTTGTTTGTTTGGAGGCTTATTAAGAATTGGATATTTATTTTGAAAATATTTTTAAATAGCTGTATGTAAGATGTGATTCCAAGTTGAAATATGAGAATTTCATAATATTAATAATTTAAAATTATTCTAACATATAATTTCATTTAAAGAAATATTATCAATCTGTAAGGGTACATGGATGACTCAAATTTGCTATTTAATTACATTTCTCTTTTCCTTCTGTAAAACTCCATAAGTAGATTAAAAGCAGCAATGACAATAAAAACAAAACCCAGAAAGTCTTAGTACTTACATGAGTATATGAAATAAAACTTTCTGTATCACCTGAGACATAAAATATCTTTGTACCCTAACAGAATTCACTTCAACAAGGCTTCTTTGTTAATTACAATATGACTGTGAGTAACGAGCTAGAAACTCAGCTTCAATAAATTTAAAGTGATATAACTAAATTCTAAAAATTATCTTTGAATAATAAGAAAAAGAAATATAGTTTATGGACCCATACCTAGTCTTATGAATAGCTTCATACCCATGACATATAGCATATACTAAAAAACCCAAACAACCAAAAGTCAATTGATTCTCATTTCTAGTGATTCCATGTAATAAAGTAGGATTGCCTTAATAGGATTTCCAAACCTGCAAACCTTTGTTAAAGAATTAAAATTCAAACTCACTGCCATAAAGTTCATTCTGACACTCTATAGGAGAGGGTACAGCTGCTCCAGTGGGTTTCAGAGACTATAATGTTTTATGGCGATAGAAAGCCTCACCTTTCTCCAGAGAAGCAGCTGGTGATTCCGAACTGCTGACATTGCGGTTAGCAGTCCAACACGTAAACAATATTCTACCAGGGTTCCTTTTAGCAAATTAGACAAGCAATTATAGCTGGAAAGCTCACAAGGTTAGAAATAACTTTTAGAGTAGATTTTTTTCTCTAGTTTTTTATGTTCTGTGGAAGGACAGGGAAAGGATCAGACATTATCATTCATTCCTGTGGGGCATTACTCGCATGGCCATCATGTGAATGAGGACTGACTTAGAGGAGACTAGAAGGCAGAGCAGAACTATCCTCGAGAGTCTCATAGCCTGCAATCTTCACAGGAGTCGAAAGTCTGATCCTTTCCCTGTGGAGCTGGCTGGTGGTTTCAAACTACAGATGAGGTTTTCTACACTCAGAAAACAATTCCAGTGTCAGAAACCCATAAGGGCAGTTCTATCCTGTCTGATAACGCTGCTGTGACTTGGCATCAAGTAGATGGCAATCAGTTGCATGAGCTTGAGTAGCAGAGTGGCTAAGCCAAAGATTGGCAGTTTAAGCTCATTGGCCACTTTGAGGGAGAAAGATGTGACATCTTCTCCTATTAGAATGTCAGCCTTGGAAAGATTATGGGGCAGTCAGTTCTATGGGACCCTACTCTGTCCAGTATACTTTCTAGGTGTCTGGTGATTTGATTTGACAGCAGTGAATGTTTGCTTTTTTTTAAAATTGGTGCTGCATACATTTTCAAGGTTTCTAATAAAAGTAATTATATATTTCTTTGGTTGTCCTTGTAAATACATGATCTGTCTTTAATATCTCCTATCTTTACCTTACGGTCCAGCTGGACCTCATTCTGTCAAACTTACCTCAGTGTTCAAATTATACTATTGTACAACTTCATGCCTCACAAATTATTTTCCCACACCTTGAAGATTTTCACAGGACCTTGCAAAGAACTTTGACATTTCTTGGACAACCAGCACAGCTGGGGCCACATTGTGTGCCTTGGTTGAAGGAATTTCGTCTAGAATGTAGTCTGTGCTTATGCCTATTTCCTTGTCTCCTGATTTATGCTTTTCTATCTGATCTACATTTCCTATGGGCTTGCATCATTTCATATTTTCCAGACATGCCGTGAGCACTGATTGCTTCATTTCCCTTTTTGCTCATGTGGAGCAGTTAGCCATTTTAATTCTCCTTTTGCTAGATCTGCTGTCACTGAGAGCTTTTCTTTGGCTGGGGTCCAGCTTTTGTAGCTAGCTGGTTTATCACAGAAGCAGACCCAAATGAAGAAATCAGACCTCAGTTGCCAGAGATTGATGGCTGTCCATTCTCTTCTGAAGACCACAGGGGACAGAGAGATGTAGCAGAATTTGGAGTGAGTTCTTCCTTCCCATTCTTTACATATTCTAGAATGTGGATCATCGGAGGGCGTGCCTTGTCAGGGTTGGGAGACTTGGCTGGAGTCCAGGCCACAGCATTGAGGAGCTTACATGAACATGACTCATCATGACAATGAAACTGCTCCACTGACAAATACCAGTTTTTAGCAGTATCCAGACTCTAATCCTTTCCCCTCAAGCAAGGGCAGACTGTACCTTGCTAGCAGCCTGTCTGAGAATAATGGCTTGCATAGCTTGAGGTCTGGACAAAAGCCAAATGCAAACCTTTCTAAAATGGCAAAGGAACTCACTGTTTTGCAGAATTGTGTCTACAGACTCACATTTTCATTAGACTGGAGGACCTCCAGGTGTTTGCTTAAGGAAGTCATTGAAATTCAATGCAAATTGAGGGTAGCTTTTCAGGAGGAGAAATTCAGCATTGAGAATTTTCTAGGCACCAGTTGTCAGAATTCATTATTTACATGTGAAATATATGTTTATGAATAATTAAGTTTTAACTTTTTAAAAATATAAGTTCTTTTGAATTCTAATATGTCACTTTGCTTAGCATATGCCATAGTACATATAAAGAAAAATTCACATTCAGGAAAAATTGTATATGTGGTGTTGATGTACCATTACATTATTTCCTGGAGACTTATTTGATAACTAAATTCCCCTTGAAAATTTACCAGCAATATATTGTCATATAAGAAAAATATTTTTAGGGATATATGAGTGTAAATATGACCAACACATTAACATTTTTAAAAGCTTCATTTTTACTCTATGAGTTTGGTGTATTTCAAGTACTCTGTAAGAAAAAGAGGCAACACACAGAGAAAAGTAAAGAAAAATTGCTGCTAGGCTTTCAGGCCATATATGCATGTATTTATTCCAAACAAAATGTGTTCAAAAATGTCTTCATAGTCAGTATATGAATGCAGACAAGTTCTCTCAATAATACACTTGTCTTAGATTTTTTAAAGTTTCTTGAAAACAAAGTCCAATAAAAATAGTCAACTCCAAGAGGATCAGTTTGACAAGTTAAAGTTCATGGAGGAGAGGTCTCCTCAGAATGTTATTATAATTGCTTCTTTTTTAATCTCAAAGGAGTACTCATGATGGAGTTTCTTGAAGGACAGTGGCAAGAGTTTGTTATAAAGTTTTAGGAAAATTAGAACCTGGGTTCATGGGAAAAGAGGTCAGGGAAGTCGTGCAGAGATGGAAACACTGCTTTTGGAAGTATGTAGATCAAGATGGAAGATAAGTCCAGAAACTCTAACTTTACATGTCAATATTTTTGTTTAATAAATGTCACTGATTTCATAGCAATACTTGTAGACTTACTCTCACGTAAAATGTATACATACATATAGGAAAAATTAGAAGTTAAGAGATTCATTTGAAAATAAACAGATGAATGATTTAAAAACTAGAGGTGTCTGCTAGCACAGGCGGTTAGGAGGGGGGCTGCAAATCCAAAGACCAGTAGTTGGACCTCCTTACTCTGAAGGAGTGAGGTGAGGCGAGGCTGCCTTCTCCTCGGCCTTCTCCTCTGAGTCAATGCCAAGTTGAATGTTTGTGAACTTATCTATACAGTAGAACCTGGACCTCCATGCTAGTCTGTTCGAGGAGCACTGAAATGAGATGCAGTCAAGTTCTGAGTCAATTTTTCCCATAAGAAACAACTGAAAGTGGATTAATCCGGTATTAACCACCAAGTTTTTACATTAGTCTGACGTTTTATACAAAACACTACACAGAAATTTCAAAGTATATAAGTTCAGAGTTAAATAATATAATTTAAATAAGGAACACAACATTGAAATAGTTTTTAACGACTACAGTATGGCCCATACTTTGAGAATGATGATGATCTGGATCTGTGGATATGAACAGGAGAGAGGAGGAATGGAGAGAGAGAGTCAGTGTTTGGAAGGAGAATTGCCTTCCACAAAAATCACCAGGGCTGAGCCCTGGTGGCGTAGTGGTTGTGTGTGGGACTGCAACCCACTGGGTTGGAGGTTCAAATCCAGCAGCAGCTCTCCAGAAGCAAGGCTGGGCCTCCTACTCCCACCACCAGAGGGCCGTGATGCCCCAAAACGAACAAACAAAAAATCAACTGGTTGCTGCTTTTCAGATTTTTGCTTTCTTTGTATCTGTCTAATGTGACTTCCTGTTAGTGTTTCCTTAATGGTTTTCTTTTTTTCTTTCCTTAACTGTTTTCTAAAAGTGTTTACTAACTTATCATCAACAATATCACCAACACAGTTAACCTGTTCCTTATCATGATGACTCTTTTCAAAAAACTCTTGCCTCGTGTCTATGTTTTTTATATAGAAACAGTACAAAAAGCCACAAAAACTAAGGAAATTACACCAAAGTGCTTGAAACACAACAGCAAAAAGTTTTAAATAATGTGTACTTATAACACCAACTAACATGAACTGCTTTTGTTTTCAAAAATCGCGTGCTTTGGGTTGGATTCTGGAGTTTTTATCGAGTTTTAATGCAACATTTTCTTGACATTTCATGTCAAAGGTTAATTATATACTGATGCCTAAAATGATAAAACTATCCTATTCTACTTACTGTCTTTATTTTGTAGATGAAGAAAACAAGATTGTAAATGGGTTAGGGATTTGTCAACTACCTGATAGAGCTGAATTGACTGGTTAGCTTGATCTATTGCTGAGTAAAATATAATAAATATAGTGTACTGACAATAAATTCCGTTTGCAGTAATATTTGTAATCTATTGAAATATAATCATTCATTATTAACCTACACTTGTTCTCTAATTGTACTTAGCCCAACTCAGGACATGTCTGCCTGTTCCTCAGTCCAGATGCTGTGGAATTTTATAAATTTCTGTGTTGCTCAAAGATATGATGCGAAATCATCTTTCAGTGGTTCTCATCCTTCCTAATGCTGCAATGCTTTAACACAGTTCCTCACATTGTGGTAACCCCTCCTCCCAGCCAGAAAATTATTTCTGTTGCTACTTTATGACTGTTATTTTACTATTGTTATGAATTGGGCAACCCCTGTGAAAGGGTCATTCAACTTCCCAAGAGATTGTGACTAACAGGTTGAGAATGTCTGATGGAGATAGCTCAGCCTGGAGGGCCAGGGGACAACTCTGCCTGGAAGAACATTAAGCTACCCAAGGAAATTGCACAAGTGCCATATACACTACTTGTTGTTTTATGTGGTACCTTGAGTAAAGAAAGTTCTTGGAAAAATATGTGACTCCTCTTAATGGATTCCAGAGTGAAAATACATGACAGTCTATTCAGAGCCTATTTTTGATCCCAGTAAGGCAGCCCGCATGGCTGCTGGACTCTGCTTGGGTTCACCTTCTTTTTCTCTCTAACTTAGATTGG
The DNA here is from genome assembly GCA_004026705.1 of Nesogale talazaci. Classification (NCBI taxonomy): domain Eukaryota; kingdom Metazoa; phylum Chordata; class Mammalia; order Afrosoricida; family Tenrecidae; genus Nesogale; species Nesogale talazaci. The sequence goes on from PVJH01000940.1 coordinate 234,505, forward strand.
TGAATTTGGCTCTGCTGCTCCAGGATACACACCTTTGTTATAGGTAACAACATGAGAACGTATTTTAAATAGCCAGCATTTTTATTATAGGGTATAACTTTTAGATGTATAATTATAATAAGTATCTTCCAGTAACATGTTAATGCATAATTTCATCCTAATTAAGTATTTGAGCAAATGCACTCATATTCATATTGTTTATTCTATAGAGAAAGCTCAGAAGAAATGCTTTATTGGCATAATAATTTATAGGTTTTTCTTTAATATATCAGCCTAGCATATTTAATTCCCCCAAATATCATTTTACTCTAAGGCACACTAGACTACTTCTTGGTTATAGGTAAGTATGTACTTTGTTTTGAAGGTGTTTTTAGAGGGAAAGAAGAAGTTAGTTCAAATGAAAATACATGCTTGAGAAAAACATGGAGAAACAGGAAAGAGAGAGAAAAATAAAACAAAAGATACATTGCTAGGTTTTGTCATCAGTGGTTTAAGAAAACTGTGGATAACTTTTTAAAATCAAGTGATACTTAATTTTTTTAAAAAAAAGTAAATGAGATCAAATTCTGTTTCTTGCTCAAAACTGTTCAATAGCTTTCCAAACCAAATGAAATAAAGCCCCCTTACCGTGACCTACAAAATCTACTTTCCTTTGCTAAAACAACCCTCTTCTCCACATACTCCACTATCTATGGGTACCTTGGTGCTTTATTTCCAAGCTTATTTCTTTCTGTACCTGCTGCTTTCTGAGGTTGTCCCCAATTGTAACTCAGCTGACTTCTATGTAACAGTTGTTTGTGCAGATATTTCCCCATGCAGAGAAAACTCTTCCCTATCTGAAATATTCTTCTATACAACTTTGCCACTCTGATAACTTCACTCCATATATTTCCTCACCCAGCATGATCACTTATTGTTCGGTTCATCAAGTTTGTTCTGACTTACAGTAATGCTTTGTACAACAGAATGCACAATCAAGAGAAAACCTGCATAGGAATTTCAAAAGTGGAAGAAACAAAAAAAAAACAAAACCATACAGAGAATAGTCAAAGAATTCCTACAAGAAAACTTTCCTCAATACCTAGAAGATAAAAAGATAAGTATTCAGGAAGCCAGAAGAACTCCCATTTAGGCGCGATCTCCAAAGGAAAATGTCTGGCATAACATCAATGACCAGGAAAAAATTCTCAGAAGAACCAGAGGAAAAAGAACAACAACATTCAAAGGGGCAGCAAATAGAATAACCTCAGATTTCTCAGCAGACACCACAAAGTCATAAAGACAATGGAGTGGCATATGTATATGTAGAATCCTGAAAGAAAAAACAAACACCTGTCAATCTTGAATCTTATACCCAGAAAAAATACCACTCAAATATGATGGAGAAAAAAGTATACCAACACAGAGATAAATTAAAAGAATTCAAAGAAGCACAACTACTATTACAAAAAATAACCAATGAAATACTTTGGCCAAAAAAATCCCAAACAGCACACAAACGTGAAACCAACATACAAGACATTTCTTCACAAAAATCAACATAACAGAGCAACATCTAAAGTAGCAAAGTAATATAGGAAGAACAAAGAAAGCAAACACATCATACATATACATATAGCACGTACAAATTAAAGCAAAATAACAGTAACAAATACATAGATATCAAATATCTCTCTGAATGGTAATGCACTAAATGCACTAGTAAAGAGACAGAAAGTAGCAGAATAAATAAGAAAACAAAATCCATCAATATGCTGCTATAAGAAACACACCTCACAAACCCATATATAAACATTAAAAATCAGAGGCTGGACAAAAACGTACCAAGAAAATAGCAACCAAAAGAAAGTAGGGGTAACAATATTAATCTTTGAGGAGGCAGACTTCAAGGAAAACATCTTGAGAGACAGAAATGGATGCTACATAAAGATTAGGTGAACACTAGCCCAAGAAGACATGACTATAATCAGCATATACACTCAAAGAAAAACCTTCAAAACACATCAAATCCTCACAGGGTTGAAAAAGAATATAGATGCATGGACAATAATAACAGGATGATTCAACACGGCACTCTCAAGGAAAGATAGAGCATCAAGAAAAAAGTTCAATAAAGACCCCCAAAAGCTCAGAAACACAATCAACAAAATCGATGTCAGCCATATACAGTGTTCCATCAAACAAAAATACAGTATATACTCTTCTCCAACATACATGGAGCATTCTCCTCATGGTAGTTTCATAATGTAGTGTCAATTTGAGAGAATTATGATTGAAATTTGGAGTCTAGTCTGCCAATTGGATCATAGCCAATAAGGCCTCTGTGTGGGAAGCCTTCTCCAGGAAGTTCTGGGAAAATCGGATTTTCCTCTTTGGAGACGGGGGACACTTTCTCTCTCAGTTCACTTTCTGTGAGACTTTCTCAGTTCACTTTCTTGAGAAGTTGCGTGGACCTACCCTGATGCAGCCTTGGGAACTAGAGAAACCACATGGAGACCCTGAAATGTTTACAATTCCACTGTATCCAAAGATGTTCTACCCACTAGTCTGTGATCATCCTGCATTTGGCATCATTGTACGTGTTTTGTGAGTCTGAAGAGGACTTTTGGTATCAGATGTATGGGCTAATATGAAACTTATGGACTTGGACTGGAATGGGATGCTTTCTTAATGTAAAATTACTCTTTACATAAAACTCTCTCTTACACACATATGAGTTTCTATGGATTTGTTTCTCTAGTCTACCCATACCAACACACTCATGAATAGACTGCATACTAGGCCACAAAGCATGCGTCAACAAATTTTAAAAAGTTGAGTATAATCTATAGTCTCAGATTTCAAGGCTATAAAATTAGTAATCAATGATAAAGCAAGCAGAAACATAAAGACAAACACTTGGAGATTCAACAACCTAATGCTAAAATGTGATTAAATAATAAAGTGAATAAAGGAATGTGGAAGTCACATTATCTGGTGTCAATTTGAGGATTAAAAGTGTAGGGGTAGATTCTAGCCTGTCAATTTGGAGATAACCAATGAGACCTCTGTGTAGGCAGGATTTTCTCCTGAGAATTCTGGGTAATCCAGCCATATTTCCCCCTTGGAAGTGAGAGACTCACTCCTCTGTCCCTTGGATATGCTGTACTGTCAAGACACAAGGCTGACTCCCTGAAAGACATTGCAACTGACAAGACACTTGACAGCACGCTGATAGACCCTGAGCCTGGAAACTGAAGGAGCCATGATAAGACCCCTGTTAGCACTGAGATGTTCCTACCACCACTAGTTACACATGACTCTGCATCCACTGGTCTGTGGTTGTCCTGGTGTCCTTACATATGTTTCATGAGTCTGAAGAGGACTTGGACATATGGGCTAATATCAGACTTATGACTTTGGATTTAACTGGACTGGGATGTTTTCTCAATGTTCAATTGATCTTGAATATAGACCTCTTTTTATACACATATGACTGTGTATAGACTTGTTTCTCTAGTCTATCCTGACTAACACATTGTGGTACAAGGAGTGGGGGCTTATGGAAGTCAAGCTAACAATGGAGCTTTTGTTTCATTTGGGTCCCACAACCATTTTGTGGTTATTTCCCCAATTCCAGAATGCATCATTGGAATAAAAATACTTAGTAACTGGCAGAACCCCCATGTTGGATCCCTGAAATGTAGAATAAGGGTTATCATGGTGGGAAAGGCCAACTCGATACTATTAGAACTGCCATTGCCTAGGAAAATAGTAAACAAAAAGCATTACCACATTCCTGCAGTGCTTGCAGAGATCAGTGCCATCAACAAAGACTTGAAAGATGCAGAGGTGCTGATTCCACCTCATCCCCATTAACTCAACTATTTGGCCAATAAAGAAGATATATGAATTCTGGAGAATGACAGTAGATTATCACAAACTTAACCATGTGGTGACTCCAATTACATCAGCTGTTCCACGTGTGATTTCATTGCTTGAGCAAATGAATACTTTTCGTGGTACTTGGTATGCAGCTATTGACCTGGCCAATGCCTTCTTCTCAATACCAATCTCGAAGGATCACCAGAAACAATTTGCCTTCAACTCACAGGGGCAACAATACACTTTCACAACACTCCCCCATAGGTATATCAACTCTTCCACCCTGTGCCATAATTTAGCCCAAAGGAACCTTGATCAACTGTCTATTCCATAAAATGTCACACTAATCCATTATATTTATGACATTATGCTGATTGGATCCACTAAGGAGATGTATCAGGGACTTTAGACTCATTTACAACATTTGTGTATTAAGAGGTTGGGAAATTAACTCAATGAAGATTAAAAAACCTTCCACTTCAATAAAATTCCTAGGGGTCCAGTGGTGTGGAGCATGTTGAGATATTCCTACAAAAGTGAAGAACAAGCTATTGCATCTCTGTCCCCCTCCACCAATGAAATGGGAGGCACAGCGCCTAGTGGGACTCTTTACATTTTGGAGGCATCATATCCCTCACTTGGGTGTTCTACTTTGACCTATTTTCAAGTGACATGAAAAGCCTCCAATTGTGAGTGGGGCCTGGAACAAGAAAAGGCTCTGCAACAGGTTTGGGGTGCTGTGCAAACTGCTTTGCTCATGGGACCAAATGATCCAGCTGACTTAATGGTGCTAGAGGTGTCAGTCGTAGATGAAGATGCAGGATGGAGTCTTTGGCAGTAAAGTCCTTTGGGATTTTGGAGTCAAGTCCTTCCATCCTCTGCAGACAACTAGTCCCCCTTTGAAAAATAGCTGTTGGTCTGTTACTGGGCCTTGGTCAAGACTGAACGCCTCACCATGGGCCAGCAAGTCAGCATGAGGCCTGAACAACTCATCTTGAACTGGGTATTGTCTGACACACAGAGTCATAAAGTTGGACATGTGCAGCAACACTCCATTGTTAAATGGAAGTGATATATGCAAGATCGGGCTAGGGAAGGAGCAAAAGGTACAAGTAAGCTGCATGAAAAAGTGGCCCAAATACCCACCGCCTCCACTCCTGTCACATTACCTTCTCTCTCCCGCTCTGCACCTATGACCTCCTGGGTAGTTCCTTATGATAATTTAACTGAAGTACAGAGAAGTTGTTCTTGGTTCCCAGATGGCTCTGCATGATATGCAGGTGCCACTCGTAAGTGGACAGCAGCAGCACTACAGCCCCTTTCTGGGATCTCTCTAAATGACAGTGGTGAAGGGAAATCTTCCTCATGGACAGCACTTAGAGCAGTGCACCTGGCCAGTCAGTTTGCCTGCAAGGAAAAATGGCCAGATGTGATTGTATGCTGATTCATGGGCTGAGGTTAATGATTTGGCTGAATGGTAAGGGACTTGGAAGGAACATGGTTGGAAAATTGGTGACAAGGAGGTATGGGGAAGAGGTTTGTGGATGACCTCCCTGAATGGGTCAAGAAAGTAAAGGTAGTCATTTCTCATGTGAAAGCTCACCACAGGGTTACTCTGAAAAGGAGGAGTTTAACAATGAAGTGGGTAAGATGACATGAACTGTGGACACTGGTCCTCCTCTTTCCTCTGCCACTCCTCTTATCACCAATGGGCACATGAACAAAGTGGACAAGGCGGCAGGGATGGGGGTTATGCATGGGCATAGCAACATGGACTTTCACTCACCAAGGCTTGGTCACTCCCACAGCTGAGTGCCCCATTTATCAGCAGCAGAAACCAACATTAGTTCAAGATATGGGACCATTCTTCGTGGAGATCAACTGGCAATTGGTGGCAGATTGATTACATAGGACCACTTCTATCATGGCGTGGACAGCGTTTTGTTCTTACTGGAATAGCCACCTATTCTGGATATGGATTTGCCTTCATTGCATGCAATGCTTCTGCCAAAACTACTATTCTTGGATTTATAGAATGCTTAATCCACCGGCATGGCATCTCACATAGCATTGCATTAGATCAGGAAACTCACTTCACAGCAAACTCAGTGCGGCAATGGGCCCATGCCCATGGAAACCACTGGTTGTACCATGCTCCTCATTATCCTGAAACAGCTGGCTTAATAGAACGATGGAATGGGCTCCTATAAACAACCACAGTGTAAACTAGGTGGCAACAACTTGCGTGTTGGGACAAGGTTCTCTAGGAAGCTGTATGTGCTCTAAACCAGCAACCAATATATGGTTCTGTGTCTCCAATAGCCAGGATTCATGGGTCCAGGAACCAAGGGGTGGAAGCTGAAGGGGCACCACTCACTATTACTCCTAGTGACCCACTTGCAGCCTTTTTTGCTTCCTGTCTCTATGTGCTTCAGGCCTGGAGGTCCTGGTCCTGAAGGAAGGAACTCTCCCACCTGGACACCCAGCACAGATTCCACTGACCTGGTAGCTGAGAATGCCCCCTGGCCACTTTGGGCTTCTCATGCCTTTGGATCAACAGATCAGGAAGGGTGTCACTCTAGTGATTGCTCCTGATTATCAAGGAAAAATTGGACTGGTACTACATAATGGAGATAAAGAAGAATCTGTCTAGAATCCAGGAAATCCCATAAGCTGACTCTTAGTGTTACCACATCCTGTAATTGAAGTAAATGGTAAATTACAGCAGCACAATCATAACAGGGCATCTAATGACCCAGCACCTCCGGAATAAAGGTTTGGGTCACCCCACCAGGCAAAAAACAGCAACCAAACTGAAGTGATTGCTGAGGGCAAAGGTAATACAGAATGGGTAGCAGAAGGTAGTTCTATCAGATTTGAGCACGTGATCAATTACAAAGTGAGCTTTGTGATTGTTAGTGTACTTTCTTTATATGTGCTTATTGATAGCTTTTCTGTGTTCATGTATGCTATATCAAATACAATTGGACTCTGTGTGTTCTCATTTATATGTAGGATCGATGTTCGATGTTAGGTATAAGTTTGATTCCATTGTTGTCTGTGAATTATATGTGACTAAAGAATTGAGCATAGGTGCCAAGTTGGCAAGGGATGGATGGTGAGGGACAGGTTTGCTGTGACAACATGGGCAGTGACCACGTGTGAAATTAAGTGGAGGGCGGAGCTATAAATGGCTCAGCAGGCCTCGCCTTTCTCTCTCTTGCTCTCAGATCTAGGGCCAGTGTGCAGCCGGCTGCCTTGCTTGTTCTCTGCCTCTATTTGCGAGCTACACCACCCATGGGACACCAGTGGGCTGAGTCACTCTAAGTTGAGGTTCCTTCAAGCTTTGCTTGTCCACACTACTGGAACATATATCACTTGAGGTGGGGACTGTCGGACCCTGTCATCTGGCTGACCATTCATGACCTGCCTTGCTCTTTGCTGCATGTGGCCAGATAGTCTGCATTGCTCTACAGAGGATCATCCGTCAACTCTCAAGACTCGAAGGACTGCCAGTGTATCAGCTGTCTCCTGCAAGTTAGTTGCACTGAGTCACATGTACTGCTTTATAGATTAGTTAACTGTTTCTTTCCTAGGTTAGATTTCCTATCTTTCTATCTATCTATTATATACAATATTATCATATATCTATTATACATAGTTACTAGTATCCTGGTTTTATTTCTCTAGAGAACCCTATCTAACAAAAGGAAAATATAAAAATAATTTTAGATAAATGCAAATGATAACACAACAAATCAAAAGCTTTGCTACACATCAAAAGCAGTCATCAGAGGCCAATTTGTAATAACCAACACACACAAGAAAAATAGGGGAAAACCAAAATCAACACCCTCAGACATCACCTTCAAGAAATGGAACAAGGACAAAAATACAAACTCGCAAATAAAAGAAGGAAATAAATTGTAAGGACCTCAGTAGAAATAAATGATACGGGAAAAAAGTAAAAAAACAATAAGACAAGAAGCTGGTTCTTTGAAAGGATTAATAAAATAGATAAACTAATGGCAAACAAATTTGACAATATAGAAGAAATAGACAGATACATAGAAATACATCAACCACCCAAATTAATGGACACTGATATTGAAAAACTCAACAGATAACATAAGAAGAAAAAAGAGCAGGACATTATGAAACTGCCACCCAAGAGAATTGCAGGACCAGATGGTTTCACAGGTGCTAAGTATATTTCATAACATAGAAAAAGACAACAAACTCTTAAACTCAGTCTATGAAACCAGCAAAGTACTGATACCCAAGCCAGGCAAAGATGCCACAAAGACTGAAAACTGTAGACCAATATCTTGCATGAACACAGACACTAAAATCTTCAACAAAATTCTGGTCAATAGAATCCAACATCATATAAAAAATGAATGAAAAAACAAACAATTCACCATGACTAATTAGGATTCATTCCAGGAAAATAGGAATTGTTCAATATTTGAAAAGCAATCAATGTAATCCACCACATATCTAAGGCAAGGAATAAAAGCATGTGATCTGCAAATCTATCTAGATAAGATAGGTTGGATGAACAGTCTGAAAGAGAAACCAATGAGGTCAATGGTTCCAGGGAGACATGGGAGATGGTGAGGTAGAGGAAAGGAGGTGGTGTTGACTAGCCCAGGAACAAGGGAACAATAAGAGATCCAAAATCAGAGGCAAGGCAGGTGTGAGAGGCCTGATAGGGAATGATCAAGAGTAATGTAACAGAGAGAAAATACTAAAACCTAAATGGAGACTGAACATGACGGTGGAAACAAGAAGAAAGGAAAAGGAAATAGGGGAAAGAACTTGGGGGTAAAGGGCATTTATAGAGGTCTGAATACAGGCTTGTATACAGTTGAACATATTTCTATATGATGATGGGGAACTAGATCTATGTACATATATTTATAGGGTTAATATTAAGAAAACAGATGGGCATTGGTTCTCCATTCAAGTACTGCCTCAGTGCAAGAACACTTTGTTCTATTAAATTGGCATTCCATGATGCTCACCCACCTGACACAATTACTGAAGACAATGGTGTGCATAAGCAAATGTAGTGAAGAAAGCTGATGGTGCCCGGCTATCAAAAGATGTAGTGTCTGGGGTCTTAAATGTTTGAAAGTCATCAAGTGGCCATCTAGCTGAGAAGCAACAAAGCCCACATGGAAGAAGCACACCAGCACACCAGGCATCAGATATCAAAGAACTAAAAGTTATATCATTACAAATAAAGGGGAGTACAGATGGGGAACCCAAAGCCTATCAATAGGTGAAGTGACATCCCCTTACAGAGGGATCACAGGGAGGAGATGAGCCAGTCAAGGTACAGTGTAGCAACAATGAGATAGGCAACTTTCCTCTAGTTCTTAAATGCTTTCTCTCATCCACTATAGTGATCACAGTTCTAACTTGCAAATTCAACTAGACCAGCGGACACTATCATGATCCCAGTTCTAACTGGAAAATCCAACTAGACCGGGGGAAGTACACTGGACCTGGAAACATGGGGAATTCAGATGATCCCTTCAGGACCAGAGGTGAGAGTGGTGATATCAGGAGGTTGGAGGGAAGGTGAAGTAGAAAGTTGGAATCAATTGCAGGGATCTACATATGACTTCCTCCTTTGGGTATGGACAATAAGGAATTGGGTTAAGGGATACATTACAAAATGATAACAATTTTTAAATTATTAGACGTTCATGGGGGAGGAGGAGTGGAGAAGGTGGAGAAATATGGGGAGGTGAAACTGGGGGTCTAAATAGAAGGAGGATGTTTGGAGAATAATGATGGCAACAAATATACAAATTTGGTCTTCATACAACTGATGTATGCATTACTCATGATAAGAGTTGTATGAGCCCCCACTAAAATTATTTATTTAGAAAAACATTTGATCATATCAATAAATGCATAAAAGGCATTTGACAATATCCAACACCTATTTTTGATCAAAACATTTAATTAAATTGGAATAGAAGGGAAACTCCTCAATATAATATATGAAATATATATAATATATAATATATGAAATATAATAAAAGTAATATATGAAAAACCAACAGCCAACATCACATTCAATGAGAAAAATCTAGAATCATACCCACTGAATCATACCCACAGGGACCAGACAAGGATATCTCTTGTCACCACTCTCATTCAGCATCACGTTGGAAATCTTAGCTAGACCCATCAGACAACAAAAAGAAATCAAGGCAATACAAGCAGGCAAAAATGAAGTGAATCTCTTGCTATTTGCAGAGGATATGATTCTTTATATAGAAAACCCAAAAATCTCCACAAAAAGTCCACTGGAAACAATAGAGAGATTCATCAAGGTAGTAGAAGACAAAATTAACAATAAGGAGTCAGTCAGATTCCTGTTTATAAGCTGAGAGAGCTACAAAAAAAACATCGAATAAGCATCCTGTTTACAATAACCACACAAGTGAGACACTTACGACTAAATCTAACTAAAGAAACAAAAGACCTATACAGAGAAACCTACAGAACATTACTATAATAAACAAAAACAACTACACAAATGGAAGAATATCCCTCATTCATTTATATGCAGACTCAATATTGTGCAAATATCAATGTTACCTAAAACAATCTATGGATGCAACACAATCTTGATCAAACCCCAAATATATTATTTACCGAATGGTAAAACTAATTACTAATATTTTTGTGGACATCACTGCCCCTTGATGGGAATAGGGGGCCCACCCTTGCTCCTGGAGAGCTGCTGCTGGATTTGAACCACCAACCCTGTAGGCCGCAGTCCTGCACACAACCACTATGCCACCGGGGCTCAGCCTAATTACAAATTTTATATGGGTAGGCAAAAGAACAAAGAAAAGCAAATGGGGGGCTGCACACTACCTGACCTAAAAACCTATTACATGGCCATAGTAGTCAAAATAGCCTGATACTGGTACAAGAGAGATATATAAATCAATGAGTGAGAATAGAAAATTCAGACATAAATGCATTAGCCTACAGGTCCTTTGTCAAAGGAGCTAGAAATATCCAGTGGGACAAAAATTGCCTTTTCAGCAAATGGTGCTATATAAACTGGATTTCCCTAGGCAGAACGAAACAAGACCCTTATCTTTCTCATGCAAAAACAAACTCAAGATGGATTAAAGATTTAAATACAAACCCTAAGAGCTATCAAGATCATTAAACGAGAAAACCTGGAACAAACTGAATGGCTCTATTGCAGGGCATACACACACACCATCAAGTATGATAAAGGAGACACACATCAGAAGAAAAAAATAAATGACTGAGATGCAGAAAAGACATCATTTATGCACATCAAAAGACTTCAAAGGGCTTCAGGGAGGAAATGAGCCAGTCAGGCTGCAGTAGAGCACCAATGAAACATATAGTTTCATTGTAGTTCTTTAAAGCTTCCTCCCCGCCCCCCCATCAAGGTCCCAATTCTACCTTACAAATCCAGCTAGATCAGAGGATGCACAGCGGTACAGATAAGAACTGGAAACACTGGGAACCCCAGACCAAAGAAATGTGTGTGTGTGTGTGTGAGGGGGGGGGGTGCGACGGGAGAACCAATCACAATGATCTACATATAACCTCCTGCCTGAGCCTGAACAATAGAAAAGTGGGTGAAACAAGACATTGGATAGTATCTCATAAAAATAATAATAATTTATAACATATCTAGGGTTCATGAGGGAGAGTGGGTGGCCCAGGGAGGGGATAAAAATGAGGAGCTGATACCAAAGGCGCAAGTAGAAAGAAAATGTTTTCAGAATGATGTTGGCAACAAATGTACAAATGTGCTTGACACAATGGATGTACGTATGAATTGTGATGAGTTGTATGAACCCCCAATAAAATGATTAAAAAAAAAACTTCATCAAAAGAGTAAAACAAGAGCCTATATTTTAGAGGATTTTTTTCACCAATGTTACATCAGACAAGGGTCTAGAGAACTTTACAAAAGTTCAATCAACAAATAACAAACAACCCAAATAAGAAGTGGGGGAAACACAAGAACAGACAGTTTACCAGAAGTGAAATACAATTGATTAATTAACACATGATCTTTAGTCATCTGGGAGATGCAAATTAAAATCATAATGAAATGCCACCTTTCACCCACAAAGCTGTTTAAAACAAACAAACAAACTAGAAAACAACAAATGTGGAAGAGACTCTGGAGAGAATGGAAAAGCTATACCCAGTTGGTGAACTTCTATATACATACAACCACTATAAAAAAATGATATAGTTAAAACAACTGGGAATTGAAATCCCACACGCTCCAACACCACCATTACTAGGTATATATCCCAAAGATATGAGAAACAACAATGATTTTAAAAAATCAACAAAAAAAGTTCAATCAACAAATAACAAACAAAGTTCACAATAGCAGGTAACTAGAAACAGCTCCAATGACCAACAGTGGAAAAAAATGCATGAAAAAACAATGGTGCATATACTCAATGGAATCCTATGTATCCCTAAACAACAGTGATGGAAGCGCAAAACACCACACAACAGGAAGGGACCTGAAACCATTGTGCTGAGTGAACTTAGTCACAAAAGGACAAATATTGTGAGTCCACAGTAAGGAGCAATACCAATTAAACAAATCTTGAAGAGCAATTCCCAATCACAGGGGTGGAGTGTTGGCTTACTGGCCAGGAGGCCTACATCACCCCCATTATATACACTTCATAAGAACCATCTCAACAAAGAAGACCTCACATTGTCTTCAAAAAGGGGGGAAAGGCA